>JAWNLL010000450.1:0-358244 GCA_035042425.1 Drosophila flavopinicola | reverse complement strand
TTTTTCTTAACGCTTTTAAAGCATTTAATTATCTAAAATTGTACCCAATATTGTGGTCAAGTGATAGCGCTTTGGTTTTTGTGCAAAGTTTTATCAGCTGTGCATAGAATAATAGCAATTATTCAATTTATTAACGCGGCGTCAGTTCTGCACTTGTTGTTTGTGTTCTTTTTTTCTTCTGCTTATCTTGTTTCGGTGCTTTCGTTTGCAAGCATCTGTTTGTGCGTGTGTTCGCTTGTGCATATTCTCTTTGTGCATCGCGCTCACCTAACTTTTTGTTGTTGTTTTGTTCTTCACACGCATTATTTGTGTATTTACTCTAGTTTTGAGTTAAACTAGAGTGCTTTTTTTTTTAGTTCGCTTCAATTTTTACGCCTCTCTTTGCTTTGCGCTCTCGCAAATTTTTGTGTCATATTTGTGTAATTTGTTAGACCCCAGTAGTCAATATGTCGTGCTGCAAAATAAATTGCACTTTTAAGCAGGCTGAAGATGCTGCACAGCCACAATTTTTTTTCTGTTGGTTGTGTGATAATATTATGCATGCTAAATGAGCAGGACTTACTGGTCGCGAATGTGACAAAGTCACCGCAATTGCTAAAAAAGGCAGCGGTGGCTTGAAATGGTCGTGCCCAGTATGCAAAGACATACAAACTGACTTCTCACGCATGTATAATTCCGTGAGAAATCAGTTTACTAAATTGCAATCTGTGGCTAAGCTTCTTGCGAATGATTTCGAATCAAGCGCTGAACTGCTTAGCCAATATAAATTTGAGTCCCCCCCTGCTCGCCAGTTAGAGTCGCACTTCTTAAGTGTGCCTGTATCTGTGCCGCCTACTGCTGTCCAGTGTACTCCGATTCTTTTGGCAACTCCAAAAAATGTGGACGTTTCGCCAATACTTTCTTTGTCTCCTTCTCCATCCCTCCAAATTACTCCACTACCGACCACAGTGGATCCTATCATACCCCCTTCTGTAGATCTGTCAACATCGGTGCGAGTTGTTTCTCGGCGGAAACGCAGAACTTCTCATAGCCCGATTACAACTGGAACTAGCAACAATACTAATATTGCAATTTCAGCGCAACCACCAGTTTTAAATGTGATTGCCCCTAGGAAGCAAGTTTTTATATCTAGGCTTGCTTCTGATACTACTTCAGACTCTATAGTCTCATACATTGCTAGCAAAACTACCGCTAGCGTATTAGTCACCAAATTTAATTTTTCTTCACCTCGTGAAATAGCGTCTTTCAAAATAAGTGTTCCAAATGACACTTTCCACATAATTTGTGACCCGAAATTTTGGCCACCACACATGATGTTCATAATTTAAGCCAAAAATTCGAAACATCCCTCCACCTGTCTCACTTCCAGCTGGTAGTTCAGCATCCAGCAATCCCTCAAAAAACTGAATTTTGATTTAACTACCATTCAATATCAGAATGTTAGAGGCCTTATGTCTAAACTTAAAAGTCTATTCTCTAATAGCACATCTTTTGAGTCAGATATTATTGCTTTCTCTGAAACTTGGTTAAACACTACTGTTTCTGATTGCGAAATTTTTTCAAATAATTTTAATATCTATAGACGTGACCGGCCGACTAGAGGTGGTGGTGTTCTAATTGCCATTAAAGCCACGCTCCAATCGGAAATTTTTAATTTTACTATGCCCGCTGATGTAGAAATTATTGCTGTTAAAGTAATATTCCCATCAATGGCTCTTTTTATTACTTGCTCTTATATCCCTCCTTCTTCTGATATTCAAGTTTATATGAGACACATATCTTATATCAGAGAAGTTTCTACCCATGTGCGTGATAATGACCTTTTTGTGGTTTTAGGCGATTTTAATCTGCCAAATATCATATGGTAATTTTTCAGCAGCACAAATTATCTTATTCCGTCAGCTCAGCATGATTTTCTTGATGGCATGCTTGATCTTTCGTTGTTTCAGATCAATTCAATTCATAACCAATTGAATAGAATACTTGATCTCGTTTTTATCAACGACTGTCCCAGTGCTTCTGTGTCTAGGTCACTTCCAATAACAGTCCCTGAAGATTCTTACCATCCCACTTTAGAAATGTCTCTTTTCTGTTCAAAGGCCTCCGCCTTACCTTCACCAACCTCAAATATGCCAATATTTTGTTTTCGTAAGGGGAATTACACCCTACTTAATCAGCTTATTTATTCAACTGATTGGTCTTTTTTAGACAATGCTGTTGATATAGATGTAGCTATTAAAAGATTCTACGAAAACATATATGCGCTCTTTGGCGTTTGTATACCAAAATACGTTCGAACATCTGGTTTAAAGAAACCACCATGGTTCACGCCAAGACTTTCTTACTTAAAAAACCAAAAATCAAAATTTTTTAAAAAATTTAAGAAGTCTGGCTCTAATTTCGACTTGTCTAAATACTCTATAGCCAAGTCAAACTTTTTTCTTCTAAACTCTCAATGCTACGAGAATTATCTTGCTCGCTGCAAACGTCAGTTTAGTCAGGATCCTAAACAATTTTACAATTTTGTGAATTCTAAGCGCAAATCTTCTGGTTTGCCTTCTTCGTTTTTTCTTGGGATGGAAAAAGCTAGTAATGATTCTGCTGCTTCTGACCTATTTGCTAAATTTTTTCAGTCAACCTATTCCTCTGTCACCCCTACTAATGTGTCTTATCCTTTTCAAATTTCATCTTCTAACCAACTATTTACTCCAACCATCTGTAACACTTCACTTCTATCTTCTATTAAATCTCTAAAATCTTCTTTCTCTCCAGGGCCTGACAACATCCCTAGTTGTGTGCTTAAGGAGTGCTGTACTTCACTTACTCAACCATTGCTTAAGCTTTTTAATCTATCCCTTGATTCTGCAGTCTTCCCATCTATATGGAAGGAATCGTTTGTGATTCCTTTACATAAAAAAGGTGGGAAGTCAGATATTTCGAATTATAGAGGTATTGCAAAGTTATCAGCCATCCCAAAATTATTTGAAAAAATCCTTACTTCGACTTTGCAACATCTTTGTAAGTCGATTATTTCCCCTGCCCAACATGGTTTTATTAAGAGTCGGTCCACTACGACCAACTTGCTTGAATTTACCTCCCTGGTAAATGATGCATTTCTATCGAAAATGCAAACTGACGTTATATATACTGACTTCAGTAAAGCATTTGACTCTGTTAACCATGATATATTGCTATATAAGCTTGATTGTTTAGGATTCCCTCCCTCATTTCTTTTATGGATTGCCACCTATTTGAAAGGTCGCACTCAAAGAGTATTGCTTAGGTCGACTACCTCGAAAATGGTTCACGTTACTTCTGGTGTACCTCAAGGTAGTCATCTTGGACCTTTATTGTTTACTCTTTTCATTAATGACCTGCCTTCGATTGTATCACACTCTCGTATTCTTATGTACGCAGATGATGCGAAACTTATTTTTTCGTACACCGATCCCTTGTGTCATACTCATCTGCAAGATGATTTGAACTCTATGCAGCGCTGGTGTTCGGCCAATCAACTGCAGCTAAATTGTTCAAAATGTATGTTCATGACTTTTAGTCGGACTAGACCCTACTTAACCACTTATACGATTGACAATGTTCCATTGCAACGTATCTTTACAGTTAAAGATCTTGGAGTCATTTTTGACAACAAGCTTAACTTTAATATGCATATGTCGACTATCACTAATGAGGCCAGAGGTGTACTTGGCTTTATTAAGCGTTGGTCGAAAGAATTTAACGATCCTTTCACCACAAAACTGCTATATGTTTCTTTAGTTCGTCCTATCCTTGAATACTGCTCATGTATTTGGTGTCCGCAGTACCAAAACTTCCAAGAGCGAATAGAATCCGTGCAGAAGCAATTCCTGCTCTTTGCCTTACGTGGACTTAACTGGGATCCCAATCTCCGTTTGCCATCGTATTCCAGTAGGCTTTTACTTATTAATCTTCCGTCGTTACTTAACCGTAGAACAACGCTTGGTGTTGTCTTCCTACACAAGTTAATTAACGGCGACATAGACTCTTCCTTTCTGTTAGCTCGCCTAAACTTTTTTGTACCTAGTAGGCCAACTAGAAACTACGTCCCTTTGATTTTACCTTCATGCACGACTGATTACGCTTTGCACAATCCTCTTCGTGTTCTTTGCAAGGACACAACAAAGTGTTCCATGTCATCTCGGTTGAGCTCTCTCTCCCACTAATAAAATCTTATATTCTTTAGTATTTACGGGACTCCTCTGCCCGTGTTTAGTTAAATCTATTTCCCTTTTTTTCTTTATTTCGCTCCTTTGTTTTCTTTATTCTCTCTCTAGCTTCTATTTTTCACTTTATAAAATACTTTCTAATAGTATATACTAACTCATTATAAATACTTGCTTCCTTTTTAACCATTAACAAACTACTAAACAAATTTTTATTGATTTTTGGTTTGATTGGGTTTTTCTGGGTTTTCCCCAATCCTTGCAACAAATGTTGGACCAATGATTTAATTTTGCTATTGATATCCCCAGAACCTAACGTAATTTTAACTTTTTATCTTTAATTTAATATATTTACTATCTTAAATTTTTTGAAAATTTTGTATATACATTTAAATGTTTTATAATTTTATATAAATTCTTTTGTGTCGACTGTCAATAGTCGACAATAAATAATTAAATAAATTTAAACGGATTGTGGCGTAGGGGTTTAAGTGACGCCCTAGCAAACGAAAGGTCCCGAGTTCGAGTCTCAGCGGCGACTGGTCATTTATTTTAATTTTTATACCCTGAACCCATTAAAAATGGGTAAAAAGGGTATTATGGTTTTGTGCAAATGTATGTAACAGGCATAAGGAAGCATCTTCGACCATATGAAGTATATATTCTTGATCAGTATCAACAGCCGAGTGGATTTAGCATCTCCGACCATATGAAGTATATATATTCTTGATCAGTATCAACAGCCGAGTCGATTTAGCCATGTCCGTCTGTCTGTCTGACCGTCTGTCTGCTAGAGGCTTCATATTTGGAACATAAGTTCTCCTAATCCCGGACAGATCAAGTTTATTTCATTTTATCGATAGCTCGTACCGTTTAAAAGTTATCGATAAGTTTCGATTTAAGACCAGCGTTTTTGGGACATAACTTCAAAGTTATAAGAGCTAGAGGCCCCAAATTTGGCATGTATAATCTCGAATAGCATACCCACGTAACAAATATTTCACTTTTTGGATATCACCCCCCAATCCCCCCAAAAGTTCAAAATGTACGACCTTTACACATTTTTAATGGGTTCAGGGTATAAAAAAGTGAAAATATATAATGTTTGATATGAAACGGGATTTGAACCACCGACCTCGCGTTTGTCAGCGCGTCACTTTACCACTTACGCCATTGAACTGTTTTGATGATCACTGATAAACTCGCTTAAAGAGTAGAAAGCACCTATTCTTTAAAAATATTTAGTAACGCAATCTTCGCTATTTATGACTCAATCATCAATGATTTATAAGGATGTTCAAGTGTATTAGAAAATTTAAGGCGATTATTTTGAAAACATCGGATATATGGCCAAAACCTACTTTCAGAGTTCAGTGTGCATATATACAAACACACATATACTGCTAGCAGCTTAAGCAGTTAGTTTGATTTTTCACTGAGCTCCACACTATGAAAAGTTAAATCTTCAACTTCTGTGTTATTGTCCGATCTTTTTTTAGGCATACAATTGGCATTAATATGCATGACCAAACCAAATTGCAAGGTCATAGCTTAAAAAATGTGTTTTTTATACTCTGATACCGAAGGTACTCATAGTATATTGGTTTTGTCGGATGTCCGTCAGGCCGTCCGTCTTCCGTCTGTCTGTCTGGATGAACGCACAAATTTCCGAAACGATATTAGATAGACTCTTGAAATCTTTTGTTTTATGATTATAGGTATCTGCTTCAGATCAAGTTTGTTCCAAATTAATGTCACGCCCACTGGGAGGCTGGCAAATCGATAACATGTCGATACACCTCAAATCACAAATCGATTAAACGTGAATATCGCCTTAAATACCTTGCCGAAGAATCAATCAACACTATGTGGTTTTGCTTCCTTATGTTTTTTGTTTTGTCGAACTTCATTACAAAGGAAGTCTTCACTTATTGTAATTTGCAATGCACTTGTTAAAACAAAATCATAAAAAATATATTTAAAAAACAGCCGTGTGTCCCGACTAGTAAACGCCCATTACTCAACGATGAATCGTTTTAAAATACTTTTGGACTTCCTTGGACCATGACCGTCTCACTGAAGAGGACAGAAAAAATATGCTTCGCACTGGGCGAATTGACAACTGAATTGAGTGCATACACAGCTTTTTTAAGTGTTGGTTACTAATACCTGTTTGTTTTCATTTTTCATTTATTCGCTCGTTATTGGTTTTCCGTCCCGGCAACTGTGTCCTGCTAATTGAGATCGGGTGGTGCTGAGAGCTCACGCCCTGCACTGTTGCTCCTGCTGAGTCTTCTGTTGCTGCCGCCGCCGTTGCTGGTGACGACGACGAGTGGCATTTGGCGACGCTTCAGTCGCCTAGCAATGGGTGGCACGAAGAGATCATGCTTGATCTGCGTGCACTCAGCGTCCTGATAGATTCGGTGATTACTGTCCAAGTTGACGACCGCAAAGCAGCAGGATAACAGCCAACCGCCGAGGAATGCAATGAGAAATCCGATTACCGCATACCACATGTAGCTTATGCGATACAGGTAAAAATAGTGCGAGTCCACCTCCGGATCCTCAGCATCGCTGGTAGCAGTTAATTGTGCTTTCGGTTGTAGCAGTATATCGCTGGCGTAGCTTCGGTCAATGGGGCAGCAAACAATGGACATGTCCAGGCTGGTTATTGGCGGTTTCGGTTGTCCGAAACCCATCCAAAAGGATACAGCCAACGAAAGGAGTAGACCACCAATGGCACCTTTTTGATTTGCCAACGGCACATACATGCCTAGCGTGAAGAGGCCCAACAAGGGGCCGCCAATGATGCCAAATATGGAAAGTGCCGCCTGCAGAAGGTCGCCAATAGAGCCGGCCAGGAAAGCCATACCAATGCAGAGGGCACCATAGAACACGGACAGCAGCTTCGAGTACAACATTGTCTGATGGTCATCGAGGGTGCGTGCCGAGCAGCAATGAACCAGCGGCTTCAGGTAATCCTCCAGGGTGACGGCAGCCAGTGAACTGATGGCAGTGCTGATACTGGATAGGCTGGCGCAAAAGATGCCCGATACAAAGAGGCCAGCCAAGCCGGTATATTCGCCCATGGTGTCCACAACAAACAGCGGCATTATCTGATCCCGCGAACTGACGCGTCCGGAGAGCAGCGGATCACAGTTGCGGTAGTACCAATATATGCACAGGCCAGAGAAACATGTGCTGATGCTCAGCATGCACAATATCGGCAAACACCACCAGAGAGCGGCGCGTGCGGATCTCAGATTGCGTACGGCAAGCAGGCGTTGCACTTGAGCCTGATTCACACCGTAGATGGCCAGATAAGTAGCGCTTCCGCCAATAACCTGGGTGAACCACGAGTGTCTTGTCGTTGGATAAACGCTAAAGTTGGTAAAAATCGATGCGTCCGTTATCCAGCGCCGCATCCCAAACGACATAGCCACATGCCACCCAGCGTTGCATAAATGGTACATACTACGCCAACTATTATCACCGAGAAGATCTGATTCAAACCAGTAACAGCCTCCAGGGCTAATGCCGGCGCATACACAACAATTCCCATGTACAAAATCATTTGCATCGAGAAGGCCAGTGACGCGCCCAAGCGAGTGGCGTAGCCAAAGCGCAACTCCAAATACTCATACACGCTGGCCGTTTTTAGGCGATAAAAGACCGGCAGGATGAGATAGGCGGCAATGGGCGTCGATAGCACATAGGAGACATTGATAATGACAAACATGGTGCCATACTGATAGATCTCCATGGACACGCCCAATATAGTAATAGCTGACATGAAGCTAGCCATTAAACTAAATGCCACCGGCATAACGCCCATCGAACGATTAGCCAAAAAATAGTCAGTTGTGTTCCTCTGTTTGTTGTCCGTAAAGCGATAGTAGACTCCGATTAGAATGGAGATTATCAGCACAATGGCCAGGATGGCATAGTCCCAGAAACTTAAAGTGGACATTCTCTAATCTCGCTCTCTAGTCAAAAATTATTACAGGAATAAAATCTAACACTGAAGACCAACAGCGCACTATAGTGTGTTTACGCAATTTCCCTGACCATTTATCGACAGAAATATGTTTGCTTGTTGATAACCGCAACCGGTACCAAATTGCTCTTGCGATTTTGATTGGTTGCGAAAAACACGCACGCGACTTTACCGTTTACCGGCCGTCAATGAAATGGGCTGAATAAAGCCAAAAACTACTCTATTTAGCGGATGAAAAGGAACAGGCCTACGTTACTCTGCCCTAAATTTGTATAACGGCGGCCGTTAAGAGATATCAGCATAATTGGCACAAATTTCCATTAATAGCAAAACGATAGGGTTTTAGTGGAGAGCGCACTTAGATTATGAGCGTAATATTAATAAACAAGTAAAAGTTCTCTGGTCGGGAGTGCCCGACTAGGTGATACCCTGAACCCAGTCCTTACGGTCATTCATACTTACCTATCAATGCACATCACTACAAACACACACATGCTGCAAGCAGTAAAAGCAATCTAACTTCTTCACAAGGCCCCACATTATGGAATGGTTAATCTTAAATAACAGCTGTGTTTATTGTGCGATCTTGACAGAAAATTGGCAACAAAATATGTGACCAAACCAAATTGCAAGGTCATACCTTGAAAAATTAATGTTTTTCACATTTGGGGGGAGGAGTGAAATATTTTTTACATGTGTCTGTTATTCGAGATTATATAATATATATAATATAATATAAATTTGGGGCCTTAATATCGTTTCATCCAGACGGACAGACGGACGGCCAGACGGACATCCGACAAAACCAATATAAAACAACTTCATTATGCCCTTTTAACCCATTGGGTTAAATGGGTTCAGGGTATAATGAGTACCTTCGGTATCAGAGTGAGTACCAGAGAACTGCAACAATCCACCGGCACTTAAGGTGCACTAGGTAAATGTAAGTTGATTTTGACACCCGGGTGTTTTCAATCACCGGTCAACTGACCATAATCGCTCGCCTTTCAATAAAGTATGAGTGTTCGGGCACACAAGCAACAAAAGTAAGTAGGTAGTTTTTTGCATATGTGCGTATGGCATACGTCGGCGCATCGGCGTCGAAAGAAGGATGGGTGAAAGGGGAAGCACAAAACTTGAGACACAAAATGTATTGAGTGTCTTGGGTGTTAAGGTTTCTTTTGTACAAGCCTTCGCTTGTGTTGCTATTTTTAGTACCTGCTGCTGCAAAAGCGCAACGTGACAACATAAGACACAATAATATTTAACTTAAGAAATTATAATTTATTATTTATTATACCCTGAACCTCATTAAAAATGGGTAAAAAGGGTATTATGGTTTTGTGCAAAAGTATGTAACAGGCATAAGGAAGCATCTCCGACCATATAAAGTATATATTCTTGATCAGTATCAACAGTCGAGTCGATTTAGCCATGTCCGTCTGTCTGTCTGTCCGTCCGTCCGTCTGTCTGTATGAACACGCGGATATCGAGACTACAAGAGCTAGAGACTTCATATTTGGAAAATAAGTTCTCGTAGGCCCGGGTCAGATCAAGTTTATTTAATTTTATCGATAATTCGATCCGTTCAAAAGTTATCGATAAATTTTAATTTCAGACCTGCGTTTTTGGGTCGTAACTTAAAACATATAAGAGCTAGAGGCCCAAAATTTGACATGTATATTCTTAAATATCATACACATGTAACCAATATTTCACTTTTTGGATACCAGCCCCCAACCCCCCAGTTCAAAAAACGAATTTTTGAAGTTACGACCTTGAAATTTGGTTTGGTCACACATTTTATTGCCCAGTTTGTTCCCAATCCCAACTAGAGCATTATTACTTGTTGTACTCTGATACCGAAGGTACTCATAGTATATTGGTTTTGTCGGATGTCCGTCAGGCCGTCCGTCTGTCCGTATGTCTGTCTGGATGAACGCACGTATTTCCGAAACGATATTAGATAGACTCTTGAAATCTTTTGTGTTATGATTATAGCTATCTGCTTCAGATCAAGTTTGTTTCAAATTTATGCCACGCCCACTGGGAGGCTGCCAAATCGATAACATGTCGATACACCTCAAATCACAAATCGATTAAACGTGAATATCTCCCACAATTTTGAAGCTAGAGTAATCAGATTTGGTAGGTATATTGCTGGTGACCTCCCGAAAAAATTGAATGGTAGGTTTATCGGCCACGCCCATTATTACGCCTACCAGCCCCCCTCCCAAAATAATTTGAAATGCTTATATCTCCCGCAGTTTTGGAGCTAAGGTCACCATGTTTGGAATATATATTACTGGTGACGTCCTCTTCAGATCACAGAAAAAAAATTTCGACCACACCCACTCCCGGCCCCGTAATCACGAAAATCTATATACATGAATGCACAATTCGATAACACGTGTATATTTCCCGCAATTTTGAAGCTAGAGTCCCCAAATTTAAAATTTAGACTAGGGCTGACCACCCCAAAAGATTCCGTCCTGGATTTTTGGCCACGCCCACTAGAACGCCCCCCAGCCACCCCGCCCCCACGAAACACGGAAGCCTATATCTCGCACAGCTTAAGAGCTAGGGCCACCAAACTTTGAGGGTAGACTTCTGGCCAAGTTCTCTAAAGATCGGCCAAAAAATGTTGGGGCCACGCCCCCTCCCGCCCCCAAAAATCGCGAAAATTTATATCTTCCACAGTTTTAGAGCTAGAGTCACCAAAATTGGAAGATAGACTTCTTGTCACCCCCTCTAAATATCGGAAAAAAATTTTGGGGCAACGCCTTCTCCCGCCCCCAAAAATCGCGTAAATGCATATCTTCCACAGTTTTTGGGCTAACATCACCAAATTTGGAAAATAGACTTCTGGTCACCCCCTCTTAAGATCGACCACGCCCCTCCCGTCCCCAAAAACTTGGAAGGACGATTTTGGGTCGCCCATACACCAGCAAAAATGTTCTGTTCATTTGCTTTCAGCTGTTCTTAAAATGGTATCAGAGTATTACGCAGTCGGCTCCGCCCGACTGCAACGTTCTCACCTGGTTTTATTTAATTTTTATAGATGGCTGGGTAATTTTCAATTAATTACGCCCTTATTTTGTCCGGTGACCGAAATAAATAATTCCAAAGCGGTCGAAATGCAATAAATATTTGTCAACACATATTTCTATAGTTACTTATATAGAAACATATTTAGAATCCTGAATATTAATTTGGATAACCTCAAACTGCGCATTAATCAACACGACTAGTTAGAGCTCCATTTGCTGAACAATATGATGGAATTCCAGAGATATAACTAAAGAAAAATCATGCTTCAGGCATGCTTCTTGGACAACTAGTAAGACCCTTTTTTTCTTTTATAAATACAGTCATAATTCAGCATATGTATTTGCTTTATTGGGATCTGGAACCCCTATATATAAGAAGGCTAACTGGTGAAGGGAAATTCAACAGGAAAAAAATTGTTATTGCTATTGCACCACAGCCGCATTTGCCACCACACTCGGGTTGTTGACCACCTCACCTAGGGAGTCCAGTACTTCCTTCCTATAATCATCGAATTCGCCGTCAATCTCGTTGACTGTCTGATCCTCGATGACGTAAAGCGTACAACCCGTTTCGCGTATGAGACGTTCGTCGTGAGATACAATAATGACGCCGCCCTCGTACTCGTTGATGGCCGCAGCCAAGGCATCGATGGATTCAATGTCCAGATTATTGGTAGGCTCATCGAGGATGAGCACGTCCGGCGCACTAAGACACAGCTCGGCGAGAGCAACGCGTGCCTTCTGACCACCAGACAGGTCCTTCATTTTAATAGTATGGGCATGACTAACGAGCCCAAAGGAGCCCAGCGCCTTCCGTGCCTTCTCGTGAGGTAAGTTAAAGAGACGTTGCAGATATTCAGCAGCTGATTCCTCTGCAGTCAAATGCTCGCCCGAATGCTGATCGAAGCGTCCCACATGCAGGCGATGATTTTTGCGCTGCTCGCCCTGCTGCGGCTGCAGTTCACCCAGTAGCAGCTTAAGAAATGTTGATTTTCCTACACCGTTGGGGCCTACAATAGCAACGCGACTGTTCAGATCAATGCCAAAATCGGCCTTGACAAATAGTGGTTTATGGCCGTCAAAGGCAAAGGTCACATTGTGCACACCCAGAATGGGCGGCTGTAGTTGTGAGGGCTCGGGGAACCGAAATTTTACAATATACTCCTTGGGGCGGGCGAGTAACTCCTGAGGACCATCGTCCTCGTCCTGTTTTTGCTGTTTCGATTTGTTTTTCTCTTGCTTGCGCGTCAGCGTTTCCTTTTGTTTCTTCTCCGCCGACTTTTTGGACTGGCCATGTTCCTTGAGCTCACGGATACGCTTTTCCTGCTTCTGATACTCCTTGATCATCTCGCGCCGCTTCTGCACGTACATTTTTTTGAACATGGAGTAGTTGCCCTTGTAGTACTGCAGTTTCTTCTGGTCCAGGTGTATGATCTCGTTGCATACATTATCCAAGAAGCTCTGGTCGTGAGAAACAATTAATAGCGTTTTCTTCCAGCCCTGCAAATAATTATCCAGCCAAATAACCGCATTCAGATCCAAATGATTAGTCGGCTCGTCCAGCATAAGTAGCGTTGGTTCCAAGTAAAGAGCGCGCGCGAGCGAGACACGCATCCGCCAGCCGCCCGAGAATTTGTTTGTGGGTCGATCCTGCATCACCTTGCTAAAACCAAGACCGGCCAGAATGCGGCGAGCGCGAGCCTCCGCAGAGTAGGCACCAATAGCTTTTAACTCAGTGAATATATCGTTCAACTCCTCCTGAACGCTCATATCGCCGTTAGCGAACTGTTTTTCCAGCTCATCGCTCTTCTTCAGCATCTCGGAACGCTTCACATCCGCTTCCAATATGGTCTTCATAGCCGTCTTGTCTGTTGCAACCACCTCCTGTTCGCACAGCAGCACATCAATGTTGGGTGGTATGGCGAATGCCCGTGTCGCTATATGCCGGAGCAGCGTCGTCTTTCCATGTCCGTTCGGACCCACCAGGCCATAGCGACGCCCATGGGCAATCAGCAGATTAGCATTTACAAATAAATCATTGCCTGGCAAAAAATATAAATAGTAAGTAAGTTTTGATATCTTGTGAAGCTCGAATATTAAAAGTTTTAGAAATTAAATTTCAATTTGCGGACATTTTTCTTATATAATTTATTTAAATGCCTGTGAGTTATTAAAATTAAATAATCTGCGTACATAGAAAACCAGCGGGTAAGGAATATAGTATTTGGCTTGCCAAAGATTTCATACTCTTTTCGAATCTTTGGACAGATTTCACTAGCTTATATCTTACGCCTATGCCTATATTGAATTTGAAGCTATCCCAGTACACCTGTTTCCTTTACTATACATTTACATATTTGACGCATATCTTAGCTATTGATCGCTTTGAAATCTTAAGCATTGAGAATAATAAGGATATTTAAATATACAAAGTAATTGGAAGCCGTAGATAAAACCAGTGAGAACGTTGCAGTCGGGCGGAGCCGACTGCGTAATACTCTGATACCATTTTAAGAACAGCTGAAAGCAAGTGAACAGAACATTTTTGCTGGTGTATGGGTGACCCTAAATCGGCCTTCAAATTTTTGGGGGACGGGAGGGGCGTGGTCGATCTTAAGAGGGGTGACCAGAAGTCTATTTTCCAAATTTGGTGATTTTAGCTCTAAAACTGTGGAAGATATACATTTTTCGTGATTTTTGGGGGGCGGGAGGGGGCGTGGCACAAAATTTTTTTCCGATATTTAGAGGGGGTGACAAGAAGTCTATCTTCTAATTTTGGTGACTCTAGCTCTAAAACTGTGGAAAATATAAACTTTCGCGATTTTTGGGGAAAAGAGTGGGCGTGGGTCCAAAAATTTTGGCCGATCTTTAGAGGGAATGACATGAAGTCCATCTTCCAATTTTGGTGACTCTAGCTCTAAAACTGTGGAAGATATACATTTTCGCGATTTTTGGGGGCGGGAGGGGGCGTGGCCCCAAAAATTTTGGCCGATCTTTAGAGGGGGGACAGGAAGTCTATCTTAGAAATTTGATGACTCTAGCTCTAAAACTGTGGAAGTATTACATTTGCGCGAGTTTTGGGGGCGGGAGGGGGCGTGGCCGCAACATTTTTTGGCCGATCTTTAGAGAGCTTGGCCAGAAGTCTACCCTCAAAGTTTGGTGGCCCTAGCTCTTAAACTGTGCGAGATATAGGCTTCCGTGTTTCGTGGGGGCGGGGTGGCTGGGGGGCGTTATGGTGGGCCGGAAAATTCAGGACGGAATCTTTTGGGGTGGTCAGCCCTAGTCTAAATTCCAAATTTGGGGACTCTAGCTTCAAAATTGCGGGAAATATACGTGTTATCGAATTGTGCATTCATGTACATATATAGATTTTCGCGATTACGGGGGCGGGAGTGGGCGTTTTTTTTCTGTGATCTGTAGAGGACTTCACCAGTAATATATATTATGAATATGGTGACCTTAGCTCTAAAACTGCGGGAGATATAAGCATTTCAAATTATTTTGGGAGGGGGGGCTGGTGGGCGTAATAATGGGCGTGGCCGATAAACCTAGCATCTAATTTTTTCGGGAGGTCACCAGCAATATACCTACCAAATCTGATTACTCTAGCTTCAAAATTGTAGGAGATATTCACGTTTAATCGATTTGTGATTTGAGGTGTATCGACATGTTATCGATTTGGCAGCCTCCCAGTGGGCGTGGCGTATCTGAAGCAGATAGCTATAATCATAACACAAAAGATTTCAAGAGTCTATCTAATATCGTTTCGGAAATACGTGTTCGTCCAGACAGACGGACGGCCTGACGGACATCCGACAAAACCAATATACTATGAGTACCTTCGGTATCAGAGTATAAACATGGGATATATAGCCAAAACCAACTTCGAGTTGTATGGCAGCTATAGATATAGTAGTCCGATCCGGCCGGCTTCTACCACTATGCTGTACATTTGGAGCTCCAAAACTGAGGCACTAGTTTCCGATCAATTTGTTTTGTCATTCTAAGCATAAAGGAGGTAATTTTTAGGGGTCTCCGGCGACATTACACACTTCAGGTTAAGGTGAACAACTATTTTCTTCGAAAAGAGTTTAAATATTCTCTCTAACCTATTTGTATTTGTATATATTATGAGCTGAGTTACCAAAAGTCTTGGAATGTAAAAAGTTTACTGAAAGCAATACCTTATGAATATGCGGAATATGCGGAAAAACTCAAATTGACTACTGCAAACGGACCATTGCAGTATATCTCAATTCATTCTGTAAATATCTAGAGTCGCTTTTCGTACACTTCGTGATAGTTATAGATTTTCGTCGATGATGTTCGTGATGTGGAAATTATCACGTTTTTCTCAACGCACTTACCTTTAGCCGATATCGTGAAATTCTCAATCTTGATGTCCACAGCATGCTCTAGTGCCGCCTGTTGGCCAGTGCTCTTCTGCACCTGCGACATAGTGAAATTATTGTCAAGATCTGAGTGACCGGTACCGCCCTTTTTTGTCATTAGCTCCATTTGTCGCTCGTACTCCTGCTGTTTCTTCTGTTTTTTTCTTTCTTTATGCGATATTTTTTTTCCCCTAGACTCGGGAAACAATTCAGTTGACTCCGGCTCTCGTTCGTTTTCTTTTAGCGTAAGTGCCAATATATGTTCGGTTAACGTCTCCTCTAGTTTTGGCTCTATAAGATGCTCCAACTCATTCATGGTTTCATCGCCGTCAATGACGCTTAATTTGAATTTATTTGTTTGCTCCTGTTGCTGCCTTACAAACTCTTTGAGTTCCAAATCCTCATCAAGATCCCCAGCAATATTATCCCTGTCTTTGTCGACGCCTACTTGCTCTTCATCGTCCACATCATCATCACTCATTGCAAAAGTATTCATTAAATACTGTTTCTTCGTTTGGAATTTCTTGGATGCTGGCCTGGCTATATTTACCATATCCGCCTCTGCACTTTCCTCATTATTATCTTTAAAATCTACATTATCATCGCAATAACCAGCACTAGCTTTTTTCTTGTTCTTAACCGTCTTACCCTGCTTCTGTTTCTTTGCAGGCTCCTCGTTAGGGCCATCGGTTGTGACTATCGACACCGACTGCTCATCATTGCTCCGATCGCCGTTTCCTTTGCCTTTCTTGCCCTTGTTAGTTGCCTTCTTTGGTTGCTGCTTGCTTAGCGAGGACTTTACGCTTTTCAGATCAACGGCGTCGGCATTGTTGTTTAACTTGTTAGCTAGAGATTCATTGTCGCTGGAATCAGTGCAGCCACCGCCAGTTCGTTTTCCTTGTTTGCCTTTCTTCGAATTTCGTTTTTTCTCGCTGACAATGATTTTCTCCGGCGTCTCTTGTTCGTCTTCGAAATTCTCCTTCTTCTTTTCTTTGACCTTGGACATGTTATTTGTGTGTATACTTAGCCTACTGTTGGGTAAACAAGTAAAATATCCCAATATGTGCTGTCAAACTTTCAGGCCTTTCGTTTTTATTTGCAATGTCAATGCTGCACGTGCACAGCTGGCAAATGTAACAATTGTGGATCTAGTGGAAAAAATAACACGATGATTTCATGTGCGTCAAGTTACCCACGGTTATTTAGCGTTGAATATCGATACTTCTTATCGGTTTCGGAGCAACATTTTTTTTATACTCTTTTCGAAGAAAATAGGATTTTAAGCTTGTGCTGAAGTTTGTAACGCATAGAAGGAAGCGTCTGAGACCCCTAAAAGTTACTGCCAGTATGCTAAGAAAAACAAAACAAATTGATCTAGCCATGTCCGTCTGTCTGTATGTATGCAAACAAGTCCCTCTGTTTTGGAGCTATCGCGATGCAACTTTGCACAGACACTTATTATTCAAGGGGACAGCACATTGGTCGGAGCCGGCCGGATCGGACCACTATATCTTATAGCTGCCATACAACTTGAAGTCGGGTTTCGTCATAAATCCGATGTTTTAAAAGCAATTGCTTTCAATTTCCTTGTACACTTGAACATCCTTATAACTCATCAATGGGTAAAATCGCAAATCGATTAAGTCATAAACAGCGATGATATGTGTCTTTAAATATTTTGAAAGAACAGGTGCATATGAGTTAACAAAGTCAAACGCAAGTAAGCTTTTGACAGTCTGCTCTTCAAGGGATTTTGTCATCGATCATTGAAACGGCTAATGGCGTAAGGGTTTAGTGACGCCCTAGCAAACGAAAGGTCCCGAGTTCGAGTCTCAGCGGGCGACTGGTCATTTATTTTCATTTTTTCTTATTCTTCCTTTCAAATTTAAAATAACTGTAATCAAAATTTATTTGCTACCAATGCCTTAGAACAAAAACTATACAACGTGAAAAAAAACGATCAGATAATCGAGTTTGTCAGCGCATTTCAAAACTGCTTGGTGTAAGTAGTTGACAAACGCTAGTTGCAGGAAAACACAACAAGTATGCTTTTGACAGTCTGCTCTTCAAGGGATTTTGTCATCGATCATCAAAACGGCTTGTGGCGTAAGGATTTAAGTGACGCCCTAGCTAACAAAAGGTACCGAGTTTGAGTCCAGCGGCGACTGGTTATTTATTTTCACTTTTTTCTTATTCTTCTTTTCAAATATAAAATAACTGTAATCAAATTCATTTGCTACCAATGCCTTAGAACAAAAACTATGCAACGCGATAGAAAAGATCAGTATAATCGAGTTTGTCAGCGCATTTCAAAACTGCTTGGTGGCGTAGGTATTAGAGTGCTGCACTGACAAACGGGGAGGACTCGGTTCAAATCCCAGACGCGACTTATTAATTTTTTTTTTGCTAATTATTTGTTTCAAATATATATTAGCTTGAATTCAATATTTTAAATGCAAAATCTAAATTCAAATGATACCAATTCTTAGAGCAAAAAAATAAATACCACGCGATAAAAAGATTTTTACTACTTTTGAAATTTTTGAAAATATGCTTTAATCGTGTGTACAGGATTTAGTTTCACGCGTTCTTTTAAAATTGAGATATTGTAAGAATTGTAAAAACCCAATTTTTCAAACCCATAATTTAAATACAGTCAAAGCTCCAACTTTAAAGGTAAATCATTTAAATGAAAGATATTTAAGTTTTTAACAATGTTGTTTTTGAGTTTGTTTAATTTTGTCCTATTAAACGTAAAATATTTGAAAAACAAAATAGTTTTTCCGAAACCGATAAGAAGGTTCGATATTCGACGCCAAGTTGCCGTGCAATTTAATTATATCGTGATATCATTGTGTTGAACTGAATCACTATGAACTATGTTTCATTTAGTATAATATGTTAAAAATGTATTTACATATTTACAGTGTTGATATTTATATGGATATGGTTAAGATTCTATAGATATTTTCGTCAATTTCATAAATGTTTGGAACTAGTTCAACTATTCTTTCGTCGAATCCGATTGGAATTCATGCATAACGATACTCTGTTTTTGCTACAAATGTCGCCGTGCCTCATAATTGTTTAATAAACAATTAATTACGAATATAAAGAAAATATTGCAAGAATTGTGCATGAGATTCGGACTAATTCCACTTGTTTGCCATTGTTTCGCTTGCAAAAGGTGTACGCTCAACGCGCAGAACAATAAATACAACGAAAACAGAACAACAAAAACAACATAGCTAGAGCTACAACACAATAAAGATTGTAATTCGCAACGCAATAAGAAAAAAATCGCGTTTAAATGACATACGCCTCCTGAGAGCAGAGGAAGGTTGGCGCACACATAGCCCAAAAGTGGTT
The DNA here is from genome assembly GCA_035042425.1 of Drosophila flavopinicola. NCBI lineage: Eukaryota > Metazoa > Arthropoda > Insecta > Diptera > Drosophilidae > Drosophila > Drosophila flavopinicola. Next base: position 339,235 of record JAWNLL010000450.1, on the reverse strand, counting down.
AACAGCAGCAGCCACAACGACAACCATCAAATAGCAAAAAAACTTGAAATAATTCAAAAATAAAGGAAACAGAACTGAGCGTGGCAAATAGAGAGGAAAGCACCGCAAAGACCCTATAGTTAACTAATAATCTTCTGCAACGCGCCAATTAATAAAAATAATAATAAACGAATTGGGAAAACAATTTTAGCAGTGCGACAGTTGATAATAATAATAAGAAACGAATTCGGAAACCTTGAAAACACGTTTGGAACAGCCCCCATTATCCCATTATCACACACACAATCAGGCACGCACGCATCCACACACATATATACACACCTACGTGCACACACACATGCATACACACCTACGTGCACACACACATACATACACACACATATACATACATACGCAAACCCATTCATACAAACAGCTATACGCAATGGCAACGCTAGTTGCAGTCCCAGCGAACGGGGGCAGCGTCGCTCATGTGACAGCAGCGGTCGCCGTCGATGCAGAGACAGGCGACGTTAGCGGCGCTTCCAATGGACGCGAGGCGCGCAATCTGGCCGAGAAGCAGCGACGGGATAAACTGAATGCCAGCATACAGGAGCTGGCCACAATGGTGCCGCATGCGGCGGAATCAACGCGGCGACTTGATAAGACAGCGGTGTTGCGCTTCGCAACGCACGGTCTCCGGTTGCAATACGTGTTTGGCAAGTCGGCTATGCGACGTCGCCGTCGGGTAAATATTAAAGGTTCTAGCGGAGCCGGAGGGCCAGGAAATTCGAATGGTAACAGTGTCATCGCTGACGATACGCCTCAATTAACGGATACGCTTATGCAGCTGCTTGATAGCTTCCTTCTCACGCTCACCTGCAACGGGAAGATCGTGCTCGTTTCGAGCAGTGTTGAGCAGCAGCTGGGTCATTGTCAGTCGGATTTGTATGGTCAGAATCTGTCGCAGATAACGCATCCTGATGATCAAGCCATGTTGCATCAGCAGCTAATACCAAGTGACATCGAAACCTTGTTTTATCAGCAGCGATGCCAACAGCATTCGCAATCGCAGTCAACATCGGCCAGCGATGATGATGATGACGCTGATGAACTGGATCCGCTGAAGCAGGATCTGGAGCACACACTCACGCCCAATCCACCAACAGTTTCCTGTTTGGTGGACATTGATAAGCGTCTGCGCACCGATCGACGCTGTTTCACGATCCGCCTGGCACGCGCTTCTACCCGCGCCGAGGCGACGCGCAACTATGAGGTGGTCAAAATCGATGGCTGCTTTCGGCGTAGCGACTCATTGGTAACGGGCGACGCGGTAGCCAATTACCCAATAGTATCGCATTTGATAAGGCGATCGCGTAACACCAATATGCTAGCGTCTGCCGCTGCAGCGACAGTACCAGCCACAGCAGCAGCTACAATACCATCTCACCACGATGCAATCGCACAGGCGGAGCTGCACGGCATCAGCGGCAATGATATCGTCCTGGTGGCTATGGCACGAATCATGCGCGAAAGTGCCACCTGCCTAAGTCTCATGTGCCGCCAGCCAGAGCCGTATCAGCTGGAGTACCGGACGCGGCATCTCATCGATGGTAGCATCATTGACTGTGATCAGCGCATTGGCATCGTGGCCGGCTACATGAAGGATGAGGTGAGTGGACGCCTTTTTTATTCAAACAGGGAAGGATTATCTTCGGCGTGCCGAAGATTTTATACTCTTTTCGAAGCTTTAGGCGATTTTCACTCTACCGACTGCATCACTGAAATTTCATTTGCTGTAAGAAATAGTTTTATCGCGTAACATTTATTTTTATACCCTGAACCCATTAAAAATGGGTAAAAAGGGTATTATGGTTTTGTGCAAATGTATGTAACAGGCATAAGGAAGCATCTCCGACCATATAAAGTATATATATTATTGATCAGTATCAACAGCCGAGTCGATCTAGCCATGTCCGTCTGTCTGTCCGTCTGTCCGTCTGTATGAACACACAGATATCAGAGACTACAAGAGCTAGAGACTTCATATTTGGAACATAAGTTCTCCTAATCCCGGGACAGATCAAGTTTATTAAAATTTATCGATAGCTCGTCCCGTTCAAAAGTTATCGATAAATTTCGATTTCAGACCAGCGTTTTTTGGATATAACTTACAAGTTATAAGAGCTAGAGGCCCCTAATTTGACATGTATAATCTCGAATAGCATACACATGTAACAAATATTTCACTTTTTGGATACCACCCCCAAACCCCCCAAAAGTTAAAAAACGCATTTTTGAAGGTACGACCTTGCAATTTGGTTTGGTAACACATATTATCGACAATAAACACAGAAGTTATTTAAGATTTAACTTTCCATTGTGTGGGGCTCAGCGAAAGAGCAAGCTAACTGCTTAAACCGCTGGCACTGCTTGTACTGCAGCATGTGTGAGTTTAGAGTAGTACGAATGATTGTAAGGACTGGGTTCAGGGTATCTCGTAGTCGGGCACTCCCGACTAGAGCACTCTTACTTGTTATACCTTGAACCCATTAAAAATGGGTAAAGGGTATTATGGTTTTGTGCAAAAGTATGTAACAGGCATAAGGAAGCATCTCCGACCATATTAAGTATATATATTCTTGATCAGTATCAACAGTCGAGTCGATTTAGCCATGTCCGTCTGTCTGTCCGTCCGTCCGTCCGTCCGTCCGTCCGTCTGTCTGTATGAACACGCGGATATCAGAGACTACAAGAGCTAGAGACTTCATATTTGGAACATAAGTTCTCCTAATCCCGGGACAGATCAAGTTTACTAAAATTTATCGATAGCTCGTCCCGTTCAAAAGTTATCGATAAATTTCGATTTCAGACTAGCGTTTTTGGGCTATAACTTACAAGTTATAAGAGCTAGAGGCCCCTAATTTGGCATGTATAATCTCGTATAGCATACACATGTAACAAATTTTTCACCTTTTGGATACCACCCCCCAATTTCCCCAAAAAAACGCATTTTTGAAGGTACAATCTTGCAATTTGGTTTGGTCACACACTTTAAAGTTAATGCTATGTCCTAAAAATTTCAGAGAGATCAGACAATAAACACAGAAGTTATTTAAGATTTAACTTTCCATTGTTTGGGGCTCAGCGAAAATGCAAGCTAACTGCTTAAACCGCTTGCACTGCTTGTACTGCAGCATGTGTTTGTTTAGATTAGTATGAATGATTGTAAGGACTTGGTTCAGAGTGTCTCGTAGTCGGGCACTCCCGACTAGAGCACTCTTACTTGTTTATTTTTTATTGTGTGTCTATGGTTAGATGGAAAGGGGATATTAAATTCGTACGACTCTTCGTCTGAGGTCAATGGAAGAACTTAATTCTTGAAACCATTTATTGGGACTTCCATTACAGGTATTCAATTATGCGAGGAGCTCTCGTCGCTGTGTACAGTGGCACTGGTGCTATTTATTTCTTGCTCGGTGGGATTTCTAGACAATGCATCTGCTACTACATTACCTGACCTCGTGATTTAATTTTTCGTGGTAGCTTTTCCATCTTTTGAGTTTGCCAATTGGGTTCTTGTTACTAAGGGCAAAAGTCAAAGGTTGGTGATCGGTAAAAATGACTACTTAAGTGGTACCGTTTAGGTACATCCGCAAGCTCTGGAGAGCCCAAACCATAGCCAGCATCTCTTTATCGTTTGCGGCATAGTTTTCTTCGGCTGTCGCATAGTTGAATTGGTCTCCCGATTTGCTCGAGTACTGCTCCAATATCAAAGTTCGAGTCATCGATTGTCAACTGAAATTCCTTATTAAAATCAGGTCATGTCAGTATCACGACATTATCCAATGTAATTTCTACTCTAGCTGAGATGTTAAGTGACGAGCTCTTGGCGGTTTTGCCATTTGCCAAACAATAGCCAGCATTTCTTTTTCGTTTGCGGCATAATTTTCTTAGGCTTTCGCATAGTTGAATCGGTCTCCCATTTTGTTCGAGTACTGCTCCAATAGCAAAGTTCAAGGCATCTGTTGTCAATTGAAATTCTTTATTGAAATCGGGGTATGCCAGTATCACGTCCTGGGAAACTAACGTTCGTCTTATCTTGTTAATCGAGTCTAACGCATCATTATCGAATGTAATTTTTATTCTAGCTGAGATATTTTTTGACGACCTCCCGTTTTCTCCCCTGAGAATAGTAGTGAGAGGTTTTGCTATTTTTGCGTATTCTCGTATGAACCTACGATAACACCTGATAAACCCAAGAAAGATCGTACATCTGTCAGCGTTTTGGGTACGGGAAATCCTCAACGGCATTCACTTTCTCAACATTGGTTTTAATAACCATGTTTAGAAATAGTGAAGCCTAAGAAGTCGACTTCAGTTTTAAACAAGTGACAACGTTGTCGGCTCCGCCCGACTGCGTTATACTCTGAACAGCTGAAAGCAAGTGAACAGAACATTTTTGCTGGTGTATGGGTGACCCTAAATTGGCCTTCCAAGTTTTTGGGGTCGGGAGGGGGCGTGGTCGATCTTAAGAGGGGGTGACCAGAAGTCTTTTTTCCAAATTTTGTGATTTTGGCTCTAAAACTGTGGAAGATATACATTTTCGCGATTTTTGGGGAAGGGAGGGGGCGTGGCCCCCAAATTTCTTAGATCTTTAGAGGACTTGGCCAGAAGTCTACCCTTAAAGCTTGGTGGCCCTAGCTCTTAAACTGTGCGAGATATGGGCTTCCGTGTTTCGTGGGTCGGGGTGGCTGGGGGGCGTTCTAGTTGGCGTGGCCGGAAAATCCAGGACGGAATCTTTTGGGGTGGTCAGCCCTAGTCTAAATTCCAAATTTGGGGACTCTAGCTTCAAAATTGCGGGAAATATACACGTGTTATCGAATTGTGCATTCATGTATATCGATTTTCGCGATTACGGGGGCGGGAGTGGGCGTTGTCGAAATATTTTTGTGATCTGTAGAGGACGTCACCAGTAATATATATTCCAAATATGGTGATCTAAAACTGCGGGAGATATCCGCATTTCAAAATAATTTTGGAGGGGGGCTGGTGGGCGTAATAATGGGCGTGGCCGATAAACCTATGATCAAATTTTTTCGGGAGGTCACCAGTAATGTACCTACCAAATTTGATTACTCTAGCTTCAAAATTGTGGGAGATTTTCACGTTTAATCGATTTGTGATTTGAGGTGTATGGACATGGTTTCGATTTGCCTCCCAGTGGGCGTGGCATAAATTTGGAACAATCTTGATCTGAAGCAGATAACTATAATCATAGCACAAAAGATTTCAAGAGTCTATCTAATATCGTTTCGGAAATACGTGACAGACGGACGGCCTGACGGACATCCGACAAAACCAATATACTATGAGTGCCTTCGGTATCAGAGTATAAAAACTCGCATTTGTCGATTTAAATTTTCGTGTTGGCTTTACCTAAAGTCGTGCAGCCCATTTCTATGTGTTTAGGATGTTCGTCTTCAGACTGACTAACGACAATTATATCATCTATGTATACATAGCATATTTTGCCGACGTGATCCCTTAGAATATTGTCTAAGGCTCTTTGAAATATGGATGGAGAGTTCTTTAGACCGAATGGCTGTCTCGTGAACTCGAATTTCCCTCCATTGACGGCGAAGCCCGTTTTCTAATATCCCTCTCTTTGAGTAGGATTTGGTGGAAACCGCTCTTTAAATCAATAACTGTGAAATATTTATTTTCGCCCAATTGTGTGATTATTTCTCCGATTTCTGGTCGGGTATCGATCTGAAACTGTTACGTCGTTCAGTTTTCTATAATCAATAACCATTCTGTACCTTTTCCCCCTTAAGCATCGATTTTTTTGGTACCACCCATATGGGTGCATTATGTCTGATAATTCCGTCTCAGCAATATTTTTTACTTTCTCTATTTCGGATTTTAATGATGCAGGGTATGGTTAATGTTTGCAATACACTGGTATCTGATGTCGTTCTTATTTCAACTTCTACTTTAGTGGTATGGGTAAGTTTCATGTCAGGGTCAGCGAATACTTCCGCATGTGTCAATTTACCGATATATTGTTTTTGGGCTTCGGACATATGATCTGTTCTAGTTTTGATATTCTTGACCGCTTGTGTCTCTGCTTTATGTTAATGCTATAATTTCCATTTATTATTAGTACGTAATTTTTGACGTCAATGACAGCGTTCAGCTGTTTTAAAGTATCGTTACTCACAATGCCATGGAAAGTTTTGAGTGTAAGTAAAAGGAAAAATGTAATTGGCGTGTCTTTTAACCCAAAGAGGTTAAGCCGAGTATGATAGGTAACTTAAGTCTGTTCCCAACGGAGTTGGCTAAAAGAGGTTGTTCGTTCCGTTTGGGAGTCTGAACTGAACATTAGCATTTTTTTTTTTTTGGTTCTAAGAATATTTAATTTATTTCGAGTTGTATGGCAGCTATAAGATATTGGAATCCGATCAGCCCAGCTCCGATCAATGAGATGTATGTTTGAATAATAAGTATCAGTGAAAAGTTTCATCGCTATAGATTCAAAAACATGGGATATATGGCCAAAACCGACTTTGAGTTGTATGGCAGCTTTAAGATATAGTGGTCCGATCCGGCCGGCTACGACCAATGTCCTTAAGTATTTCGACAAGTCGAAACTAGAGCCAGACTTTTTAAACTTTTTAAAACATTTTGATTTTTGGTTTTTTAAGTAAGAAAGTCTTGGTGTGAACCATGGTGGTTTTTTTTTAACCAGATGCTCGAGCGTATTTAGTTATAGAAACGCCAAAGAGCGCATATATAAAAAAAGTGGGAAAGGATTATCTTTGGCGTGCCGAAGATTCTATACTCTTTTCGAACCTTTAGGCAATTTTCACTCTGCAAACTGCACCACTGAAATTTCAAAAGTAGTTAAAAATCGTTTTATCGCATGGCATTTATTTTTTATACCCTGAACCCATTAAAAATGGGTAAAAAGGGTATAATAAAGTTGTGCAAAAGTATGTAACAGGCATAAGGAAGCATCTCCGACCATATAAAGTATATACATTATTGATCAGTATCAACAGCCGAGTCGATCTAGCCATGTCCGTCTGTCTGTATGAACACACGGATATCAGAGACTACAAAAGCTAGAGACTTCATATTTGGAATATAAGCTCTCCCAATCCCGGGACAGATCAAGTTTGTTTAATTTTATCGATAACTCGTACCGTTTAAAAGTTATCGATAAATTTCGATTTCAGACTTGCGTTTTTGGGACATAACTTCAAAGTTATAAGAGCTAGACGCCCCAAATTTAGCATGTATAATCTCGATTAGCATACACATGCAACAAAAGTTAAAAAAAATGCATTTTTGAAGGTACGACCTTGCAATTTGGGTTGGTCACACAAATTATTGACAATTGTTTGCCCCAAAAATTTCGATAAGATCGAACAATAGACACAGAAGTTATTTAAGATTTAATTTTCCATTGTGTGGGGCTCGGTGAAAAGCAAGCTAACTGCTTAAACCGCTTGCACTGCTTGTACTGCTTGTACTGCTTGTACTGCAGCATGTGTGTGTTAAGATTAGTATGAATGATTGTAAGGACTGGGTTCCGGGTATCTCGTAGTCGGGCACTCCCGACTAGAGCACTCTTACTTGTTTGCTCTAAGAATTGGTATCATATGAATTTAAATTTTTCTTTCAAATTATTAAATTCAAGCTACTTGATATATATTTGAAAAAAATAATTAGAAAAACAATAAAAATCAATAAGTCGCGGCTGGGACTTGAACCATGTTCTCCCGTTTTTCAGCGCAGCACTCTAATACTTACGCCACCAAGCAGTTTTGAAATGCGCTGACAAACTCGGTTATACTGATCTTTATACTCTTTTCGAAGAAAATAGTATATTAAGTTTGTGCTGAAGTTTGTAACGCATAGAAAGAAGCGTCGGAGACCCCAAAAGTTACTGCCAGTATGCTTAGAATGACAATACAAATTTATCTAGCCATGTCCGTCTGTCTGTCTGTCTGTCTGTCTGTCTGTCTGTCTGTCTGTCTGTCTGTCTGTCTGTCCGTCTGTCTGTCTGTATGAACACACGGATATCAGAGACTACAAGAGCTAGAGACTTCATATTTGGAACATAAGTTCTCCTAATCCCGGGACAGATCAAGTTTATTTCATTTTATCGATAACTCGTACCGCTTAAAAGTTATCGATAAATTTCGATTTCAGACTATCGTTTTTGGGACATAACTGCAAAGTTATAAGAGCTAGAGGCCCCAAATTTGGCATGTATAATCTCGAATAGCATACACATGTAACAAATATTTGTCTTTTTGGATACCACCCCCCAAACCCCCCAAAAGATCAAAATGTACGACCATGCAATTTGGTTTGGTCACACATATTATTGACAATTGTTTGCCCCAAAAATTTCAATAAGATCGGACAATAAACACAGAAGTTATTTAAGATGTAACTTTCAATTGTGTGGGGCTCGGTGAAAAGCAAGCTTACTGCTTAAGCCGCATGCACTGCTTGTACTGCAGCATTTGTGTGTTTAGATTAGTACGAATGATTGTAAGGACTGGGTTCAGGGTATCTCGTAGTCGGGCACTCCCGACTAGAGCACTCTTACTTGATTATATATGTATTATATATAAACTTGTCCACTTATTGTCACTTTATATATTTAATATATAAACTTTAAAACTTTTCACTCGGGGGCGCCATGAAAATTGATATTATTTTATATAAATTATATTAAAAAAAAAAGGTTTTGTGGCGTTTTAAAGACGTGCGAAAAGTGGTGCGTGCTTCAGGTTTTTAATTACTTCGACAACTAAACTTCATGTTTTTTCTTAAGCCTATGCTACGCTATGGTGGCGAAGCGAGGCGAATTCGCTCTCTGAGCGATCAACGAAAGCTAATTTATGACTGCGCCGAAGTGCGCCAACAGAGCGGGTGACAAGAAGTCTACCTTCAAATTTTCGAGACTCTAGCTCTAAAACTGTGGAAGATATACATTCTCGCACTTTTTGGAGCGGGAGGGAGCGTGGCCCCCAAATTTTTTGCCGATCTTTAGAGGGGGTGACAAGAAGTCTATCTTCCAATTTTGGTGACTCTAGCTCTAAAACTGTGTAGCTTTAAAACTGTGGAAGATATAAAGTTACGCGATTTTTGGGGGAGGGAGGGGGCGTGGCTCCAAAAATTTTGGCCGATCTTTAGAGGGGGTGTCAAAAAGTCTATCTTACAAGTTTGGTGACTCTTGCTCTAAAATTGTGGAAGATATAAATTTTCGCGACTTTTGGGGGAGGGAGGGGGCGATCTTTAGAGGACTTGGCCAGAAGTCTACCCTCATAATTTGGTGGCCCTAGCTCTCAAACTGTTTGAGATATAGGCTTCCGTGTTTCGTGGGGGCGGGGTGGCTGGGGGGCGTTCTCGTGGGCGTGGCCGGAAAATCCAGGACGGAATCTTTTGGGGTGGTCAGCCCTAGTCTAAATTCCAAATTTGAGGACTAGCTTCAAAATTGCGGGAAATATACACGTGTTATCGAATTGCGCATTCATGTAAATCGATTTTCGCGATTACGGGGGCGGAAGTGGGCGTGGTCGAAATGTTATGTTCTGTAGAGGACGTAACCAGTAATATATATTCCAAATATGGTGACCTTAGCTCCAAAACTGCGGGAGATATAAGCATTTCAAATTATTTTGGGAGGGGGGCTGGTAGGCGTAATAATGGGCGTGGCCGATAAACCTACCATTCAATTTTTTCGGGAGGTCACCAGCAATATACCTACCAAATCTGATTACTCTAGCTTCAAAATTGTGGGAGATATTCACGTTTAATTGATTTGTGATTTGAGCTGTATCGACATGCTATCGATTTGCAAGCCTCCCAGTGGGCGTGGCATAAATTTGAAACAAACTTTTTTTTTTTTTTTTTGTTTTATTTATTGTCGACTACTGACAGTCGACACAAAAGAATTTATATAAAATTATAAAACATTTTAATGTATATACAAGAATTTAAATAAATTTAAAATCGTAAATATATTAAATTAAAGAAATAAAGTTAAAATTACGTTAGGCTCTGGGGATATCAATAGCAAAATTAAATCATTGGTCCAACATTTGTTGCAAGGATTGGGGAAACCCAGAAAAACCCAATCAAACCAAAAATCAATAAAAATTTGTTTAGTAGTTAATGAGTTAGTATATATTAGAAAGTATTTTATAAAGTGATAAATAGAAGATAGAGAGAGAATAAAGAAAAATAAAGGAGGGAAATAAAGAAAGACAAGTGGGGAAGGATTATCTTCGGCGTGCCGAAGATTTTATACTCTTTTCGAACCTATAGGCAATTTTCACTCTGCCAACTGCACCACTGAAATTTCATAAGCTGTACAAAATCGTTTTGTCGCGTAACATTTTTTTTTTGTTCTAAGAATATTTAATTCATTGCCAGTTGTATAGCAGCTATAAGATATAGTGATCCGATCCGGCCGGCTCCAACCAATGTGATGTCTCTTTGAATAATAAGTATCGGTGCAAAGTTTCATCGCGATAGATTAAAAAACATGGGATATATGGCCAAAACCGACTTCGAGTTGTATGGCAGCTATAAGATATAGTGATCCGATCCAGCCGGCTCCAACCAATGTGATGTCTCTTTGAATAATAAGTATCGGTGCAAAGTTTCATCGCGATAGATTCAAAAACATGGGATATATGGCCAAAACCGACTTCGAGTTGTATGGCAGCTATAAGATATAGTATTCCGATCCGGCCAGCTCCGACCAATGTGCTGTCCCCTGGAATTATAAGTGTCTATGCAAAGTTTTATCGCGATAGCTCAAAAACTGAGGGACTAGTTTGCATACATACAGACAGACAGACAGACAGACAGACAGACAGACAGACAGACGGACATGGCTAGATCAATTTGTATTGTCATTCTAAGCATACTGGCAGTAACTTTTGGGGGTCTCCGACGCTTCCTTCTATGCGTTACAAACTTCAGGACAAACTTAATATACTATTTTCTTCGAAAGAGTATAAAAAGGGAAAATAGATTTAACTAAACACGGGCAGAGGTGTCCCGTAAATACAAAAGAATATAAGATTTTATTAGTGGGAGAGAGAGCTCAACCGAGATGACATGGAACACTTTGTTGTAGTCCTTGCAAAGAACACGAAGAGGATTGTGCAAAGCGTAATCAGTCGTGCATGAAGGTAAAATCAAGGGGACGTAGTTTCTTGTTGGCCTACTAGGCACAAAAAAGTTTAGGCGAGCTAACAGAAAGGAAGAGTCTATGTCGCCGTTAATTAACTTGTGTAGGAAGACAACACCAAGCGTTGTTCTACGGTTAAGTAACGACGGAAGATTAATAAGTAACAGCCTACTGGAATACGATGGCAAACGGAGATTGGGATCCCAGTTAAGTCCACGTAAGGCAAAGAGCAGAAATTGCTTCTGCACGGATTCTATACGCTCTTGGAAGTTTTGGTACTGCGGACACCAAATACATGAGCAGTATTCAAGGATAGGACGAACTAAAGAAACATATAGCAGTTTTGTGGTGAAAGGATCGTTAAATTCTTTCGACCAACGCTTAATAAAGCCAAGTACACCTCTGGCCTCATTAGTGATAGTCGACATATGCATATTAAAGTTAAGCTTGTTGTCAAAAATGACTCCAAGATCTTTAACTGTAAAGATACGTTGCAATGGAACATTGTCAATCGTATAAGTGGTTAAGTAGGGTCTAGTCCGACTAAAAGTCATGAACATACATTTTGAACAATTTAGCTGCAGTTGATTGGCCGAACACCAGCGCTGCATAGAGTTCAAATCATCTTGCAGATGAGTATGACACAAGGGATCGGTGTACGAAAAAATAAGTTTCACATCATCTGCGTACATAAGAATACGAGAGTGTGATACAATCGAAGGCAGGTCATTAATGAAAAGATTAAACAATAAAGGTCCAAGATGACTACCTTGAGGTACACCAGAAGTAACGTGAACCATTTTCGAGGTAGTCGACCTAAGCAATACTCTTTGAGTGCGACCTTTCAAATAGGTGGCAATCCATAAAAGAAATGAAGGAGGGAATCCTAAACAATCAAGCTTATATAGCAATATATCATGGTTAACAGAGTCAAATGCTTTACTGAAGTCAGTATATATAACGTCAGTTTGCATTTTCGATAGAAATGCATCATTTACCAGGGAGGTAAATTCAAGCAAGTTGGTCGTAGTGGACCGACTCTTAATAAAACCATGTTGGGCAGGGGAAATAATCGACTTACAGAGATGTTGCAAAGTCGAAGTAAGGATTTTTTCAAATAATTTTGGGATGACTTGATCTGAAGCAGATAACTATAATCATAACACAAATGATTTCAAGAGGCTATCTAATATCGTTTCGGAAATACGTGGCAGACAGACGGACGGCCTGACGGACATCCGACAAAACCAATATACTATGTATCAGAGTATAAAAAAAGGGATGTTATTACCTATGGTTTTGGTGGGGCTTTAAGTCACCGATTTACCACGCCCCGTTTATGCCTCCCAGAGTCCCTGCTCGGCCACCACTTGTAAGGTAGATCCTTGGCCGAGGTACAAATCGCAGTCGGGCCAAGGTCGGTTCACAAGAATATTTATAAATCGCTGGGGCAATGAGAGACGGGGTTGACAACAATCCCTATATTATAGCTGAGGCTGTCTCCACTCCCCTGGGACACCAATATTCCGGGTCGGGCTAAAAACCACGTGCACCCGTCGCTTTATAGTGCCGGGCTAAAGCCTCGAACACACACATTTTCACTAAATATGCCGGGCTAGAGCCTCGTGCATTCCAATTACTATGTACCACGCGTACACTGACCAATTATGCTGGGCTGTATATGGATACATAATCCATCGAGCAACTAAATAAACACCTGATAGGATATCTACTAATATATAATAATATACATAGGTTACACGAATACGTGCAATATCTTTTCTTTAAGTTAATACAATTAATGTTTAATAACTATCCGCCAACAAACTTAATCTATTATAATTATCTAAATTAAGTAAACAGATATTGTTACTAACCGTCTATCTCCGTTTCACTTTCTGTTCAATTTATATTACACTCCACTTTCCTAGGCACACGTCCACTCAGTTTGACCTCTCAACTTTGTCTTCACGTCACACTCCCTACTCGGTTGCCAAATCGCTCCCCATCCGAATTCACCCCTTAAGGTTTTGTTCTCCACCACGATGGCTCTCTTCGGCATGCTGGGCTTTGGGCATCGGATCGCGAGCTTCCAGCGATGCGTGAGCGCGAAACGCCTGCCTGTTCATCTTCTTAACAATAGTTGCGATTCATGCGACTAAACCTTACGTGTTATTTTAGCTGCGCTTTATGCGAGTGACTCTTATATACTATCGATTTGGTAGTAAGTGGTACGTGATGCGCTGATAAATTCCTAGCCACAGGCTCTGATCCCGCTCGCGAGATCCTTTATTTACATTTTTTTTTCCAATTCTTTTTTTCGAATTCAATTTTAGGTTGAATTTAATATTTCAAAAGTAAAACTTAAAATTTTTAAATAATTCTTCCACACTTGTTTTTATTAAACTTTTGTTTGTGATTGTTGGCCGTTAAAAGTTAAATCGTACAATAAATTAAGTAATCGCAATTAATATTTCTGTATTTTTCGACATTATTGATGGTTTCTTTTTATACCCTGAACCCATTAAAAATGGGTAAAAAGGGTATTATGGTTTTGTGCAAAAGTATGTAACAGGCATAAGGAAGCATCTCTGACCGTATAAAGTATAAATATTCTTCGTCGATTTAGCCATGTCCGTCTGTCTGTCTGTCTGTCTGTCTGTCTGTCTGTCTGTCTGTCTGTCCGTCTGTCCGTCTGTCTGTATGAACACGCGGATCTCAGAGACTAAGATGTGAAGACTTCATATTTTGAATATAAGTTCTCGTAGTGCCGGGACAGTACAAGTTTGTTTAATTTTATCGATAGCTCGTCCCGTTTAAAAGTAATCGATAAATTTAGATTTCAGACTAGCGTTTTTGGGACATAGCTTCGAAGTTATAAGAGCTAGAGGCCCCAAATTTGGCATGTATTATCTCGAATAGCATACACACGTAACAAATATTTCAGTTATTTGATACCACAGTATGCAGTATGTTTGATACAGTATGATTAGTATGCATGATTATAAAGACTTGGTTTAGGGTATCTCCTAGTCGGGCACTCCCGACTAGAGCACTCTTACTTGTTATCACATTGTCTCTTTTTCGGATACACAGTTTTTATTTTAAATCGGCTAGTTGTGTTAGAAATCAAAAGTCGACACTTTAACAGTAGTCCTTTAATTTCTTTTTACGAACCATTGTATTTAAAGCACTAGTCGGTATATTTTTCAGACTCTCTATTGAGATGGGTTTTAATTAATTTTTGTTGTTTTGATAAGCGCATTATTTCTTGAATGTTTTACTAGCGCCGCTAGAATTTACTAATTGCGCCTCTTGAATTTGCTTATGTTGCTATTTGCGCTGCTTGATTAAAAACGTTGCTTACATTAAAATCTTAATTGCTATGGATAAACATAGTGGTAGAAATATCACTTTACATATTTTTCAAATAGTTGATAAATGGAAGTGTCTATGGAGCACTTTCTCTGAGACATGGCTATGTATGACTTTCTTGTAACTATTATTTATTATCGTCCTGCTCAAATGGATCGATAATATACAAATTCTGACCAGCGGTTTTTATACTCTTTTCGAAGAAAATAGGATTTTAAGCTTGTGCTGAAGCTTGTAACGCATAGAAGGAAGCGTCTGAGACCCCTAAAAGTTACTGCCAGTATGCTAAGAAAAACAAAACAAATTGATCTAGCCATGTCCGTCTGTCTGTATGTATGCAAACAAGTCCCTCTGTTTTTGAGCTATCGCGATGCAACTTTGCACAGACACTTATTATTCAAGGGGACAGCACATTGGTCGGAGCCGGCCGGATCGGACCACTATATCTTATAGCTGCCATACAACTTGAAGTCGGGTTTCGTCATAAATCCGATGTTTTCAAAGCAATTGCTTTAAATTTCCTTGTACACTTGAACATCCTTATAACTCACCAATGGGTAAAATTCAAAACGATTTAGTCATCAATACCGAAGATATGCGTCATTAAATATTTTGAAAAACAGGTGCATATGAGCAAACAAAGTCAAGCGCAAGTACGCATTTTACAGTCTGCTCTTCAAGGGATTTTGTCATCGAACACCAAAACAGCTTGTGGCGTAAGTGGCGCTGACAAACGACAGATCCTAGGTACGAGTCTCAGCGGCGGCTAATCATTTATTTTCATTTTTTCTTATTCATCCTTTCAAATATAAAATAACTGTAATCAAATTAATTTACTTGCAATGTCTTAGAACAAAAACAATGCCACGCGAAAAAACAAATGCTCAGTATAATCGAGTTTGTCAGCGATTTTTAAAACTGCTTGGTGTAAGATGACAAACGCGAGTTGCAGGTTGCAAAGAAAACAAAACAAGTTAGCTGTCAACAGTCTGCTCTTCAAGGGATTTTGTCATAGATCATCAAATCTGCTTGTGTCGTAAGGGGTAAAGTGGCGCTATCAAACGAAAGCTCGCGGGTACGAAACTCAGCGGCGACTGGTCATTACACATACAACGCAAAAGAAAAGTTTGACCACGATAGCTCAAATATTGTGGGACTAGTTTGCATACATACAGACAGACAGACGGACATGGCTAGTTCAATTTGTTTTGTCATTCTAAGCATACTGGCAGTAACTTTTGGGGGTCTCCGACGCTTCCTTCTATGCGTTAAAAACTTCAGCACAAACTTAATATACTATTTTCTTCGAAAAGAGTATAATAATTATTGGTCGCCGCTGGAAATCGAACCAGTACCTTTCGTTTGCCAGGGCGCCTCTTTATCCCTTACGCCACAAACAGTTTTGATGATCAATGACAAAATCGCTTGAATAGCAGACAGTTAAAAACTTACTTGCGCTTGGGTTTGTTTGGTCATATGCACCTGTTCTTTCAAAATATTTAATAACGCATATCTTCGCTGTTTATGACTCAATCGATTTGCGATTTTACCCATTGTTGAGTTATAAGGAAGTTCAAGTGTACAAGGAAATTGAAAGCAATTGCTTTGAAAACATCAGATTTATGGCTAAAACCGACTTCGAGTTGCATGGCAGCTATCAGATATAGTGGTCTGATCTGGAGGTGCGTCACGGTACACCCCGCACTTCGCCGATCTTGACAGGACATGTCTCAAAATAACGTGCTAATTACGTGCTAATTATGGCCCATCGTAAAAAATTTCGTGCTCGAAAGGAAACCCCTTTTTTAAAAGGATCAAGTGCGGGGTGTACCGGGTCACGGGGGCTACACCCCGCATGGCTTCCAGTACACTTACGGATCTGGAATTTGTCTCAGAATTAAGTGCTAATTACGTGCTCCAAGAAAAACAAAGGATCAAGGACCTACTCCTTTCGGAAGTAGGTTAAAAACACATTTTTTAAAAAATCAAAGTTCGGGGTGTACTGCGTCACGGGGGCTACACCCCGCATGGCTTCCAGTAGACTTACGGGTCTGGAATTTGTCTCAGAATTAAGTGCTAATTACGTGCTCCAATATAAAACAAACATCAAGGATCTACTCCTTTTGTAAGTAGATTAAACTAACAATAATCATCCCCATAGAAGTTGCACTAAAACGATACATTTTCACCGAACACGCCCCAGGGAGCTAGCACGAAAATCGAGCATTGACTATAATGTTAGCACGTAATTAGCATGTAAATATAAAACTCAAAGATCCCAGAAAAGTTCATTATTTTGGGAGATATAGCCAATAAACCCAGTACACCCCGCACTAAAACGATACTTTTTCACCGAACACGCCCCAGGGAGCTAGCACAAAAATCGAGCATTGACTATAATGTTAGCACGTAATCAGCATGTAAATATAAAACTCAAAGATCCTAGAAAAGTTCATTATTTTGGGAGATATAGCCAATAAACCCAGTACACCCCGCACTAAAACGATACTTTTTCACCGAACACGCCCCAGGGAGCTAGCACAAAAATCGAGCATTGACTATAATGTTAGCACGTAATCAGCATGTAAATATAAAACTCAAAGATCCTAGAAAAGTTCATTATTTTGGGAGATATAGCCAATAAACCCAGTACACCCCTAGACGTCGTTTTTGTAAGGCGTCGCCTGTTTCATTTTTTTAGCGATCGATGTCGAGACGAAAAAAAAACAAATTTTGTGGTTGTTGCTTTTATACCCTGAACCCATTAAAAATTGGTAAAAAGGGTATTATGGTTTTGTGCAAAAGTATGTAACAGGCATAAGGAAGCATCTCCGACTATATAAAGTATATATATTCTTGATCAGTATCAACAGCCGAGTCGATTTAGCCATGTCCGTCCGTCTGTCTGTCCGTCTGTTCGTCCGTCTGTATGAACACGCGGATATGAGAGACTACAAGAGCTAGAGACTTCATATTTGGAATATTTGGGTCATAACTTCAAAGTTATAAGAGATAGAGGCCCCAAATTTGGCATGTATAATCTCGAATAGCATACACATGTAAAAAATTTTTCACTTTTTGGATACCACCCCCCAATTTCCACCAAATTTGAAAAAACGCATGTTGTTTATTATATCACAAAAAATTTATTTGCGTGCGGGGTGTACTGGGTTTATTGGCTATATCTCCCAAAATAATGAACTTTTCTAGGATCTTTGAGTTTTATATTTACATGCTAATTACGTGCTAACATTATAGTCAATGCTCGATTTTCGTGCTAGCTCCCTGGGGCGTGTTCGGTGAAAAAGTATCGTTTTAGTGCGGGGTGTACTGGGTTTATTGGCTATATCTCCCAAAATAATGAACTTTTCTAGGATCTTTGAGTTTTATATTTACATGCTAATTACGTGCTAACATTATAGTCAATGCTCGATTTTCGTGCTAGCTCCCTGGGGCGTGTTCGGTGAAAATGTATCGTTTTAGTGCAACTTCTATGGGGATGATTATTGTTAGTTTAATCTACTTACAAAAGGAGTAGATCCTTGATGTTTGTTTTATATTGGAGCACGTAATTAGCACTTAATTCTGAGACAAATTCCAGACCCGTAAGTCTACTGGAAGCCATGCGGGGTGTAGCCCCCGTGACCCAGTACACCCCGCACATTTTGATTTTTTAAAAAAATGTGTTTTTAACCTACTTCCGGAAGGAGTAGGTCCTTGATCCTTGGTTTTTCTTGGAGCACGTAATTAGCACTTAATTCTGAGACAAATTCCAGATCCGTAAGTCTACTGGAAGCCATGCGGGGTGTAGCCCCCGTGACCCGGTACACCCCGCACTTGATCCTTTTAAAAAAGGAGTTTCCTTTCGAGCACGAAATTTGTTACGATGGGCCATAATTAGCACGTAATAAGCACGTTATTTTGGACATGTCCTGTCAAGATCGGTGAAGTGCGGGGTGTACCGTGACGCACCTCTGATCTGGCCGGTTCCGACCAATGTGCTGTTACTTTGAATAATAAGTCCCTGTGCAAAGTTTTATCAAAAACTGAGGGACTAGTTTGCATACATACAGACAGACAGACGGACGGACGGACACGGCTAGATCAATTTTTTTTGTCATTATAAGCATACTGGCAGTAACTTTTGGGAGTCTCCAACGCTTCATTCGATGCGTTACAAACTTCAGCACAAACTTAATATAAAATTTTCTTCTAAAAGAGTATAAACAATGTCACGCGAAAAAATTCTCAGCACAATCGAGTTTGTCAGCGATTTTCAAAACTGCTAATTGGTTTAGGTCGTAGAGTGCTGCGCTGAAAAACGCGAGTTCGCGCAGTCCCAGCGGCAGCTGATCATTTATTTTAATTTTTTTTCTTAATCGTCTTTACAGATATTTTTTTTCAAATATAAAATAAATTTAATTTAATATTTTAAAAGAAAAATTTAAATTCATATGATACCAATTCTTAGAACAAAAAAAAAATAAATGCCACGCGATAAAACAATTTTTAACAATATATGAAATTTCAGTGGTGCAGAGTGGCAGAGTGAAAATTGCCTAAAGGTTCGAATGGTATGCACCAGAGATCGGCAGCGGTGCACCGCAACTACAAGAACACCAATTCTTTTATTTCGCCAAATTTTTGTTTACTTGTTTCACTGCAAGTGTAACCGCAACATATTTGTAAAAAATCAAAGCGGTGCTTCGAGAATAAAGTGACTGAAGATCCGAAAAAAGTACAAATAGCTACTGCGTAAAGAAACAACCCAAAAGCAATTTGAGTATGTTTGAATATTGTGCGGTGTTGGTACCACCGCAGCCGCAAATTTTATGTGCATACTAGTAGTGCTGAAAATAGGTGCCGTTGCCGTTCTCTGGTATGCACAGATTAGTAAGTATGAATGTATGTTAGGACTGGAATCAGGGTATAACCTAGTCGAGCTCTCCCGACTTGAGCACTCTTGTTCTAAATATGTTTTCAGCGCTATTGAAAACCCCGAGTTTTTTTTTATATTTTAAAAACATAATTTGGTTTTTGTTTGTTATTTTGGAATTCAGTGACCGATTTTACTTAAGAATCGACCCTTCCCTACGATTTGCTCATAGCCGCCCCTAAATTGGGCGTGTTATACCAAAAACGGAATTTCTCATTTTATTTTCCTGAAAGGACACCTATTTCCTTTGTAATGAATCACACTATAGCTTCAAAACAAGTCCTGAGTTTTAAAAAACGTCGTTTGAGAACTGCTTTTTTTTTGTAAATGGTAAATTTTGATGCCGAACTCCCAGTTTAGTCTTAAATGGCGTGTCACCGAAATATCCAATTATAGGTTTTTTTAGCTCCTGACATTTTACTAAGGGTATCTTTTTCTTTAGCTCGTACACGGCCCAGGAAAAATTTTTTGTATTTTTTTACATACAAAGCGACCGGTTTCGCCTAATAATTTTCCATCAGATGTCCGGGATAACATTTTTCTTTTAAAAATTTCTTTCTTATTTCTTACAGCCCCAAACCAATACTGAACTTCCACCGTGCCTTATAGTTGCTGGTTTTTTTTCGGATTAAAAGCGTCTCTAGGCTTACGCCATACCATGAGACGACCGTCAGCGCCAAAAGTTTGGTATTTGCTCTCGTCGCTGAATGTGAGTCTCCCACAATGAAAATGGTTGTGTTTTGTATCAATTCACAAAAAAATATTCTCTTTCTAATATTCACAGAGAAGATTATAATTTTTTTTTCTGGAAACTCGACAATGTATGTCGATTGCTCGGAGCACCCTGTGGACAGTTTCATCACATACGCTTTTTCAAACGCTGTATAGCACTTCGGATAGTGGAAGGACCTATTTCAAACATTTTACAAATATAACCAGTAGATCGTCCCTCATTTTAAATATCTGATATTATATTCTTCTCAGCCACACTTAACTCCTTTACTTGACCATTTTGAAAAACTCACAAAAACTTTGACGGTCAAATTGAACACACAAAGTAATTTTGTAGTGAAAAAAAAACGAAAAGCATGGGCAATGCCTACAAGTTAGGAGCTGTTTTTATAGTCTTATTGCTCTATTTTGATAACTGTTAAAAGTATAAAAATTTGTTCTTTTACATTGCCTTTCGTAAACTTCATTCTAAGAATGCAGTAAGATATAATTAAATGAAATATTTGCCAACCTATACATACCTCTGTGTGCAAGCACAGAAAATTGAAACACTTTATTTGCACTCTGTTGGGTTGTAAGGTAGTTCCTTGTCCGAGATAGAAATCTCAGTCGGGCCAAGGTCGGTTCACAAGAATATTTATCAATCGCTGGGGCAATGAGAGACGGGTTCTGATAACAATCCCTATATTATAGCTGAGGCTGTCTCCACTCCCCTGGGACACCAATATTCCGGGTCGGGCTAAAAACCACGTACACCCGTCGCTTAATCGTGCCGGGCCAGAGCCTCGAACACACACTTTCACTAAACATGCCGGTCTAAAGCCTCGTGCATACCAATTACTATGTACTGGGCTAGAGCCACGCGTACACTGACCAATTTCCTTTTCGAAGAAAATAGTATATTAAGTTTGTGCTGTATGAAGCGCCGGAGACCCCCAAAAGTCACTGCCAGTATGCTTAGAAAAACAAAAGAAATTGATCTGGCCATGTCCGTCTGTCTTTTTGTCTGTCTGTATGTA
The DNA here is from genome assembly GCA_035042425.1 of Drosophila flavopinicola. Classification (NCBI taxonomy): domain Eukaryota; kingdom Metazoa; phylum Arthropoda; class Insecta; order Diptera; family Drosophilidae; genus Drosophila; species Drosophila flavopinicola. The sequence goes on along the minus strand of JAWNLL010000450.1, from coordinate 317,970 downwards.
TGCAAACTAGTCCCTCAGTTTTTGAGCTATCGCGCTGCAACTTTGCAAAGACACTTATTATTCAAGGGGACAGCACATTGGTCGGAGCCGGCCGGATCGGACCACTATATCTTATAGCTGCCATACAACTTGAAGTCGGTTTTGGTCATAAATCCCATGTTTTCAAAGCTATCGCGATAAAACTTTGTAAAGACACTTATTATTCAAGGGGACAGCACATTGGTCGGTGCCCACCGGATCGGACCACTATATCTTATAGCTGCCATACAACTCGAAGTCGGTTTTGGCCATAAATCCGATGATTTCAAAGCAATTGCTTTAAATTTCCTAGTACATATGAAAATCCTTATAACTCATCAATGGGTAAAATTGCAAAACGATTAAGTCATAAATATCGAAGATATGCATCATTAAATATTTTGAAAAACAGGTGCTTATGAGCAAACAAACCCAAGCGCAAGAAAGCTCTTGACAGTCTACTCTTCAAGCGATTTTGTCATCGATCATCAAAACTGCTTGTGGCGTAAGGGTTTAAGTGACGCCCTTGCAAACGAAAGGTCCCGAGTTCGACTGGTCATTTATTTTCACTTTTTTTCTTATTCTTCTTTTCAAATATAAAATAACTGTAATCCAATTCATTTGCTACCAATGTCTTAGAACAAAAATTATACAACGCGAAAAAAACGATCAGATAATCAAGTTTGTCAGCGCATTTCAAAACTGCTTGTTGTAAGTAGTTGACAAACGCGAGCAGCAGGAAAACAAAACAAGTTAGCTTTTGACAGTCTGATCTTCAAGGGATTTTGTCATCGATCATCAAAACTGCTTGTGGAGTAAGGGGTAAAGTATCGCTGACAAACGAAAGCACGCGTTTACGAAACTCAGCGGCGACTGGTCAGCATACAACGCAAAAGAAAAGATCAGTATAGTCGTCGAGTTTGTCAGCGCATTTCAAAACTGCTTTGTAGCGTAGGTATTAGAGTGCTGCGCTGAAAAAGGGGAGAACATGGTTCAAATCCCAGCCGCGACTTATTGCTTTTTATTTTTTTCAAATATATATTAATTAGCTTGAATTCAATAATTTAAAAGAAATATTTAAATTCATTTGATACCAATTCTTAGACCAAAAAAATAAATGCCACGCGATAAAACGATTTCTTACTACTTTTGAAATTTCAGTGGTGCAGATGGCAGAGTGAAAATTGCCTAAAGGTTCGAAAAGAGTATTTCCCACTTGTTTTTATTAACTAACCGCCAACAAACTTAATCTATTATAATTATCTAAATTAAGTAAACAGATATTGTTACTAACCGTCGATCTCTATCTCCGTTTCACGTTCTGTTCAATTTTTAACTCACACTTGACTTTCTTAAGAACACGTCCACTCAGTTTGCCTCTCAACTTTTACTTTCCGTCACGCTCCCTACTTGGCTGCCAAATCGCTTCCCATCCGAATTCACCCCTCAAGCTTTTGTTCTCCACCACGATGGCTCTCTTCGGCAAGCTGGGCTTTGGGCATCGGATCGCGAGCTTGCAGCAGTGCGTGAGCGCGAAACGTCTGCCTATTCATCTTCTCAATAATACATGTTATTTTCGCTGCGCTTCATGCGTCTGACTCTTATATATTATTTTAGCTATAAAGATAAAAATACTATTTAATGTGAGCGGGGGAGGGACGATCCGCCTCACACCCCCTCCCCCTTTTTTCCCGTGAGACGACAGTCACGTTGTTCCTGCCGTGCAGTGTGATTTTATAATCCGTACTTTCGTCTCTTAGGGTGAAACGGCTCCGACTGCAACGGCCAGTTGCGTAGCCGGCCCGCATTTGCACGCGTTCCACGATCCCTTTTGGCAACAGTCCATCCGCTGTGTAAACTTTCTATGTGGGAGGTGGGCGTGTCCGTGGTCGGTACACCTGTGGCGGTGGTAGGGGTGTCATATCTCCTTCGTCCGGACCCGACGGTATCCACTGCTCTTGTTCCGTCGTGTTCCTCGGATACATTGTTGGTGGGGGAGGAGGTGGCGTCTCCATTTAGCTCCTTCCATCTAAGTCTATTCCCCATTTGCCCACGCAGTCGAATCTTCCATCAGGTGGGCCTCTGTGCGTGGTGGTGGGGGTGGCGAAGGCAGTTCCTGATCATGTGACGGTGTGGTGGATGCTCGGTCGTGAGTTGCCTTCTGCGGGACGACCGTGGATCGGTCGCGCGTCGACCCTGGTCGTCTAGAAGAAGGCTCCCTCTCATTTTGCTTGGATGCGGCGTAAGTTCGGTCACGGGTCGATTCAAGCCGACTGGAAGGTGGTTGCCCGTCCCTTGGCGTCGGCCCGACGTCGGTGCGATGGCGTGTCGAACTCGGCCGACTGGAGGAAGGCTCCTTCTCCCTTCGTGTGGACGGTTCCTCTACGTCATATACCGGCGACGGGGGAGACAATGTGAGCAAGGTGGGCGGCGAGGGTGGCTCTGTCACGTACGGCGTCGAGTTCCTGGCGTTTGGGCACTCGATGATGATGCTCCCATGTCCACGATGTTGTCCGTGTGGACGAATTGCGTATGTAGACTCGGGGGTAACGGGGCGTGGCGTGGTCGACGAGTGTAGAACTCGTGCTCCTGGCAAGGATCTCTCTGATACCGCGGCTCGGGACCTCGATCCTCGTCCGAGTCCTCCTCCAGGTTGCTATTGTTGTCGTCATTGGCATCCTCGACGTACGCCTCCTCTTCCATCTCCTCGTCGCTAATTGTAATAATCTCCGCCATCTGTGGAATCAACTCTTAGTAAAGTTTAACGCAATATTATATAGCCATGGGGAAGTACACGCTTACAGTAACCTTCTACAATACGACTAAGGCAAAACATTTTATACTTGCTACACATGCACTACCATTTTAATTACTTTCCGACCCCGTTTGGTCGATTACCTCCAGTTCGTCGGTTGGCTCGTCTTACTGGTAGTACGGTTTGAGCTGAACGATGTTAGGGGATACGAATGTAACCACCCAATATGGGCCGTCATATTTCGGTGCAAGCTTCGCTGTGCATCCGTCAGCAGCTTGGGAGAGCAGATGTTGACGTAGTAGTACCAGTGACTTGAGGGATGGTGTCCACTCTCGTTGATGCAGGTTATAATGTCGACCCTGGTCTTGGGAGGCACGCTGCATGTTGCTGCGGACGATATCAAAGACTTCCCTTAACCTTTTCGCCTTCTCCTGTGGTTGTTCGTCATATAGCGAAGCTGGAAAGCGGGGATCCCCTCCTTGCACGAGAAACGCCGGAGAGTAACCGGTGGAGTCCGCAATGCTGGAATTTATGGCCAATGAGATTTCTGGGAGCAATTCGTCCCAAGAACTTTGGTAGTTTTTTATACTCTTTTCGAAGAAAATAGTATATTAAGTTTGTGCTGAAGTTTGTAACGCATAGAAGGAAGCGTCGGAGACCCCTAAAAGTTACTGCCAGTATAATTAGAATGACAAAACAAATTGATCTAGCCATGTCCGTCTGTCTGTCTGTATATATGCAAACTAGTCCCTCAGTTTTTGAGCAATCGTGATAAAACTTTGCATAGGAACTTATTATTCAAAGGAACAGCACATTTATCGGAACCGGCCAGATCAGACCACTATATCTGATACAACTGAACGTCGGTTTTGGCCATAAATCGCATGTTTTTAAAGCTATCGCAAGAAAACTTTGCACAGGTACTTATTATTCGAACATACATGACATTGATCGGAGCCGGCCGGATCGGATGACTATATCTTATAGCTACCATACAACTCGAAGTCGGTTTTGGCCATATATCCCATGTTTTCAAAGCTATCGCGATGAAACTTTGTACATATACTTATTGATTTGAGCCGGCCGGATCGGACTACTATATCTTGTAGCTGCCATACAACTGGAAAAAAATTTAATATTCTTATGAATAAAATGAATTATTACAGCATATGAAAGTGCTGCAGTTGGCAGAATGAAAATTGTTTAAAGGTTTGAAAAGAGTATAAGATCTTCGGCACGCCGAAGATAATCTGTTCCCACTTGTTATAAATTGCGTTATCATTGTCTTCACCTTTGTTTGTTTGTTTGTCCTTTCTGTGGGATTTTCCTGGGGACAATACGGCGCAGTATATTGTACCTCCACTCCAAAGGAATGTCATAAATGACTTGAACGTCCGGCTCGTGAACTGTGCCCCATTGTTGCATTCAAATTTACGTGGAACTCCAAACCGACACAATATCCGTTCTCGGAATGGGACTTGTAAGTGTGCGGCCGCAGCCTTCCTTAGGGGGATCAGCTCCACCCACTTGGAAAACGCGTCGTGGAAGACCAAAAGCATTGTGTTTCCGTGTTTGGAACGTGGTAATGGGCCAACGAAGTCTGCACATAACACGGTCCATGGCTCTGCCACCTGGCGGGTGAGCATTCGGCCCGCTAGCTCGAACTGCTCGACCTTAAACTTCTGACAAACTTCGCAACACTTCACATATCGAGCCGCATACCTATACATCCCCGGCCAATAGTATCGTTGTGTCAACCTCGAAATTGTTTTACGCACTGCTTGGTGTCCTGCTGTTGGCGCGTCGTGGCATTCTTCTAGGACTCTTTTCCTATGGTCCGTGCCGACACACAATTTCCAGGGCAGATAATCCTCATCGTCGGCGCAGTATTCTAAGTGACGGTACAAGTTCCCGTTTTCCCTGACGAAATAGGTGAACTTTTCGCTGTTTTGTGCGATGCGCTCCGTCATCTTGGCTATCCATCTGCAGGGCGATTCCTCCTCCACTGCCTGCTGAAACGCCTCTAGGGGCTGCCTGGACAACGCGTCGGCCACCACATTAAGCTTCCCTTGACGGTAATGCACGTCAAACTGGTACTCTCTTTCGAGTTCAACCATTTAAGAGCCATGTGGTCCGCTATGACGTTGAACCTGTATCCCTCCAAGTAACACTTCATTTTCCGAATTGAGCACACTATGGCCAAACACTCCATTTCAGCAATTTACCATCTCCTGGCCTCCTATACTCTGTCTAAAAATCCGGCAAAGGCCATGATCGCTTGCGTCGGTTTGAAGGACGAATTTTTTTGAAAAGTCGGGACAGGCGAGAACAGGTGTACTTTTAAAACTGTCTTTCAACAGATCTAGGGCCGCCAGCTGTTCTGCACCCCACGACCATTTTTATACCCTGAACCCATTAAAAATGGGTAAAAAGGGTATAATGGTTTTGTGCAAATGTATGTAACAGGCATAAGGAAGCATCTCCGACCATATAAAGTATATATATTATTGATCAGTATCAACAGCCGAGTCGATCTAGCCATGTCCGTCTGTCTGTCCGTCTGTCCGTCTGTATGAACACCGAGATATCAGAGACTACAAGAGCTAGAGACTTCATATTTGGAACATAAGTTCTCCTAATCCCGGGACAGATCAAGTTTATTAAAATTTATCGATAGCTCGTCCCGTTCAAAAGTTATCGATAAATTTCGATTTCAGACCAGCGTTTTTTGGATATAACTTACAAGTTATAAGAGCTAGAGGCCCCTAATTTGACATGTATAATCTCGAATAGCATACACATGTAACAAATATTTCACTTTTTGGATACCACCCCCCAAACCCCCCAAAAGTTAAAAAACCCATTTTTGAAGGTACGACCTTGCAATTTGGTTTGGTAACACATATTATCGACAATTGTTTGCCCCAAAAATTTCAATATGATCGGACAATAAACACAGAAGTTATTTAAGATTTAACTTTCCATTGTGTGGGGCTCAGCGAAAGAGCAAGCTAACTGCTTAAACCGCTGGCACTGCTTGTACTGCTTGTACTGCAGCATGTGTGAGTTTAGAGTAGTACGAAAGATTGTAAGGACTGGGTTCAGGGTATCTCGTAGTCGGGCACTCCCGACTAGAGCACTCTTACTTGTTTCCCTTTCTTCAGCAGAGTCGTCATAGGTTGGATAATAGATGCAAAATTCGGCACGAAATGGCGATACCATGATGCCATTTCCAGGCACAGGCGTAATTCCTTTATGTTCGACGGTGACTTCAGATTCCGTAGCGCGTCCACCTTTGAAGGATCCGTCTTTATTCCCTCACCGTTCACTACGTGGCCTAAATACATGAGTTCTTTCTTAATGAATGAACACTTCTTACGGTTCAACTTTAAGTTTGCCGCTCTGAGCCTCCGAAATACCTCCCATAGGTTAGCCATGTGCTGTTCTTTGGTTTCCCTGATAATGACGATATTGTCGAGGTATGCGAATGCATGTGGCTCCATTTCCGGCCCTATTACGGTATCCAACGCCCTTGGAATGTGGCACTCGCAGAATGCAGACCAAACAGCATCACTCGCCATTGAAACAATCCTCGGCCAGGCACCGTGAACGCCATATACTCTTTGCGGTTGTCGATGATCTTTAGCATCGCAGGGTTTTTCGGGGTAGTATCGTTGTTTGAGCGGCTTATCATCTCTCATAATGATCCGATGTTCTCCAATATGGGACACACCCTTAAGCCCGTCAAACAACGCTAGTTCCTCCTCCACAAACGCCTGCACCATAGGATCCGACTCGACAGACTCCGGGGCCTCCTTGACTGTGGGTAGGTAGACCGACTCCTCCGTGACAAGTGTGGCTGACGATCTATTCGGGGTACTCGGGTGGGAATAACTACTATTTAATTCCGGGTCATGGGTACGCTGGCATCCACCCGATCCCGGTCTTGGTGACGCCTTTCTGGGTTTCCTGGTTTGCCCTTCTGACAACACTCCTGTGTGTGGACACCCTTCGCCCCGCATTATCGACAAAAGACCAGGCGAGGATTATTCCTTCGCGAAATGCCCTTCGCCTGCGCACCTGAAGCACACGCGGCGTGCATCGAATGAGCGCGAGTTTCTTGTCCATTCATCCTATGAGCCGCCTCCTCGACCTGAATCACGGTCGATTGGGCGTTCTCCACCTACCCACTACCGTGGATACAGGCTGCGTGACTGACTGAAAAGGATTACGGGCATTGTTATGGTTGTTTTTCACCCCGGCGAATATAATCGGCACCCGAGCTGACAAGGTTCGGACTGCTTGGACTCCGTGCGCGTACTGTGCACTTTGCCTTTTTAGACTCTCGTACTAAACCGCCATTTGGGTGAGTTGCGCTAGATTGGAGAAATCGTTGCGCCGGATATAAAGTCGATATTACGGTGCGACGTTCTCGTAAATCCTAATTAATTCTCTGGCCGCGTCGTATCCGGCGAGATGCATTAGCTCCCTTATCTCAATCAAAAAATCTTTGAAATCTTCGCCGTGTTGCTGACGGCGAGCGCGAATCTGATCTTCGAGTGTTTCGAAATACCGTGGTGGCAAAAAGAATCCCAAGAACTCAGCCCTGAACGGCATCCACGACGCGTCCCTTAGTCGACTGGACACAAACCAGCGAGCTGCCCTCGACCATGGTGCGCGGTAGCCTATCTAAATCTATGTCGTATGATATGGCACGCTCCTCGAGTTCCTCCAAAAACGACAGAGGGTCTTCTCGCCCGTTGAAACGCATGCCCCACTTTCGGACCTGTTCCGGCACTATTATGCGTCTCTTCGCTTCCTGGTGGGACTGCTGTACTGGGGATGTCGTAATGGCAAAGGGACGAGAGCCTGACGGCCTCTCCTCTGAGCCGCTACTTTTCCCTTCAGGACCCCTACCCACCTGAGCGCGAGGGACCTCTAAGCTGTGTTTCGGAGCCTCGGCGACAATTCGAGGACGGTGAAGCAAAGCGCTTAAGTCACCTCCGATTTGTGTCGCCCTCTAGGTTCTGTGTCTGAAAAACCCTCGGCACCCATAGAATCTGGGATCTTGGCGAACTGGGCCTCTAATTCTGCCAGGCGCGTCCATACGTCCGTGCTATGTTCGCCTTCTTTTATAAAAGTGGCTAAGCGTCGGCGCAATTCTTCCACCTTGTCCTCCTTTACTAAACCAAACTCCGTGTCAATTCCCTCCAGCTCTTCTTTTCGGAGATAATGGACCCATCGTATGCCTACTCACGGATTTTTACACCTATCTGTATCCATATTTAACAGTTGTATCCTACTTTTATTTACTATTTATTAACCAATAAATTTTAATTAGGTGAACTAATTAATATTTATCCAAAAAATATTATATTTATTTGTTTATACTGAGGGAGTACCCTTATTTACTATTTATTATCAACCAATAATTTTAACTAAGTAAACGTAATATTTCCACAATGAGAAAGAAAACAAGTAAGAGTGCTTTAGTCGGGAGTGCCCGACTACGAGATGCCCTGAACCCAGTCCTTACAATCATTCATACTAATATAAACACACACATGCTGCAGTACAAGCAGTACAGGCAGTGCAAGTGGTTTAAGCAGTTAGCTTGCTTTTTCGCTTAACCCCACACAATGGAACGTTAAATCTTAAATAACTTCTGTGTTTATTGTCCGATCTTATTGAAATTTTTGGGGCAAACAATTGTTAATAATAAGTGTGACCAAACCAAATTGCAAGGTCGTACCCCGTTTTTTGATATTTTGGGGGGTTTGGGGGTGGTATCCAAAAAGAGAAATATTTGTTACATGTGTATGCTATTCGAGATTATACATGCCAAATTTGGGGCATCTAGCTCTTATAACTTTGAAGTTATGTCCCAAAAACTATTGTCTGAATTCGAAATTTATCGATAACTTTTAAACGGTACGAGTTATCGATAAAATGAAATAAACTTGATCTGTCCCGGGATTAGGAGAACTTATATTCCAAATATGAAGTCTCTAGCTCTTGTAGTCTCTGATATCCGCGTGTTCATACAGACGGAAGGACGGACGGACGGACAGACAGACAGACGGACATAGCTAATTCGACTTGGCTGTTGATACTGATCAAGAATATATATACTTTATATGGTCAGAGATGCTTCCTTATGCCTGTTACATACTTTTGCACAAAACGATAATACCCTTTTTACCCATTTTTAATGGGTTCAGGGTATAAAAATTGAGGAATATCAATTGGAAACAAAATTTATATTGTTTTTTGTAGGAACGAAACGCTTCCGCTTTATTCAGTATCAAAATTAGAACTAAATTACATTCGTGGTCTTATGCTGCAAGTCATTTTATATGTGAGCAACCAAAACGAAACTACACCGCGTAACGAAAGTATTCGCCCAGTGAGAAACGTACAACCCATATAATGCAATAATATTCTGCATCCCAGAGTCCCTGCTCGGGCGCCACTGGTATGGTAGTTCCTTGGCCGAGGTAGAAATCGCAGTCGGGCCAAGGTCGGTTCACAAGAATATTTATAAATCGCTGGGGCAATGAGAGACGGGGTTGATAACAATCCCTATATTATAGCTGAGGCTGTCTCCACTCCGTTGAACCTGTATCCCTCCAAGTAACACTTCTCCTGGCCTCCTATACTCTGTCTAAAAATCCGGCCAAGGCCATGATCGCTTGCGTCGGTTTGAAGGACGAACTTTTTGAAAAGTCGGGACACGCGAGAACAGGTGTACTTTTAAGGCTGTCTTTCAACAAATCTAGGGCCGCCAGCTGTTCTGCACCCCACGACCATTTTTTCCCTTTCTTCAGCAGAGTCGTCATAGGTTGGATAATAGATGCAAAATTCGGCACGAAATGGCGATACCATGATGCCATTTCCAGGCACAGGCGTAATTCCTTTATGTTCGACGGTGACTTCAGATTCCGTAGCGCGTCCACCTTTGAAGGATCCGTCTTTATTCCCTCACCGTTCACTACGTGGCCTAAATACATGAGTTCTTTCTTAATGAATGAACACTTCTTACGGTTCAACTTTAAGTTTGCCGCTCTGAGCCTCCGAAATACCTCCCATAGGTTAGCCATGTGCTGTTCTTTGGTTTCCCTGATGATGACGATATCGTCGAGGTATGCGAATGCATATGGCTCCATTTCCGGCCCTATTACGGTATCCAACGCCCTTGGAATGTGTCACTCGCTGAATGCAGACCAAACAGCATCACTCGCCATTGAAACAATCCTCGGCCAGGCACCGTGAACGCCATATACTCTTTGCGGTTGTCGATGGCTTATCATCTCTCATAATGATCCGATGTTCTCCAATATGGGACACACCCTTAAGCCCGTCAAACAACGCTAGTTCCTCCTCCAAAAACGCCTGCACCATAGGATCCGACTCGACAGACTCCGGGGCCTCCTTGACTGTGGGTAGGTAGACCGACTCCTCTGTGACAAGTGTGGCTGACGATCTATTCGGGGTACTCGGGTGGGGAATAACTCCTCACCGCCGCCACCGAATCGTACAAGCCGGTTGATTCACCAACCCTAGACTTTTCACACCCAGCCCGAAAGCGCCTTCTACACCTTCCAAGGATGAGTTCGTCCGACATCGAAGCCATAATCAGCAAGTCTATGTTGATCTTGCTGTCGCACAAGCCCACTTTTACTTTCAACACTTCGTCCACTTTCAGCGTTGACCCATCGGCCATCTGCTAGACGTACACGACTCTGGGTCGCCTGTATCTTCCCGCAATCTGCCATCCTTCGCGCGCATTCCTTACTCACAAAGCTCCGAGTAGCGCCAGTATCGATCGTTGCTGCCAACTTGGTTTCTCCAATAACTACGGCGGCGACGATCCTACCGCCCTCGACGCCCAAAGTGCCATTTAATTCCGGGTCATGGGTACGCTGGCGTCCACCCGATCCCAGTCTTGTCCATTCATCCTATGAGTCGCCTCCTCGCGTTCTCCACCTACTCACTACCGTGGATACAGGCTGCGTGACTGACTGAAAAGGATTACGGGCATTGTTATGGTGGTTTTTCACCCCGGCGAATTTAATCGGCACCCGAGCTGACAAGGTTCGGGCTGCTTGGACTCCGTGCGCGTACTCTGCACTTTACCTTTTTAGACTCTCGTACTAAACCGCCATTTGGGTGAGTTGCGCTAGATTGGATAAATCGTTGCGCCGGATATAAAGTCGATATTACGGTGCGACGTTCTCGTAAATCCTAATTAATTCTCTGGCCGCGTCGTATCCGGCGTGATGCATTAGCTCCCTTATCTCAATCAAAAAATCTTCGAAATCTTCGCCGTGTTGCTGACGGCGAGCGCGAATCTGATCTTCGAGGTTTTCGAAATACCGTGGTGGCAAAAAGAATCCCAAGAACTCAGCCTTGAACGGCATCCACGACGCGTCCCTTAGTCGACTGGACACAAACCAGCGAGCTGCCCTTCGACCATGGTGCGCGGTAGCCTATCTAAATCTATGTCGTATGATATGGCACGCTCCTCGAGCTCCTCCAAAAACGACAGAGGGTCTTCTCGCCCGTTGAAACGCATGCCCCACTTTCGGACCTGTTCCGGCACTATTATGCGTCTCTTCGCTTCTTGGTGGGACTGCTGTACTGGGGATGTCGTAATGGCAAAGGGACGAGAGCCTGACGGCCTCTCCTCTGAGCCGCTACTTTTCCCTACAGGACCCCTACCCACCTGAGCGCGAGGGACCTCTAAGCTCTGTTTGGGAGCCTCGGCGACAATTCGAGGACGGTGAAGCAAAGCGCTTAAGTCACACTCCGATTTGTGTCGCCCTCTAGGTTCTGTGTCTGAAAAACATTCGGCACCCATAGAATCTTGGATCTTGGCGAACTGGGCCTCTAATTCTGCCAGGCGCGTCCATACGTCCGTGCTATGTTCGCCTTCTTTTATAAAACTGGCTAAGCGTCGGCGCAATTCTTCCACCTTGCCCTCTTTTACTAAACCAAACTCCGTGTCAATTCCCTCAAGTTCTTCTTTTCGGAGATAATGGACCCATCGTATGCCTACTCACGGATTTTTACACCTATCTGTATCCATATTTAACAGTTGTATCCTACTTTTATTTACTATTTATTAACCAATAAATTTTAATTAGGTGAACTAATTAATATTTATCCAAAAAATATTATATTTATTTGCTTATACTGAGGGAGTACCCTTATTTACTATTTATTATCAACCAATAATTTTAACTAAGTAAACGTAATATTTCCACAACGAGAAAGAAAACAAGTGCTTTAGTCGGGAGTGCCCGACTACGAGATGCCCTGAACCCAGTCCTTACAATCATTCATACTAATATAAACACACACATGCTGCAGTACAAGCAGTACAGGCAGTGCAAGCGGATTAAGCAGTTAGCTTGCTTTTTCGCTTAGCCCCACACAATGGAAAGTTAAATCTTAAATAACTTCTGTGTTTATTGTCCGATCTTATTGAAATTTTTGGGACATACTATTGTCAATAACAAGTGTGACCACGCAGGGTCGTACCTTAAAAAATGCGTACCTTCAACTTTTGGGGGGACTGGGGGGTGGTATCCAAAAAGTGAAATATTTGTTACATGGGTATGCCATTCGAGATTATACATGCCAAATTTGGGGCCTCTAGCTTTTAAGCCTTTGAAGTTATGACCCAAAAACTCAGGTCTGAAATCTAAATTTATCGATAACTTTTGAACGGGATAAGTTATCGATAAAATTTAATAAAATTGATCTGTCCCGGGCCTACGAAAACTTATATTCCAAATATGAAGTCTCTAGCTCTTGTAGTCTCTGATATCCGCGTGTTCATACAGACAGACGGACATGGCAAAATCGACTTGGCTGTTGATACTGATCAAGAATATATATACTTTATATGGTCGGAGATGCTTCCTTATGCCTGTTACATACATTTGCACAAAACCATAATACCCTTTTTACCCATTTTTAATGGGTTCAGGGTATAAAAATGAAAATAAATGACCAGACGCCGCTGAGATTCGAGCTTGGGACCTTTTGTTTGCTAGGTCGTCAGTTAACCCCTTACGCCATAAACCGTTTCAATGATCGATGACAAAATCCCTTGAAGAGCAGACTGTCAATAGCTTACTTGCGCATGACTTTGTTTGCTTACATGCACCCGTTCTTTCAAAATATTTAATGACGCATATCTTCGCTGTTTATGCCTCAATCGATTTGCGATTTTACCCATTGATGAGTTATAATGATGCTCAAGTGTACAAGGAAATTAAAAGCAATTGCTTTGAAAACATCGGATTTATGACCAAAACCGACTTCAAGTTGTATGGCACCTATAAGATATAGTGGTCCGATTTGGCTGGCTCCGACCAATGTGCTGTCCCCTTGAATAATAGGTTTTTGTGCAAAGCTGCATCGCGATAGCTCAAAAACTGGGGGACTAGTTTGCATACATACATACAGACAGACGGATATGGCTAGATCAATTTCTTTTGTTTTTCTAAGCATACTGGCAGTAACTTTTGGGGGTCTCAGACGCTTCCTTCTATGCGTTACAAACTTCAGCACAAACTTTATATACTATTTTCTTCGAAAACAGTATTAATATTGTTATGTGTTTTTTATATTAACCCCTACGTGCGCATATACCCCGTATGCGCAGTCGTTATACATTCGTCGCTCTCGATCACCTAATCTCTTGCGTCCGCTCTTTTCGTTTCGTCGCTCTCGCTCACTTTAGCAGCGCAGTCGCGACGAACCTCTTGCGTCCGCTCTTTTCGTTTCGTCGCTCTCGCTCACTTTAGCAGCGCGACGCGTAATTTTCGGTCGCTGCCTATGTCGCTGCCGTTCAATAGCGCTTTATCAATGCATGCCGTTTTGAAATGCGCCGTTTTATATGTGAGCAACCAAAACGAAACTACGACGCGTAACGAAAGTATTCGCCCAGTGAGAAACGTACAACCCATATAATGCAATAATATTCAGCATCCCAGAGTCCCTGCTCGGGCGCCACTTGTATGGTAGTTCCTTGGCCGAGGTAGAAATCGCAGTCGTGCCAAGGTCGGTTCACAAGAATATTTATAAATCGCTGGGGCAATGAGAGACGGGGTTGATAACAATCCCTATATTATAGCTGAGGCTGTCTCCACTCCCCTGGGACACCAATATTCCGGGTCGGGCTAAAAACCACGTGCACCCGTCGCTTTATAGTGCCGGGCCAGAGCCTTGAACACACACTTTCACTAAATATGCCAAGCTAGAGCCTCGTGCATACCAATTACTATGTACTGGGCTAGAGCCACGCGTACACTGACCAATTTCCTTTTCGAAGAAAATAGTATATTAAGTTTGTGCTGTAGGAAGCGTCGGAGACCCCCAAAAAGTACTGCCAGTATGCTTAGATTGACAAAACAAATTGATCTAGCCATGTCTGTCTTTCTGTCTGTATGTATGCAAGCTAGTCCCTCAGTTTTTGATAAAACTTTGCACAGGGACTTATTATTCAAAGGAACAGCACGTTGGTCGGAGCCGGCCGGATAGGACTACTATATCTTATAGCTGCCATTTATCTCTAAGTCGGTTTTGGCAATAAATCCGATGTTTTCAAAGCAAGTGCTTTTATTTTCCTTGTGCACTTGAACATCGTTATAACTCATCAGTGAGTAAAATCGCAAAACGATTGAGTCATAAACAGCGAAGATTTGCGTCATTAAATATTTTGAAAGAACAGGTGCATATAAGCAAACAAAGTCAAGCGCAAGTAAGCTTTTGACAGTCTGCTCTTCAAGGGATTTTGTCATCGATCATTGAAACGGCTTGTGGCGTAAGGGATAAAGTCGCGCCCTGGCAAACGAAAGGTACTGGTTCGATTCCTAGCGGCGACCAATAATTATTTTAATTTTTTCTTATTCTGCTTTTAAAATATAAAATAACTGTAATCAAATTCATTTGCTACCAATGCCTTAGAACAAAAACTATACAACGCGAAAAAAACGATCAGTATAATTGAGTTTGTCAGCGCATTTCAAAACTGCTTGGTGACACCAGGGTGTCAAAATCAACTTACATTTACCAGGTGCACCTTAAGTCCCGGTGGCTTGTCGCAGTTCTCTGGTTCAAATCCCAGCCGCGACTTATTACTTTTTATTTTTATTTTTTTACGTATTTGTGTTAAATATATATCAAATAGCTTGAATTCAATAATTTACAAGAAAAATTTAAATTGCTGGTGACCGACCCAAAAAATTGGATGCTAGGTTTATCGACCACGCCCACTCCCGCCCCCGTAATCGCGAAAATCGATATACATGAATGCACAATTCGATAACAAGTGTATATTTCCCGCAATTTTGAAGCTAAAGTCCCCAGATTTGGAATTTAGAAATCGCAAAAACTTATATCTTCCACAGTTTTAGAGCTAGTCACCAAATTTGTAAGATAAACTTCTTGTCACCCTCTCTAAAGATCGGCTAAAATTTTTGGGGCCACGCCCCCTCCCGCCCCCAAAAATCGCGAAAGTTTATATCTTCCACGGTTTTAAAGCTAGAGTAACCTAAATTGAAAGATAGACTTCTTGTCACCCACTCTAAAGATCGGCAAAAATTTGGGGGTCACGCCCCCTCCCGCCCCAAAAATCGCGAAAATGTATATCTTCCACAGTTTTAGAGCTAAAATCACCAGCTTTGGAAAATAGACTTCTGGTCACAGCCTCTGAAGATCGACCACGCCCCTCCCGTCCCCAAAAACTGGGAAGGCCGATTTCAGGTCCCCCATACACCAAGAAAAATGTTCTGTTCACTTGCTTTCAGCTGTTCTTAAAATGGTATCAGAGTATTACGCACTCGGCTCCGCCCGACTGCAACGTTCTCACTTGTTTTCTAATTATTTTTTTCAAATATATATCAAATAGCTAGATTTCAATATTTTAAAAGAAAAATTTAAATTCATATGATACCAATTCTTAGAACAAAAAAATAAATGCCACGCGATACAACGATTTTTACTACTTATGACATTTCAGTGGTGCAGTTGGCAGAGTGAATATTGCCGAAAGGTTCGAAAAGAGTATATAATCTTAGGTACGCCGAAGATAGTCTTTTCCCACTTGTTTTTATTAACTATCCGCCAGCAAACTTAATCTATTATAATTATCTAAATTAAGTAAACAGATATTGTTACTAACCGTCGATCTCTATCTCCGTTTCAGGTTCTGTTCAATTTTTAACTCACACTTGACTTTCTTAAGAACACGTCCACTCAGTTTGCCTCTCAACTTTTACTTTCCGTCACGCTCCCTACTTGGCTGCCAAATCGCTTCCCATCCGAATTCACCCCTCAAGCTTTTGTTCTCCACCACGATGGCTCTCTTCGGCAAGCTGGGCTTTGGGCATCGGATCGCGAGCTTGCAGCAGTGCGTGAGCGCGAAACGTCTGCCTGTTCATCTTCTCAATAATACATGTTATTTTCGCTGCGCTTCATGCGTCTGACTCTTATATATTATTTTAGCTATAAAGATAAAAATACTATTTAATGTGAGCGGGGGAGGGACGATCCGCCTCACACCCCCTCCCCCTTTTTTCCCGTGAGACGACAGTCACGTTGTTCCTGCCGTGCAGTGTGATTTTATAATCCGTACTTTCGTCTCTTAGGGTGAAACGGCTCCGACTGCAACGGCCAGTTGCGTAGCCGGCCCGCATTTGCACGCGTTCCACGATCCCTTTTGGCAACAGTCCATCCGCTGTGTAAACTTTCTATGTGGGAGGTGGGCGTGTCCGTGGTCGGTACACCTGTGGCGGTGGTAGGGGTGTCATATCTCCTTCGTCCGGACCCGACGGTATCCACTGCTCTTGTTCCGTCGTGTTCCTCGGATACATTGTTGGTGGGGGAGGAGGTGGCGTCTCCATTTAGCTCCTTCCATCTAAGTCTATTCCCCATTTGCCCACGCAGTCGAATCTTCCATCAGGTGGGCCTCTGTGCGTGGTGGTGGGGGTGGCGAAGGCAGTTCCTGATCATGTGACGGTGTGGTGGATGCTCGGTCGTGAGTTGCCTTCTGCGGGACGACCGTGGATCGGTCGCGCGTCGACCCTGGTCGTCTAGAAGAAGGCTCCCTCTCCTTTTGCTTGGATGCGGCGTAAGTTCGGTCACGGGTCGATTCAAGCCGACTGGAAGGTGGTTGCCCGTCCCTTGGCGTCGGTGCGATGGCGTGTCGAACTCGGCCGACTGGAGGAAGGCTCCTTCTCCCTTCGTGTGGACGGTTCCTCTACGTCATATACCGGCGACGGGGGAGACAATGTGAGCAAGGTGGGCGGCGAGGGTGGCTCTGTCACGTACGGCGTCGAGTTCCTGGCGTTTGGGCACTCGATGATGATGCTCCCATGTCCACGAAGTTGTCCGTGTGGACGAATTGCGTATGTAGACTCGGGGGTAACGGGGCGTGGCGTGGTCGACGAGTGTAGAACTCGTGCTCCTGGCCAGGATCTCTCTGATACCGCGGCTCGGGACCTCGATCCTCGTCCGAGTCCTCCTCCAGGTTGCTATTGTTGTCGTCATTGGCATCCTCGACGTACGCCTCCTCTTCCATCTCGTCGCTAATTGTAATAATCTCCGCCATCTGTGGAATCAATTCTTAGTAAAGTTTAACGCAATATTATATAGCCATGGGGAAGTACACGCTTACAGTAACCTTCTACAATACGACTCTAAGGCAAAACATTTTATACTTGCTACACATGCACTACCATTTTAATTACTTTCCGACCCCGTTTGGTCGATTACCTCCAGTTCGTCGGTTGGCTCGTCTTACCGGTAGTACGGTTTGAGCTGAACGATGTTAGGGGATACGAATGTAACCACCCAATATGGGCCGTCATATTTCGGTGCAAGCTTCGCTGTGCATCCGTCAGCAGCTTGGGAGAGCAGATGTTGACGTAGTAGTACCAGTGACTTGAGGGATGGTGTCCACTCTCGTTGATGCAGGTTATAATGTCGACCCTGGTCTTGGGAGGCACGCTGCATGTTGCTGCGGACGATATCAAAGACTTCCCTTAACCTTTTCGCCTTCTCCTGTGGTTGTTCGTCATATAGCGAAGCTGGAAAGCGGGGATCCCCTCCTTGCACGAGAAACGCCGGAGAGTAACCGGTGGAGTCCGCAATGCTGGAATTTATGGCCAATGAGATTTCTGGGAGCAATTCGTCCCAAGAACTTTGGTAGTTTTTTATACTCTTTTCGAAGAAAATAGTATATTAAGTTTGTGCTGAAGTTTGTAACGCATAGAAGGAAGCGTCGGAGACCCCTAAAAGTTACTGCCAGTATAATTAGAATGACAAAACAAATTGATCTAGCCATGTCCGTCTGTCTGTCTGTATATATGCAAACTAGTCCCTCAGTTTTTGAGCAATCGTGATAAAACTTTGCATAGAAACTTATTATTCAAAGGAACAGCACATTTATCGGAACCGGCCAGATCAGACCACTATATCTGATACAACTGAACGTCGGTTTTGGCCATAAATCGCATGTTTTTAAAGCTATCGCAAGAAAACTTTGCACAGGTACTTATTATTCGAACATACATGACATTGATCGGAGCCGGCCGGATCGGATGACTATATCTTATAGCTACCATACAACTCGAAGTCGGTTTTGGCCATATATCCCATGTTTTCAAAGCTATCGCGATGAAACTTTGTACATATACTTATTGATTTGAGCCGGCCGGATCGGACTACTATATCTTGTAGCTGCCATACAACTGGAAAAAAATTTAATATTCTTATGAATAAAATGAATTATTACAGCATATGAAAGTGCTGCAGTTGGCAGAATGAAAATTGTTTAAAGGTTTGAAAAGAGTATAAGATCTTCGGCACGCCGAAGATAATCTGTTCCCACTTGTTATAAATTGCGTTATCATTGTCTTCACCTTTGTTTGTTTGTTTGTCCTTTCTGTGGGATTTTCCTGGGGACAATACGGCGCAGTATATTGTACCTCCACTCCAAAGGAATGTCATAAATGACTTGAACGTCCGGCTCGTGAACTGTGCCCCATTGTTGCATTCAAATTTACGTGGAACTCCAAACCGACACAATATCCGTTCTCGGAATGGGACTTGTAAGTGTGCGGCCGCAGCCTTCCTTAGGGGGATCAGCTCCACCCACTTGGAAAACGCGTCGTGGAAGACCAAAAGCATTGTGTTTCCGTGTTTGGAACGTGGTAATGGGCCAACGAAGTCTGCACATAACACGGTCCATGGCTCTGCCACCTGGCGGGTGAGCATTCGGCCCGCTAGCTCGAACTGCTCGACCTTAAACTTCTGACAAACTTCGCAACACTTCACATATCGAGCCGCATACCTATACATCCCCGGCCAATAGTATCGTTGTGTCAACCTCGAAATTGTTTTACGCACTGCTTGGTGTCCTGCTGTTGGCGCGTCGTGGCATTCTTCTAGGACTCTTTTCCTATGGTCCGTGCCGACACACAATTTCCAGGGCAGATAATCCTCATCGTCGGCGCAGTATTCTAAGTGACGGTACAAGTTCCCGTTTTCCCTGACGAAATAGGTGAACTTTTCGCTGTTTTGTGCGATGCGCTCCGTCATCTTGGCTATCCATCTGCAGGGCGATTCCTCCTCCACTGCCTGCTGAAACGCCTCTAGGGGCTGCCTGGACAACGCGTCGGCCACCACATTAAGCTTCCCTTGACGGTAATGCACGTCAAACTGGTACTCTCTTTCGAGTTCAACCATTTAAGAGCCATGTGGTCCGCTATGACGTTGAACCTGTATCCCTCCAAGTAACACTTCATTTTCCGAATTGAGCACACTATGGCCAAACACTCCATTTCAGCAATTTACCCTCTCCTGGCCTCCTATACTCTGTCTAAAAATCCGGCCAAGGCCATGATCGCTTGCGTCGGTTTGAAGGACGAACTTTTTTTTGAAAAGTCGGGACACGCGAGAACAGGTGTACTTTTAAGGCTGTCTTTCAACAAATCTAGGGCCGCCAGCTGTTCTGCACCCCACGACCATTTTTTCCCTTTCTTCAGCAGAGTCGTCATAGGTTGGATAATAGATGCAAAATTCGGCACGAAATGGCGATACCATGATGCCATTTCCAGGCACAGGCGTAATTCCTTTATGTTCGACGGTGACTTCAGATTCCGTAGCGCGTCCACCTTTGAAGGATCCGTCTTTATTCCCTCACCGTTCACTACGTGGCCTAAATACATGAGTTCTTTCTTAATGAATGAACACTTCTTACGGTTCAACTTTAAGTTTGCCGCTCTGAGCCTCCGAAATACCTCCCATAGGTTAGCCATGTGCTGTTCTTTGGTTTCCCTGATGATGACGATATCGTCGAGGTATGCGAATGCATATGGCTCCATTTCCGGCCCTATTACGGTATCCAACGCCCTTGGAATGTGGCACTCGCTGAATGCAGACCAAACAGCATCACTCGCCATTGAAACAATCCTCGGCCAGGCACCGTGAACGCCATATACTCTTTGCGGTTGTCGATGATCTTTAGCATCGCAGGGTTTTTCGGGGTAGTATCGTTGTTTGAGCGGCTTATCATCTCTCATAATGATCCGATGTTCTCCAATATGGGACACACCCTTAAGCCCGTCAAACAACGCTAGTTCCTCCTCCAAAAACGCCTGCACCATAGGATCCGACTCGACAGACTCCGGGGCCTCCTTGACTGTGGGTAGGTAGACCGACTCCTCTGTGACAAGTGTGGCTGACGATCTATTCGGGGTACTCGGGTGGGGAATAACTCCTCACCGCCGCCACCGAATCGTACAAGCCGGTTGATTCACCAACCCTAGACTTTTCACACCCAGCCCGAAAGCGCCTTCTACACCTTCCAAGGATGAGTTCGTCCGACATCGAAGCCATAATCAGCAAGTCTATGTTGATCTTGCTGTCGCACAAGCCCACTTTTACTTTCAACACTTCGTCCACTTTCAGCGTTGACCCATCGGCCATCTGCTAGACGTACACGACTCTGGGTCGCCTGTATCTTCCCGCAATCTGCCATCCTTCGCGCGCATTCCTTACTCACAAAGCTCCGAGTAGCGCCAGTATCGATCGTTGCTGCCAACTTGGTTTCTCCAATAACTACGGCGGCGACGATCCTACCGCCCTCGACGCCCAAAGTGCCATTTAATTCCGGGTCATGGGTACGCTGGCGTCCACCCGATCCCAGTCTTGTCCATTCATCCTATGAGTCGCCTCCTCGCGTTCTCCACCTACTCACTACCGTGGATACAGGCTGCGTGACTGACTGAAAAGGATTACGGGCATTGTTATGGTGGTTTTTCACCCCGGCGAATTTAATCGGCACCCGAGCTGACAAGGTTCGGACTGCTTGGACTCCGTGCGCGTACTGTGCACTTTGCCTTTTTAGACTCTCGTACTAAACCGCCATTTGGGTGAGTTGCGCTAGATTGGAGAAATCGTTGCGCCGGATATAAAGTCGATATTACGGTGCGACGTTCTCGTAAATCCTAATTAATTCTCTGGCCGCGTCGTATCCGGCGAGATGCATTAGCTCCCTTATCTCAATCAAAAAATCTTTGAAATCTTCGCCGTGTTGCTGACGGCGAGCGCGAATCTGATCTTCGAGTGTTTCGAAATACCGTGGTGGCAAAAAGAATCCCAAGAACTCAGCCCTGAACGGCATCCACGACGCGTCCCTTAGTCGACTGGACACAAACCAGCGAGCTGCCCTTCGACCATGGTGCGCGGTAGCCTATCTAAATCTATGTCGTATGATATGGCACGCTCCTCGAGCTTCTTCTCGCTCGTTGAAACGCATGCCCCACTTTCGGACCTGTTCCGGCACTATTATGCGTCTCTTCGCTTCTTGGTGGGACTGCTGTACTGGGGATGTCGTAATGGCAAAGGGACGAGAGCCTGACGGCCTCTCCTCTGAGCCGCTACTTTTCCCTACAGGACCCCTACCCACCTGAGCGCGAGGGACCTCTAAGCTCTGTTTGGGAGCCTCGGCGACAATTCGAGGACGGTGAAGCAAAGCGCTTAAGTCACACTCCGATTTGTGTCGCCCTCTAGGTTCTGTGTCTGAAAAACCTTCGGAACCCATAGAATCTGGGATCTTGGCGAACTGGGCCTCTAATTCTGCCAGGCGCGTCCATACGTCCGTGCTATGTTCGCCTTCTTTTATAAAATTGGCTAAGCGTCGGCGCAATTCTTCCACCTTGCCCTCTTTTACTAAACCAAACTCCGTGTCAATTCCCTCAAGCTCTTCTTTTCGGAGATAATGGACCCATCGTATGCCTACTCACGGATTTTTACACCTATCTGTATCCATATTTAACAGTTGTATCCTACTTTTATTTACTATTTATTAACCAATAAATTTTAATTAGGTGAACTAATTAATATTTATCCAAAAAATATTATATTTATTTGTTTATACTGAGGGAGTACCCTTATTTACTATTTATTATCAACCAATAATTTTAACTAAGTAAACGTAATATTTCCACAACGAGAAAGAAAACAAGTATGAGTGCTTTAGTCGGGAGTGCCCGACTACGAGATGCCCTGAACCCAGTCCTTACAATCATTCATACTAATATAAACACACCTATGCTGCAGTACAAGCAGTACAAGCAGTGCAAGCGGTTTAAGCAGTTAGCTTGCTTTTTCGCTTAGCCCCACACAATGGAACGTTAAATCTTAAATAACTTCTGTGTTTATTGTCCGATCTTATTAAAATTTTTGGGGCAAACAATTGTTAATAATAAGTGTGACCAAACCAAATTGCAAGGTCGTACCCCGTTTTATGATATTTTGGGGGGTTTGGGGGGTGGTATCCAAAAAGTGAAATATTTGTTACATGTGTATGCTATTCGAGATTATACATGCCAAATTTGGGGCATCTAGCTCTTATAACTTTGAAGTTATGTCCCAAAAACTATTGTCTGAATTCGAAATTTATCGATAACTTTTAAACGGTACGAGTTATCGATAAAATGAAATAAACTTGATCTGTCCCGGGATTAGGAGAACTTATATTCCAAATATGAAGTCTCTAGCTCTTGTAGTCTCTGATATCCGCGTGTTCATACAGACGGAAGGACGGACGAACGGACGGACGGACAGACAGACAGACGGACATGGCTAATTCGACTTGGCTGTTGATACTGATCAAGAATATATATACTTTATATGGTCAGAGATGCTTCCTTATGCCTGTTACATACTTTTGCACAAAACGATAATACCCTTTTTACCCATTTTTAATGGGTTCAGGGTATAAAAATTGAGGAATATCAATTGGAAACAAAATTTATATTGTTTTTTGTAGGAACGAAACGCTTCCGCTTTATTCAGTATCAAAATTAGAACTAAATTACATTCGTGGTCTTATGCTGGAAGTCATTTTATATGTGAGCAACCAAAACGAAACTACACCGCGTAACGAAAGTATTCGCCCAGTGAGAAACGTACAACCCATATAATGCAATAATATTCTGCATCCCAGAGTCCCTGCTCGGGCGCCACTGGTATGGTAGTTCCTTGGCCGAGGTAGAAATCGCAGTCGGGCCAAGGTCGGTTCACAAGAATATTTATAAATCGCTGGGGCAATCCCTATATTATAGCTGAGGCTGTCTCCACTCCGTTGAACCTGTATCCCTCCAAGTAACACTTCATTTTCCGAATTGAGCACACTATGGCCAAACACTCCATTTCAGCAATTTACCCTCTCCTGGCCTCCTATACTCTGTCTAAAAATCCGGCCAAGGCCATGATCGCTTGCGTCGGTTTGAAGGACGAACTTTTTTTGAAAAGTCGGGACACGCGAGAACAGGTGTACTTTTAAGGCTGTCTTTCAACAAATCTAGGGCCGCCAGCTGTTCTGCACCCCACGACCATTTTTTCCCTTTCTTCAGCAGAGTCGTCATAGGTTGGATAATAGATGCAAAATTCGGCACGAAATGGCGATACCATGATGCCATTTCCAGGCACAGGCGTAATTCCTTTATGTTCGACGGTGACTTCAGATTCCGTAGCGCGTCCACCTTTGAAGGATCCGTCTTTATTCCCTCACCGTTCACTACGTGGCCTAAATACATGAGTTCTTTCTTAATGAATGAACACTTCTTACGGTTCAACTTTAAGTTTGCCGCTCTGAGCCTCCGAAATACCTCCCATAGGTTAGCCATGTGCTGTTCTTTGGTTTCCCTGATGATGACGATATCGTCGAGGTATGCGAATGCATATGGCTCCATTTCCGGCCCTATTACGGTATCCAACGCCCTTGGAATGTGGCACTCGCTGAATGCAGACCAAACAGCATCACTCGCCATTGAAACAATCCTCGGCCAGGCACCGTGAACGCCATATACTCTTTGCGGTTGTCGATGATCTTTAGCATCGCAGGGTTTTTCGGGGTAGTATCGTTGTTTGAGCGGCTTATCATCTCTCATAATGATCCGATGTTCTCCAATATGGGACACACCCTTAAGCCCGTCAAACAACGCTAGTTCCTCCTCCAAAAACGCCTGCACCATAGGATCCGACTCGACAGACTCCGGGGCCTCCTTGACTGTGGGTAGGTAGACCGACTCCTCTGTGACAAGTGTGGCTGACGATCTATTCGGGGTACTCGGGTGGGGAATAACTCCTCACCGCCGCCACCGAATCGTACAAGCCGGTTGATTCACCAACCCTAGACTTTTCACACCCAGCCCGAAAGCGCCTTCTACACCTTCCAAGGATGAGTTCGTCCGACATCGAAGCCATAATCAGCAAGTCTATGTTGATCTTGCTGTCGCACAAGCCCACTTTTACTTTCAACACTTCGTCCACTTTCAGCGTTGACCCATCTGCCATCTGCTAGACGTACACGACTCTGGGTCGCCTGTATCTTCCCGCAATCTGCCATCCTTCGCGCGCATTCCTTACTCACAAAGCTCTGAGTAGCGCCAGTATCGATCGTTGCTGCCAACTTGGTTTCTCCAATAACTACGGCGGCGACGATCCTACCGCCCTCGACGCCCAAAGTGCCATTTAATTCCGGGTCATGGGTACGCTGGCGTCCACCCGATCCCAGTCTTGTCCATTCATCCTATGAGTCGCCTCCTCGCGTTCTCCACCTACTCACTACCGTGGATACAGGCTGCGTGACTGACTGAAAAGGATTACGGGCATTGTTATGGTGGTTTTTCACCCCGGCGAATTTAATCGGCACCCGAGCTGACAAGGTTCGGGCTGCTTGGACTCCGTGCGCGTACTCTGCACTTTACCTTTTTAGACTCTCGTACTAAACCGCCATTTGGGTGAGTTGCGCTAGATTGGATAAATCGTTGCGCCGGATATAAAGTCGATATTACGGTGCGACGTTCTCGTAAATCCTAATTAATTCTCTGGCCGCGTCGTATCCGGCGCGATGCATTAGCTCCCTTATCTCAATCAAAAAATCTTCGAAATCTTCGCCGTGTTGCTGACGGCGAGCGCGAATCTGATCTTCGAGGTTTTCGAAATACCGTGGTGGCAAAAAGAATCCCAAGAACTCAGCCTTGAACGGCATCCACGACGCGTCCCTTAGTCGACTGGACACAAACCAGCGAGCTGCCCTCGACCATGGTGCGCGGTAGCCTATCTAAATCTATGTCGTATGATATGGCACGCTCCTCGAGCTCCTCCAAAAACGACAGAGGGTCTTCTCGCCCGTTGAAACGCATGCCCCACTTTCGGACCTGTTCCGGCACTATTATGCGTCTCTTCGCTTCTTGGTGGGACTGCTGTACTGGGGATGTCGTAATGGCAAAGGGACGAGAGCCTGACGGCCTCTCCTCTGAGCCGCTACTTTTCCCTACAGGACCCCTACCCACCTGAGCGCGAGGGACCTCTAAGCTCTGTTTGGGAGCCTCGGCGACAATTCGAGGACGGTGAAGCAAAGCGCTTAAGTCACACTCCGATTTGTGTCGCCCTCTAGGTTCTGTGTCTGAAAAACATTCGGCACCCATAGAATCTGGGATCTTGGCGAACTGGGCCTCTAATTCTGCCAGGCGCGTCCATACGTCCGTGCTATGTTCGCCTTCTTTTATAAAACTGGCTAAGCGTCGGCGCAATTCTTCCACCTTGCCCTCTTTTACTAAACCAAACTCCGTGTCAATTCCCTCAAGCTCTTCTTTTCGGAGATAATGGACCCATCGTATGCCTACTCACGGATTTTTACACCTATCTGTATCCATATTTAACAGTTGTATCCTACTTTTATTTACTATTTATTAACCAATAAATTTTAATTAGGTGAACTAATTAATATTTATCCAAAAAATATTATATTTATTTGCTTATACTGAGGGAGTACCCTTATTTACTATTTATTATCAACCAATAATTTTAACTAAGTAAACGTAATATTTCCACAACGAGAAAGAAAACAAGTGCTTTAGTCGGGAGTGCCCGACTACGAGATGCCCTGAACCCAGTCCTTACAATCATTCATACTAATATAAACACACACATGCTGCAGTACAAGCAGTACAGGCAGTGCAAGCGGATTAAGCAGTTAGCTTGCTTTTTCGCTTAGCCCCACACAATGGAAAGTTAAATCTTAAATAACTTCTGTGTTTATTGTCCGATCTTATTGAAATTTTTGGGACATACTACTGTCAATAACAAGTGTGACCACAACAAATTGCAGGGTCGTACCTTAAAAAATGCGTACCTTCAACTTTTGGGGGGATTGGGGGGTGGTATCCAAAAAGTGAAATATTTGTTACATGGGTATGCCATTCGAGATTATACATGCCAAATTTGGGGCCTCTCGCTTTTAAGCCTTTGAAGTTATGACCCAAAAACTCAGGTCTGAAATCTAAATTTATCGATAACTTTTGAACGGGATAAGTTATCGATAAAATTTAATAAAATTGATCTGTCCCGGGCCTACGAAAACTTATATTCCAAATATGAAGTCTCTAGCTCTTGTAGTCTCTGATATCCGCGTGTTCATACAGACAGACGGACATGGCAAAATCGACTTGGCTGTTGATACTGATCAAGAATATATATACTTTATATGGTCGGAGATGCTTCCTTATGCCTGTTACATACATTTGCACAAAACCATAATACCCTTTTTACCCATTTTTAATGGGTTCAGGGTATAAAAATGAAAATAAATGACCAGACGCCGCTGAGATTCGAGCTTGGGACCTTTTGTTTGCTAGGTCGTCAGTTAACCCCTTACGCCATAAACCGTTTCAATGATCGATGACAAAATCCCTTGAAGAGCAGACTGTCAATAGCTTACTTGCGCATGACTTTGTTTGCTTACATGCACCCGTTCTTTCAAAATATTTAATGACGCATATCTTCGCTGTTTATGCCTCAATCGATTTGCGATTTAACCCATTGATGAGTTATAATGATGCTCAAGTGTACAAGGAAATTAAAAGCAATTGCTTTGAAAACATCGGATTTATGACCAAAACCGACTTCAAGTTGTATGGCACCTATAAGATATAGTGGTCCGATTTGGCTGGCTCCGACCAATGTGCTGTCCCCTTGAATAATAGGTTTTTGTGCAAAGCTGCATCGCGATAGCTCAAAAACTGGGGGACTAGTTTGCATACATACATACAGACAGACGGATATGGCTAGATCAATTTCTTTTGTTTTTCTAAGCATACTGGCAGTAACTTTTGGGGGTCTCAGACGCTTCCTTCTATGCGTTACAAACTTCAGCACAAACTTTATATACTATTTTCTTCGAAAACAGTATTAATATTGTTATGTGTTTTTTATATTAACCCCTACGTGCGCATATACCCCGTATGCGCAGTCGTTATACATTCGTCGCTCTCGATCACCTAATCTCTTGCGTCCGCTCTTTTCGTTTCGTCGCTCTCGCTCACTTTAGCAGCGCAGTCGCGACGAACCTCTTGCGTCCGCTCTTTTCGTTTCGTCGCTCTCGCTCACTTTAGCAGCGCGACGCGTAATTTTCGGTCGCTGCCTATGTCGCTGCCGTTCAATAGCGCTTTATCAATGCATGCCGTTTTGAAATGCGCCGTTTTATATGTGAGCAACCAAAACGAAACTACGACGCGTAACGAAAGTATTCGCCCAGTGAGAAACGTACAACCCATATAATGCAATAATATTCAGCATCCCAGAGTCCCTGCTCGGGCGCCACTTGTATGGTAGTTCCTTGGCCGAGGTAGAAATCGCAGTCGTGCCAAGGTCGGTTCACAAGAATATTTATAAATCGCTGGGGCAATGAGAGACGGGGTTGATAACAATCCCTATATTATAGCTGAGGCTGTCTCCACTCCCCTGGGACACCAATATTCCGGGTCGGGCTAAAAACCACGTGCACCCGTCGCTTTATAGTGCCGGGCCAGAGCCTTGAACACACACTTTCACTAAATATGCCAAGCTAGAGCCTCGTGCATACCAATTACTATGTACTGGGCTAGAGCCACGCGTACACTGACCAATTTCCTTTTCGAAGAAAATAGTATATTAAGTTTGTGCTGTAGGAAGCGTCGGAGACCCCCAAAAAGTACTGCCAGTATGCTTAGATTGACAAAACAAATTGATCTAGCCATGTCTGTCTTTCTGTCTGTATGTATGCAAGCTAGTCCCTCAGTTTTTGATAAAACTTTGCACAGGGACTTATTATTCAAAGGAACAGCACGTTGGTCGGAGCCGGCCGGATAGGACTACTATATCTTATAGCTGCCATTTATCTCTAAGTCGGTTTTGGCAATAAATCCGATGTTTTCAAAGCAAGTGCTTTTATTTTCCTTGTGCACTTGAACATCGTTATAACTCATCAGTGAGTAAAATCGCAAAACGATTGAGTCATAAACAGCGAAGATTTGCGTCATTAAATATTTTGAAAGAACAGGTGCATATAAGCAAACAAAGTCAAGCGCAAGTAAGCTTTTGACAGTCTGCTCTTCAAGGGATTTTGTCATCGATCATTGAAACGGCTTGTGGCGTAAGGGATAAAGTGGCGCCCTGGCAAACGAAAGGTACTGGTTCGATTCCTAGCGGCGACCAATAATTATTTTCATTTTTTCTTATTCTGCTTTTAAAATATAAAATAACTGTAATCAAATTCATTTGCTACCAATGCCTTAGAACAAAAACTATACAACGCGAAAAAAACGATCAGTATAATTGAGTTTGTCAGCGCATTTCAAAACTGCTTGGTGACACCAGGGTGTCAAAATCAACTTACATTTACCAGGTGCACCTTAAGTCCCGGTGGCTTGTCGCAGTTCTCTGGTTCAAATCCCAGCCGCGACTTATTACTTTTTATACCCTGAACCCATTAAAAATGGGTAAAAAGGGTATAATGAAGTTGTGCAAAAGTATGTAACAGGCATAAGGAAGCATCTCCGACCATAAAGTATATATATTATTGATCAGTATCAACAGCCGAGTCGATCTAGCCATGTCCGTCTGTCTGTCCGTCTGTCCGTCTGACCGTCTGTCCGTCTGTCTGTCTGTATGAACACACAGATATCAGAGACTACAAGAGCTAGAGACTTCATATTTGGAACATAAGTTCTCCTAATCCCGGGACAGATCAAGTTTATTTAATTTTATCGATAACTCATACCGTTTAAAAGTTATCGATAAATTTTGATTTTAGACTAGCGTTTTTTGACATAACTTCAAAGTTATAAGAGTTAGAGACCCCAAATTTGGCATGTATAATCTCGAATAGCATACACATGTAACAAATATTTCACTTTTTGGATACCACCCCCCAAACCCCCCAAAAGTTAAAAAAACGCATTTTGCGACCTTGCAATTTGGTTTGGTAACACACATTATCGGCAATTGCTTGCCCCAAAAATTTCAATAAGATCGGACAATAAACACAGAAGTTATTTAAGATTTAACTTCCATTGTGTGGGGCTCAGCGAAAGAGCAAGCTAACTGCTTAAACCGCTTGCACTGCTTGTACTGCTTGTACTGCAGCATGTGTTTGTTTAGAGTAGTACGAATGATTGTAAGGACTGGGATCAGGGTATCTCCTAGTCGGGCACTCCCGACTAGAGCACTCTTACTTGTTATTTTTATTTTTTTACGTATTTGTGTTAAATATATATCAAATAGCTTGAATTCAATAATTTACAAGAAAAATTTAAATTGCTGGTGACCGACCCAAAAAATTGGATGCTAGGTTTATCGACCACGCCCACTCCCGCCCCCGTAATCGCGAAAATCGATATACATGAATGCACAATTCGATAACAAGTGTATATTTCCCGCAATTTTGAAGCTAAAGTCCCCAGATTTGGAATTTAGAAATCGCAAAAACTTATATCTTCCACAGTTTTAGAGCTAGTCACCAAATTTGTAAGATAAACTTCTTGTCACCCTCTCTAAAGATCGGCTAAAATTTTTGGGGCCACGCCCCCTCCCGCCCCCAAAAATCGCGAAAGTTTATATCTTCCACGGTTTTAGAGCTAGAGTCATCTAAATTGAAAGATAGACTTCTAGTTACCCCCTCTAAAGATCGGCCAACATTTTTGAGGCCACGCTCCCTCCCGCCCCCAAAAATCGCGAAAGTTTATATCTTCCACGGTTTTAAAGCTAGAGTAACCTAAATTGAAAGATAGACTTCTTGTCACCCACTCTAAAGATCGGCAAAAATTTGGGGGTCACGCCCCCTCCCGCCCCAAAAATCGCGAAAATGTATATCTTCCACAGTTTTAGAGCTAAAATCACCAGCTTTGGAAAATAGACTTCTGGTCACAGCCTCTGAAGATCGACCACGCCCCTCCCGTCCCCAAAAACTTGGAAGGCCGATTTCAGGTCCCCCATACACCAAGAAAAATGTTCTCTTCACTTGCTTTCAGCTGTTCTTAAAATGGTATCAGAGTATTACGCACTCGGCTCCGCCCGACTGCAACGTTCTCACTTGTTTTCTAATTATTTTTTTTCAAATATATATCAAATAGCTAGATTTCAATATTTTAAAAGAAAAATTTATATTCATATGATACCAATTCTTAGAACAAAAAAATAAATGCCACGCGATACAACGATTTTTACTACTTATGACATTTCAGTGGTGCAGTTGGCAGAGTGAATATTGCCGAAAGGTTCGAAAAGAGTATATAATCTTAGGTACGCCGAAGATAGTCTTTTCCCACTTGTTTTTATTAACTATCCGCCAACAAACTTAATCTATTATAATTATCTAAATTAAGTAAACAGATATTGTTACTAACCGTCTATCTCCGTTTCACTTTCTGTTCAATTTATATTACACTCCACTTTCCTAGGCACACGTCCACTCAGTTTGACCTCTCAACTTTGTCTTCACGTCACACTCCCTACTCGGTTGCCAAATCGCTCCCCATCCGAATTCACCCCTTAAGGTTTTGTTCTCCACCACGATGGCTCTCTTCGGCATGCTGGGCTTTGGGCATCGGATCGCGAGCTTCCAGCGATGCGTGAGCGCGAAACGCCTGCCTGTTCATCTTCTTAACAATAGTTGCGATTCATGCGACTAAACCTTACGTGTTATTTTAGCTGCGCTTTATGCGCGTGACTCTTATCTACTATCGATTTGGTAGTAAGTGGTACGTGATGCGCTGATAAATTCCTAGCCACAGGCTCTGATCCCGCTCGCGAGATCCTTTATTTACATTTTTTTTTCCAATTCTTTTTTTCGAATTCAATTTTAGGTTGAATTTAATATTTCAAAAGTAAAATTTAAAATTTTTAAATAATTCTTCCACACTTGTTTTTATTAAACTTTTGTTTGTGATTGTTGGCCGTTAAAAGTTAAATCGTACAATAAATTAAGTAATCGCAATTAATATTTCTGTATTTTTCGACATTATTGATGGTTTCTTTTTATACCCTGAACCCATTAAAAATGGGTAAAAAGGGTATAATAAAGTTGTGCAAAAGTATGTAACAGGCATAAGGAAGCATCTCTGACCGTATAAAGTATAAATATTCTTCGTCGATTTAGCCATGTCCGTCTGTATGTCTGTCTGTCTGTCTGTCTGTCTGTCTGTCTGTCTGTCTGTCTGTCTGTCCGTCTGTCTGTATGAACACGCGGATCTCAGAGACTAAGATGTGAAGACTTCATATTTTGAATATAAGTTCTCGTAGTGCCGGGACAGTACAAGTTTGTTTAATTTTATCGATAGCTCGTCCCGTTTAAAAGTAATCGATAAATTTAGATTTCAGACTAGCGTTTTTGGGACATAGCTTCGAAGTTATAAGAGCTAGAGGCCCCAAATTTGGCATGTATTATCTCGAATAGCATACACACGTAACAAATATTTCAGTTATTTGATACCACAGTATGCAGTATGTTTGATACAGTATGATTAGTATGCATGATTATAAAGACTTGGTTTAGGGTATCTCCTAGTCGGGCACTCCCGACTAGAGCACTCTTACTTGTTATCACATTGTCTCTTTTTCGGATACACAGTTTTTATTTTAAATCGGCTAGTTGTGTTAGAAATCAAAAGTCGACACTTTAACAGTAGTCCTTTAATTTCTTTTTACGAACCATTGTATTTAAAGCACTAGTCGGTATATTTTTCAGACTCTCTATTGAGATGGGTTTTAATTAATTTTTGTTGTTTTGATAAGCGCATTATTTCTTGAATGTTTTACTAGCGCCGCTAGAATTTACTAATTGCGCCGCTTGAATTTGCTTATGTTGCTATTTGCGCTGCTTGATTAAAAACGTTGCTTACATTAAAATCTTAATTGCTATGGATAAACATAGTGGTAGAAATATCACTTTACATATTTTTCAAATAGTTGATAAATGGAAGTGTCTATGGAGCACTTTCTCTGAGACATGGCTATGTATGACTTTCTTGTAACTATTATTTATTATCGTCCTGCTCAAATGGATCGATAATATACAAATTCTGACCAGCGGTTTTTATACTCTTTTCGAAGAAAATAGGATTTTAAGCTTGTGCTGAAGCTTGTAACGCATAGAAGGAAGCGTCTGAGACCCCTAAAAGTTACTGCCAGTATGCTAAGAAAAACAAAACAAATTGATCTAGCCATGTCCGTCTGTCTGTATGTATGCAAACAAGTCCCTCTGTTTTTGAGCTATCGCGATGCAACTTTGCACAGACACTTATTATTCAAGGGGACAGCACATTGGTCGGAGCCGGCCGGATCGGACCACTATATCTTATAGCTGCCATACACCTCAAAGTCGGGTTTGGCCATAAATCCGATGTTTTCAAAGCAATTGCTTTAAATTTCCTTGTACACTTGAACATCCTTATAACTCATCAATCGGTAAAATCGCAAAACGATTGAGTCATAAACAGCGAAGATATGCGTCCTTAAATATTTTGAAAGAACAGGTGCATATGAGCAAACAAAATCAAGCGCAAGTAAGCTTTTAATAGTCTGCTTTTCAAGCGATTTTGTCATGGATCATCAAATCTGCTTGTGGCGTAAGGGATAAAGTGGCGCCCTGGCAAACGAAAGGTACTGGTTCGATTCCTAGCGGCGACCAATAATTATTTTCATTTTTTCTTATTCTGCTTTTAAAATATAAAATAACTGTAATTAAATTCATTTGCTACCAATGTCTTAGAACAAAAACAAGTAAGAGTGCTCTAGTCGGGAGTGCCCGACTACGAGATACCATGAACCCAGTCCTTACAATCATTCGTACTACTCTAAACTCACACATGCTGCAGTACAAGCAGTGCCAGCGGTTTAAGCAGTTAGCTTGCTCTTTCGCTGAGCCCCACACAATGGAAAGTTAAATCTTAAATAACTTCTGTGTTTATTGTCCGATCATATTGAAATTTTTGGGGCAAACAATTGTCGATAATATGTGTTACCAAACCAAATTTCAAGGTCGTACCTTCAAAAATGGGTTTTTTTAACTTTTGGGGGGTTTGGGGGTGGTATCCAAAAAGTGAAATATTTGTTACATGTGTATGCTATTCGAGATTATACATGTCAAATTAGGGGCCTATAGCTCTTATAACTTGTAAGTTATATCCAAAAAACGCTGGTCTGAAATCGAAATTTATCGATAACTTTTGAACGGGACGAGCTATCGATAAATTTTAATAAACTTGATCTGTCCCGGGATTAGGAGAACTTATGTTCCAAATATGAAGTCTCTAGCTCTTGTAGTCTCTGATATCTGTGTGTTCATACAGACGGACAGACGGACAGACAGACGGACATGGCTAGATCGACTCGGCTGTTGATACTGATCAATAATATATATACTTTATATGGTCGGAGATGCTTCCTTATGCCTGTTACATACATTTGCACAAAACCATTATACCCTTTTTACCCATTTTTAATGGGTTCACGGTATAAAAAGCAAATTGTCTACCGTTTTCGGCCCTAATCTGTTTCTTTTTATACTCTGATACCGAAGGTACTCATAGTATATTGGTTTTGTCGAATGTCCGTCAGGCCGTCCGTCTGTCCGTCTGTCCGTCCGTCCGTCTGTCTGTCTGGATGAACGCACGTATTTCCGAAACGATATTAGATAGACTCTTGAAATCTTTTGCGTTATGATTATAGCTTTCTGCTTCAGATCAAGTTTATTCCAAATTTATGCCACGCCCACTGGGAGGCTGGCAAATCGATAACATGTCGATACACCTCAAATCACAAATCGATTAAACGTGAATAGCTCCCACAAGTTTGAAGCTAGAGTAATCAAATTTGGTAGGTATATTGCTGGTGACCTCTCGAAAAATTGGATCCTAGGTTAATCGGCCACGCCCATTATTACGCCCACCAGCCCCCCCCCCCTCCAAAATTAATTTGAAATGCTTATATCTCCCGCAGTTTTAGAGCTAAAGTCACCATATTTGGAATAAATATTACTGGTGACGTCTTCTACAGATTAAAGAAACAAAATTTCGACCACGCCCACTCCCGCCCCCGTAATCGCGAAAATCGATATACATGAATGCACAATTCGATAACACGTGTATATTTCCCGCAATTTTGAAGCTAGAGTCCCCAAATTTGGAATTAAGACTAGGGCTGACCAGCCCAAAAGATTGCGTCCTGGATTTTCCGGCCACGCCCACTAGAACGCCCCCCAGCCACCCCGCCCCCACGAAACACGGAAGCCTATATCTCGCACATTTTAAGAGCTAGGGCCACCAAACTTTGAGGGTAGACTTCTGGCCAAGTCCTCTAAAGATCGGCAAAATTTGGGGGCCACGCCCCCGCCCGCCCCCAAAAATCGCGAAAATGTATATCTTCCACAGTTTTAGAGCTAGAGTCACCAAAATTGGAGGATAGACTTATTGTCAGCCCCCCAAAGATCGGCAAAAAAATTTGGGGCCACGCCCCCTCCCGCCCCCAAAAATCGCGAAAATGTATATCATCCACAGTTTTAGAGCTAGAGTCACCAAATTTATAAGATAGATTTCTTGTCACGCCCTCTAAAGATCGGAACAAATTTTTGGGGCCACGCCTCCTCCCGCCCCCAAAAATCGCGAAAATGTATATCTTCCACAGTTTTAGAGCTAAAATCACCAAATTTGGAAAATAGACTTCTGGTCACCCCCTCTTAAGATCGACCACGCCCCTCCAGTCCCCAAAAACTTGGAAGGCCGATTTCGGGTCACCCAAACACCAGCAAAAATGTTCTGTTCACTTGCTTTCAGCTGTTCTTAAAATGGTATCAGAGTATTACGCAGTCGGCTCCGCCCGACTGCAACGTTCTCACTTGTTTCTGTTATTATATTGCCCGCTAAAGAAAAGACCCTTTCAGCTGCTGCACTGCTCGATGGTATTGTAAGGAGTTTCAATGCTAATTTCGATAAACGAGGAAAGCAATTTTCTTTGGTTTTCCACCACACAATGGGTTCGAAGTCCTCGCTTAAAACAACTCTCTCAGTACAATAACTTTATATTTCCTCTATGGACGATTTATAATTATTGTCTGAAAAGAAAAATGTTGTTTTTGGCACAAACGTTTGGCTGTTAGATTTAGTTGCCAATTGATAACTTGGGCTTACTGGACTTGATTCCACACTTGAAAAAATAATTGTTTGGGAAGTTTCATTGGAATTGAAACTAAAATTGTTAATTTTTTCAATACAGAACTTTTTTATTTCTACAATATCCTCATGTTCTATGATTGCTGCAGGTTGATATAAGAAAAA
The DNA here is from genome assembly GCA_035042425.1 of Drosophila flavopinicola. Classification (NCBI taxonomy): domain Eukaryota; kingdom Metazoa; phylum Arthropoda; class Insecta; order Diptera; family Drosophilidae; genus Drosophila; species Drosophila flavopinicola. The sequence continues at coordinate 282,021 of JAWNLL010000450.1, read as the reverse complement.
GGCTGCTTTGTGCCAAATACCCAAATTTTCTTTCCAAATCGTATTTACATTTATTAAAATTTTTTCTTTGAAAACCGACTCAAAATGTCTTCAGAATTTGGTTGGCATAGTTTCTTTATTTTGGCAATTGCGGGTAATACAAAGCATAATGAAGATGAGCTCCACGTTTGCTATTCTTTAAAAATTCTCTCGAAATCTTCAAGAAGTATTAATATTATTATACTCTTTTCGAAGAAAATAGTATATTAAGTTTGTCCTGAAGTTTGTAACGCATAGAAGGAAGCGTCTGAGACCCCCAAAAGTTACTGCCAATATGCTTATAAAAACAAAACAAATTGATATAGCCATGTCCGTCTGTCTGTCTGTCTGTCTGTCTGTCTGTCTGTATGTATGCAAACTAGTCCCTCAGTTTTTGAGCTATCGCGATGCAACTTTGCACAGACACTTATTATTCAAGGGGACAGCACATTGGTCGGAGCCGGCCGGATCGGACCACTATATCTTATAGCTGCCATACACCTCAAAGTCGGTTTTGGCCATAAATCCGATGTTTTCAAAGCAATTGCCTTAAATTTCCTTGTACACTTGAACATCCTTATAACTCATCAATGGGTAAAATCGCAAATCGATTGAGTCATAAACAGCGAAGATATGCGTCATTAAATATTTTGAAAAAACAGGTGCATATGAGCAAACAAAGTCAAGCGCAAGAAAGCTTTTGATAGTCTGCTCTTCAAGGTATTTTGTCATCGATCATCAAAACGGTTTGTGGCGTAAGGCGTAAAGAGCCGCGCTAACGAACGCAAGTTTCGCAAGTTCGAGCCTCGGCGGCGACTGATTATTAATTTAATACTTTTTTCTTTTTCTTCCTTCCAAATATATAACTGTAATCAAATTAATCAGCTTCCAATAGCTTAGAACAAAAACAATGCCACGCGAAAAAACAAATGCTGACAAACGCGAGTAGCAGGTTGCAGGAAAGCAAAACAAGGACATTTGTAACAGTCGGCTCTTCAAGCAATTTTGTCAGCGATCATCAAAACGGCTTGTGGCGTAAGGGGTAAAGTTGCGAACTGTTGAGCGAAAGGTCCTGGGTTCAAGACCAGCGGCGACTGGTCATTTATTTTCATTTTTTCTTATTCTTCTTTTCAAATATATAATAACTGTAATCAAATTCATTTGCTTTCAATGGCTTAGAACAAAAACAATGCCACGCGAAAAAACAAAAGCTCAGTATAAATTGAGTTTGTCAGCGATTTTTAAAACTGCTTGGTGTAAGCAGTAAAAAGCAAAACAAGAAAGCTTTTGACAGTCTGCTCTACTAGGGATTTTGTCAGCGATCATCAAAAAGGCTTGTGGCGTAAGGGGTAAAGTTGCGAACTGGCGAACGAAAGGTCCTGGGTTCAAGACCAGCGGCGACTGGTCATTTATTTTCATTTTTATACCCTGAACCCATTAAAAATGGGTAAAAAGGGTATTATGGTTTAGTGCAAAAGTATGTAACAGGCATAAGGAAGCATCTCCGACCATATAAAGTATATATATTCTTGATCAGTATCAACAGCCAAGTCGATCTAGCCATGTCCGTCTGTCTGTCTGTCCGTCCGTCCGTCCGTCCGTCCGTCTGTCTGTATGAACACGCGGATATCAGAGACTACAAGAGCTAGAGACTTCATATTTGGAATATAAGTTCTCGTAATCCCGGGACAGATCAAGTTTATTTCATTTGATCGATAACTCGTCGCATTCAAAAGTTATCGATAAATTTCGATTTCAGACCAGCGTTTTTGGGCTATTACTTACAAGTTATAAGAGCTAGAGGCCCCTAATTTGGCATGTATAATCTCGAATAGCATACACATGTAACAAATTTTTCACTTTTTGGATACCACCCCCCAATCCCCCAAAAATTCAAAAAACTAATTTTTGAAGGTACGACCTTGCAATTTGGTTTGGTCACACAATGTTATGTCCTACAAATTTTACAAAGATCGGACAATAAACACAGAAGTTATTTAAGATTTTACTTTCCATTGTGTGGGGCTCAGTGAAAAAGCAAGATAACTGCTTAAACCGTTTTCACAGCTTGCAGTAATGTGTGGTGTGTTTGTATGTATGCACACTATTGGGCAAGTATGAATGGATGTCAGAACTGGGTTCAGGGTATCTCCTAGTCGGGCAGTCCCGACTAGAGCACCCTTACTTGTTTCTTATTCTTCTTTTCAAATATATAATAGCTGTAATCAAATTCATTTATTTTCAATTTCCTAAATTATTTCAAAAATTTTTTTTTCGTACATAAAGTAGCTTTAATATAATAATTCAAAAGAAAAATTTAAATTCATTGGCAAAACCAATGCCACGCGAAAAAAAATATGGATCTCAAATTCTGAATATAAGCTCTCGTATGTTTAGATTAAGTTGTATGACAATTAAATTTCCGACAGCGGCCTTGAAAGGTATAAGATCAACAGGCACAAAATTTGGTATGTATATTGTAGTATACATATGTAATGTAGTTTTGACTTTTTGGAAAAACTGAAACTTGTTTATTGTTCAATTCGGTAGCACTTATGAATGCTAAGGGACGCGTCCACGAGCTGCGGATAGTGAAACGTCCCTGTTTACATGAATACCTTTATATATTTTATTTTATATGTAGGGGTATATGTATGCGACATTCATATCTGAAATAGTGAAAATTGCTTAAAGGTTCGAAAAGAGTATTTAATCTTCGGCACGCCGAAGATAATCCTTCTCCACTTGTTTAATGTTGTGTTTAGCCTATGCTGCAAACTTGCTTTTTTAAAATATTTAACGATTTTTTTGCATGCGTGTAATATTTCTTTAAGCTCATATGCTTCGTCAAATGATTTTTCCACTACATTTGAAGATAAATGGCTGCTACAATTTAATCTAATATTCTTGTCTAATGCTTTTTTTATATTGGCTCCACTATCTGTCACGAATTTAATATCGGCTATGTTTTCGACATCAAATTGTGCAAAAATTGTTTTCATTTTGTTTACAATATTTTCACTCGTCGATTTCTCGATATCCATCGATTTCAAGCCCAAAATTGGATCTTTCATTTTAAAGTCTTTTAAATAATGGAGAGTGACACCTAAAAAATTTCTATTGACGTACTGATCCGTCCACATATGAATAGTTGCCGATACTCCACCATTATCCAACTGCGTCTATTATTTCCTTGGATATTATCGTCCGCTTCTCTCCTGCATCTTTTTTCGCATTTCGGCTCAATGTCGTCGCGTCAGGCAGAAGGCACCAATTTTTACAAAAAATTGTACCAGGTTGCGAAATCCAGTCCCGTTTACCGCGGAAAACAGGCGACAATCCTGAACAACCCACTCACTGCATTTCTCTGTAGCTGTTTTTTTGTCCAAGTTAGAAACTTTTTTTGCTTCCGTTGGCTGTCGTAAAGACAGACAGCATTTGTGACGTGACAAATTTGAAGTCTAGCACTTACGCCACAAGCAGTTTTGATGATCAATGAAAAATCGCTTGAAGAGCAGACTTGTTTTGCTTTTTACTGCTTACACCAAGTAGTTTTAAAAATCGCTGACAAACTCAATTTTACTGTTTGTTTTTTCGCGTGGCATTGTGTATACTCTTTTCGAAGAAAATAGTATATTAAGTTTGTCCTGAAGTTTTTAACGCATAGAAGGAAGCGTCGGAGACCCCAAAAGTTACTGCCAGTATGCTTAGAATGACAATACAAATTGATCTAGCCATGTCCGTCTGTCTGTCTGTCTGTATGTATGCAAACTAGTCCCTCAGTTTTTGAGCTATCGCGATGCAACTTTGCACAGACACTTATTATTCAAGGGGACAGCACATTGGTCAGAGCCGGCCGGATCGGACCACTATATCTTATAGCTGCCATACAATTCGAAGTCGGTTTTGGACATATATCCCATGTTTTTGAATCTATCGCGATGAAACTTTGCACTGATACTTATTATTCAAAGAGACATCACATTGGTTGGAGCCGGCTGGATCGGATCACTATATCTTATAGCTGCCATACAACTCGAAGTCGGTTTTGGCCATATATCCCATGTTCTTAAAACTATCGCGATGAAACTTTGCACTGATACTTATTATTCAAAGAGACATCACATTGGTTGGAGCCGGCCGGATCGGATCAGTATATCTTATAACTGGCAATGAATTAAATATTCTTATAACAAAAAAAAACAAGTGGAGGAGAAGGATTATCTTCGGCGTGCCGAAGATTAAATACTCTTTTCGAACCTTAATGCAATTTTTACTACTTTTCCGTGACTGCTTATTTAATTCGCAGATATTAATGTCGCATACATATACCCCTACATATAAAGTAAAATATATAAAGGTATTCATGTAAACAGGGCCGTTTCACAATCCGCAGCTCGTGGACGCGTCCCTTAGCATTCATAAGTGCTACCGAATTGAACAATAAACAAGTTTCAGTTTTTCCAAAAAGTCAAAACTACATTACATATGTATACTACAATATACATACCAAATTTTGTGCCTGTTGCTCTTATACCTTTCAAGGCTGCTGTCGGAAATTGAATTGTCATAAAACTTAATCTGAACATACGAGAGCTTATATTCAGAATTTGAGATCCATATTTTTTCGCGTGGCATTGGTTTTGCCGTTGAATTTAAATTTTTCTTTTGAATTATTCTATTAAAGCTACTTTATGTATGAAAAAATTAGAAACAATTTAGGAAATTGAAGAAAATAAATGAATTTGACTACAGCTATTATATATTTGAAAAGAAGAATAAGAAACAAGTAAGAGTGCTCTAGTCGGGAGTGCCCGACTAGGAGATACCCTGAACCCAGTTCTGACTTCCATTAATACTTGCCTAATAGTGTGCATACATACAAACACACACATACTGCAAGCAGTGCATGCGGTTTAAGCACTTAGCTTTGCTTTTTCGCTGAGCCCCATACAATAGAAAGTTAAATCTCAAATAACTTCTGTGGTTATTGTCCGATCTTACTGAAATTTTTGGAACATACAATTGTCAATAATATGTGTGAACAAAACCAATTGCATGGTCGTACCTTCAAAAATGCGTTTTTTCAACTTTTTGGGGATTTGGGGGGTGGTATCCAAAAAGTGAAATATTTGTTACATGTGTATGCTATTATGCATGCCAAATTCGGGGTCTGTAGCTCTATTAACTTTGAAGTTATGTCCCAAAAACGCTAGTCTAAAATCGAAATTTATCGATAACTTTTGAATGCGACGAGTTATCGATCAAGTGAAATAAACTTGATCTGTCGCGGGATTAGGAGAACTTATATTCCAAATATGAAGTTTCTAGCTCTTGTAGTCTCTGATATCCGCGTGTTCATACAGACGGACGGACAGACAGACAGACGGAACATGGCTAAATCGACTCGGACTGTTGATACTGATCAAGAATATATATACTTTATATAGTCGGAGATGCTTCCTTATGTCTGTTACATACTTTTGCACAAAGCCATAATACCCTTTTTACCCATTTTTAATGGGTTCAGGGTATAAAAATGAAAATAAATGACCAGTCGCCGCTGGTCTTGAACCCAGGACCTTTCGCTCACCAGTTCGCAACTTTACCCACTACGCCACAAGCCGTTTTGATGATCGCTGACAAAATTGCTTGAAGAGCCGACTGTTACAAATTTCCTTGTTTTGTTTTCCTGCAATCCGCAGCAACTCGCGTTTGTCAGCATTTGTTTTTTTGCGTGGCATTGTTTTTGTTCTAAGCCATTGGAAGCAAAATTAATTTGATTACAGTTATATATTTGAAAGGAAGAAAAAGAAAAAGTATTAAATTAACAATCAGTCGCCGCCGAGGCTCGAACTTGCGAAACCTGCGTTCGTTAGCGCGGCTCTTTACGCCTTACGCCACAAACCGTTTTGATGATCGATGACAAAATACTTTGAAGAGCAGACTATCAAAAGCTTTCTTGCGCTTGACTTTGTTTGCTCATATGCACCTGTTTTTTCAAAATATTTAATGACGCATTTCTTCGCTGTTTATGACTCAATCGATTTGCGATTTTACCCAATTGATGAGTTATAAGGATGTTCAAGTGTACAAGGAAATTTAAGGCAATTGCTTTGAAAACATCGGATTTATGGCCAAAACCGACTTTGAGGTGTATGGCAGCTATAAGATATAGTGGTCCGATCCGGCCGGCTCCGACCAATGTGCTGTCCCCTTGAATAATAAGTGTCTGTGCAAAGTTGCATCGCGATAGCTCAAAAACTGAGGGACTAGTTTGTACATACAGACAGAACAGACAGACAGACAGACAGGACATGGCTATATCAATTTGTTTTGTTTTTATAAGCATATTGGCAGTAACTTTTGGGGGTCTCAGACGCTTCCTTCTATGCGTTACAAACTTCAGGACAAACTTAATATACTATTTTCTTCGAAAAGAGTATAAAAAAATGTTACGCGACAAAACGATTTTGTACAGCTTATGAAATTTCAGTGGTGCAGTTGCCAGAGTGAAAATTGCCTATAGGTTCGAAAAGAGTATAAAATCTTCGGCACGCCGAAGATAATCCTTCCCCACTTGTATTGTTCTAAGACATTGGTAGCAAATGAATTTGATTGCAGTTATTTTATATTTGTAAAGCAGAATAAGATAAAATGAAAATAATTATTGATCTCCGCTAGGAATCGAACCAGAACCTTTCGTCTGCCAGGGCGCCACTTTATCCCTTATGCCACAATTAGTTTTGATGATCGATGACAAAATGCCTTGAAGAGCAGACTGTCAAAAGCTTTCTTGCGCTTGGGTTTGGTGGTTGCTCATAGGCACCTATTTTCCAAATATTTAATGACGCATATCTTCGCTGTTTATGACTCAATCGATTTGCGATTTTACCCACTTATAAGTTTAAGGATGTTCAAGTGTACAAGGAAATTGAAAGCAATTGCTTTGAAAACATCGGATTTATGGCCAAAACCGACTTAGAGTTGTATGTTTATCGTTATCGATAAAATTAAATAAACTTGATCTGTCCCGGTACTACGAGAACTTATATTCCAATATGAAGTCTCTAGCTCTTATAGTCTCTAATATCCGCGTGTTCATACAGACAGACAGACAGGCAGCCAGACAGACGGACATGGCTAGATCAACTCGGCTGTTGATACTGATCAAGAATATATATTCTTTATATGGTCGGAGATGCTTCCTTATGCCTGTTGCATACTTTTGCACAAAACCATAATATCCTTTTTACCCATTTTTAATGGGTTCAGGGTACAAAAAGAAAATTACTAATATTCACTGTATTCCTCTGTAAGTAAGCCACTTGTTTTTAATGGGTTCAGGGTATAAAAAGAAAATTAATAAGATTCACTGTATTCTTCTGTAAGTAAACCACTTGTGAGCGGCGCGCAGCACAGAAAATTAAACACTTTATTTTGCACTCTGTTGGGTACTGCCTCGGTGATAGCAATTTATTGTTATAGTGGAGTGGCTACGAATGCTGGTCCAAAACAAGAGGTCCTCCAGTAATAGGTCAAAGTCCAGATTTATTCCAAAAGCTGGGGTCCTGAGTCCACCGAAGGCTCCAAAAATGTATAGATAAAATCGGTTGGATCTTCCAACGTGCTCAAGCGGCACTCAGCACTTTTTATACCCTGAACCCATTAAATATGTGTAAAAAGGGTATTATGGTTTTGTGCAAAAGTATGTAACAGGCATAAGGAAGCATCTCCGATCATATAAAGTATATATATTCTTGATCAGTATCAACAGCAGAGTCGATATAGCCATGTCCGTCTGTCTGTATGAACACGCGGATATCAGAGACTAATATAAGTTCTCGCATTGCCGGGACAGATCAAGTTTGTTTCATTTTATCGATAGCTCGTCCCGTTTAAAAGCTATCGATAGATTTCAATTTCAGACCAGTGTTTTTTGGCCACAACTTGAAAGTTATAAGGGCTAGAGGCCCCAAATTGGGCATGTTATAATCTCGAATATCATACACATATTACAAATATTTCACTTTTTTGATACCACACCCCGATCCCCTCCAAAATTGATAAAACGCAATTTTGAAGTTATGACCTTGCATTTTGGTTTGGTCACACATTTTATAGCCAATGTTATGTCATAAAATTTCGGAAAGATCGGACAATAAACACAGAAGTTATTTAAGATTTAACTTTCCATTGATATGTATGTATGCACATTGATAGATTAGTATGAATGTAAGGACTGGGTTCAGGGTATCTCCTAGTCGGGCTCTCCCAACTAGAGCACTCTTACTTGTTCACAATTATTTTTATACCCTGAACCCATTAAAAATGGGTAAAAAGGGTATTATGGTTTTGTGCAAAAGTATGTAACAGGCATAAGGAAGCATCTCCGACCATATAAAGTATATATATTCTTGATCAGTATCAACAGTCGAGTCGATTTAGCCATGTCCGTCTGTCTGTCTGTCCGTCCGTCCGTCCGTCCGTCCGTCCGTCCGTCCGTCCGTCCGTCCGTCTGTCTGTATGAACACGCGGATATCAGAGACTACAAGAGCTAGAGACTTCATATTTGGAATAAAAGTTCTCGTAATCCCGGGACAGATCAAGTTTATTAAAATTTATCGATAACTCCTCCCGTTCAAAAGTTATCGAGATAAATTTCGATTTCAGACCAGCGTTTTTGGGCTATAACTTACAAGTTATAAGAGCTAGAGGCCCCCATTTTAGCATGTATAATCTCGAATAGCATACACATGTAACAAATTTTTCACTTTTGGATACCACCCCCAAATTCCCCCAAAAATTGAAAAAACTCATTTTTGAAGGTATGACCTTGCAATTTGGTTTGGTCACACATTTTATAGCCAATGTTATGTCCTACAAATTTTAAAAAGATCGGACAATAAACACAGAAGTTATTTAAGAATTTAATTTTCGGTGTGTGGGGCTTAGTGAAAAAGCAAGATAACTGCTTAAACCGTTTTCACAGCTTGCAGTAATGTGTGGTGTGTTTGTATGTATGCACACTATTAGGCAAGTATGAATGGATGTCAGAACTGGGTTCAGGGTATCTCCTAGTCGGGCAGTCCCGACTAGTGCACTCTTACTTGTTTAAGATGGGCCCGAACTCATATCAGAACAATAATTGAAATGTGCGTCTATTCGATTCAATTTATACATCGAGCCTTAATTATTAAATATTTCTTTTAAATTATTGAATATACATATATATATATATATATATATATATATATATACTTTATATGGTCGGAGATTTTTATTTATTTATTTATTTATTGTCGACTATTGACAGTCGACACAAAAGAATTCATATAAAATTATAAAACATTTAAATGTATATACAAAATTTTCAAAAAATTTAAAATAGTAAATATATTAAATTAAAGATATAAAGTTAAAATTACGTTAGGTTCTGGGGATATCAATAGCAAAATTAAATCATTGGTCCAACATTTGTTGCAAGGATTGGGGAAAACCCAGAAAAACCCAATACTAGCAGTAACTTTTGGGGTTCTCCGACGTTTCCTTCTATGCGTTACAAACTTCAGGACAAACTTAATATACTATTTTCTTCGAAAAGAGTATAAAAAGGGAAATAGATTTAACTAAACACGGGCAGAGGAGTCCCGTAAATACAAAAGAATATAAGATTTTATTAGTGGGAGAGAGAGCTCAACCGAGATGACATGGAACACTTTGTTGTAGTCCTTGCAAAGAACACGAAGAGGATTGTGCAAAGCGTAATCAGTCGTGCATGAAGGTAAAATCAAAGGGACGTAGTTTCTAGTTGGCCTACTAGGTACAAAAAAGTTTAGGCGAGCTAACAGAAAGGAAGAGTCTATGTCGCCGTTAATTAACTTGTGTAGGAAGACAACACCAAGCGTTGTTCTACGGTTAAGTAACGACGGAAGATTAATAAGTAAAAGCCTACTGGAATACGATGGCAAACGGAGATTGGGATCCCAGTTAAGTCCACGTAAGGCAAAGAGCAGGAATTGCTTCTGCACGGATTCTATTCGCTCTTGGAAGTTTTGGTACTGCGGACACCAAATACATGAGCAGTATTCAAGGATAGGACGAACTTAAGAAACATATAGCACTTTTGTGGTGAAAGGATCGTTAAATTCTTTCGACCAACGCTTAATAAAGCCAAGTACACCTCTGGCCTCATTAGTGATAGTCGACATATGCATATTAAAGTTAAGCTTGTTGTCAAAAATGACTCCAAGATCTTTAACTGTAAAGATACGTTGCAATGGAACATTGTCAATCGTATAAGTGGTTAAGTAAGGTCTAGTCCGATTAAAAGTCATGAACATACATTTTGAACAATTTAGCTGCAGTTGATTGGCCGAACACCAGCGCTGCATAGAGTTCAAATCATCTTGCAGATGAGTATGACACAAGGGATCGGTGTACGAAAAAATAAGTTTCACATCATCTGCGTACATAAGAATACGAGAGTGTGATACAATCGAAGGCAGGTCATTAATGAAAAGAGTAAACAATAAAGGTCCAAGATGACTACCTTGAGGTACACCAGAAGTAACGTGAACCATTTTCGAGGTAGTCGACCTAAGCAATACTCTTTGAGTGCGACCTTTCAAATAGGTGGCAATCCATAAAAGAAATGAGGGAGGGAATCCTAAACAATCAAGCTTATATAGCAATATATCATGGTTAACAGAGTCAAATGCTTTACTGAAGTCAGTATATATAACGTCAGTTTGCATTTTCGATAGAAATGCATCATTTACCAGGGAGGTAAATTCAAGCAAGTTGGTCGAAGTGGACCGACTCTTAATAAAACCATGTTGGGCAGGGGAAATAATCGACTTACAGAGATGTTGCAAAGTCGAAGTAAGGATTTTTTCAAATAATTTTGGGATGGCTGATAACTTTGCAATACCTCTATAATTCGAAATATCTGACTTCCCACCTTTTTTATGTAAAGGAATCACAAACGATTCCTTCCATATAGTTGGGAAGACTGCAGAATCAAGGGATAGATTAAAAAGCTTTAGCAATGGTTGAATAAGCGAATTACAGCACTCCTTGAGCACACAACTAGGGATGTTGTCAGGCCCTGGAGAGAAAGAAGATTTTAGAGATTTAATAGAAGATAGAAGTGAAGTGTTACAGATAGTTGGAGTAAATAGTTGGTTAGAAGATGCAATTTGAAAAGTATAAGACACATTAGTAGGGGTGACAGAGGAATAGGTTGACTGAAAAAATTTAGCAAATAGGTCAGAAGCAGCAGAATCATTACTAGCTTTTTCCATCCCAAGAAAAAACGAAGAAGGCAAACCAGAAGATTTGCGCTTAGAATTCACAAAATTGTAAAATTGTTTAGGATCCTGACTAAACTGAAGTTTGCAGCGAGCAAGATAATTCTCGTAGCATTGAGAGTTTAGAAGAAAAAAGTTTGACTTGGCTATAGAGTATTTTGACAAGTCGACTTCTTAAATTTTTTAAAAAATTTTGATTTTTGGATTCTTAAGTAAGAAAGTCTTGGCGTGAACCATGGTGTTTTCTTTAAACCAGATGTTCGAACGTATTTTGGTATACAAACGCCAATGCTTCCTTATGCCTGTTACATACTTTGGCACAAAACCATAATACCCTTTTTACCCATTTTTAATGGGTTCAGGGTATAGAAATAAATGCCACGCGATAAATTTTTTACTGCTATTGAAATTTCAGTGGTGCAGTTGGCAGAGTGAAAATTGCCTAAAGGTTCGAAAAGAGTATGGAATCTTCGGCACGCCGAAGATAATCCTTTTCCACTTGTTTTATATAGCTTTATTAGAAAAATGTCAATATCTCCGAATTAAGTGTGTTGATTGTAAGGAGCCTCGTTTTTGAAAACAATATAAAGTAACCTATAAGCAAGTCATATGTCAGTTTACAATAGAATTATTTGTATTTATTTTATTGCAGGTGCGCAACTTGAGTCCATTCAGCTTTATGCATCTGGATGATGTGCGCTGGGTAATTGTGGCGCTGAGGCAGATGTATGACTGTAATAGCGACTATGGCGAGAGCTGCTATCGTTTACTGTCGCGCAATGGCCACTTTATATACCTGCAGTCAAAGGGATTCCTTGAGATTGACAAGAGCAACAACAAGGTACACTCGTTTCTGTGCGTCAATACGCTCCTAGACGAGCAAGCTGGAAAGCGCAAGGTGCAGGAGATGAAAAACAAATTCTCCACCATTATCAAGGCCGACATACCCACGCATACCAGTCCCGATCTACCCGCCTCGCGGGCGCCACAGCAGCTGGAGCGCATTGTGCTCTACCTGATCGAAAATCTACAGAAGAGCGGGAGCGCTGGCAGTGCGAATGCGGCCAATGGCAGTGTCCATATTGAGGCCATGGATGACGTCTGCTGCAGTTCGCCTGCCTCTGTCAACAATACTCTGTTACGGGAGGAGCAGACGCCGCCGCCGGGACAGTTGGCATTGGTGCCGCCGGCACCTGGTCTCGTCAAGCATTCAATATCCAAGTCTGTTAACGTGGTGAATGTGACATCAGCACGTAATCTTCGTTACCAGCAGCAGCAACTACAACAAAAGCAGCAGGATCAGCGGGGGCGCACGTGCATTGTCACTGGCAGCGTCATACGTCAGTTAAGCTGCTGCTTAAGTGATAGCTCTACATTGTCGTCGACGAGTGTGAATAGCTTGGAGTTGCCGAATTATGCCATTCGCAATACATCACAGCATCCAACTACTCCAGCACCATGCATCAGTGTGCTGAAGGGGGAGTCGCAAATACTGTACAAACAAGAGCAACAGCAGGGCACGACACTGCTGCCCATGCTCGAGCGGCAAATGGATGCTATAATGCTGGAGCATCGTATGGAAAAACAGCTGCTGGTCAACATCAAGACTGAGTATAATGTGTCGGCAGAGCCAGAGCCACCACAGCCGGTTTCAGTGATAGCCAATCTGACGACGACGGTCAATGAGAACAACGGTGCTAATAACCAATAGTAAGAAATAGGCAGCAAATGTGCGTGGAAAATCAACGTTATTCAGTGTACGGCTTAAGCTTGGCCCTCCCAAAAATAAACACCACCACCAAGAAACCCTCATAGGATATACTGCGATCAGAGTACAAATGGGAGAGCGACAGAGTGTCGTCTCATGCCTAGATGATGCCAAATAATTAATAGCCAACTGCTATCCGTACTGAATTCAGTTACCAAAGAATTGAGCTTCAGACACATACAGTTACCCTTATACCGAAGGTATTCATAGTATTTTGTGTTTGTGCACTGTCCGTCTGTCTGTATGAGCGCCAGGATCTTCGAGGCTATTAAGGATATACCCTTGAAACTTAAACTCTTATATTTCCCTTGTTAAAATTTTGTGCCACGCACACTGGGACTCTGGCAAATAACATAACATGTCAATACACCTCAAATCGCAAATCGATAAAATTATTAAAAACAAGTTGATAAAGATTATCTTTGGCGTGCCGAAGATTTTATACTTTTTTCGAACCCTTAGGCAATTTTCACTCTGCCAACTGCACCACTAAAATTTCATATGCTGTAAAAAATCGTTTTAAGGCGTGGCATTTATTTTTGAACCTATTAAAAATGGGTTAAAATGGTATAATGAAGTTGTGCAAAAGTATGTAACAGGCATAAGGAAGCATCTCCGACCATATAAAGTACATATATTCATGATCAGTATCAACAGCCGAGTCTATTTAGCCATGTCCGTCTTTCCGTCTGTATGTATGAACATGCGGATCTCAGAGACTATAAGAGCTAGGGACTTTTATATTTGGAATATAAGCTCTCGTAATCCCTGGTCAAATCAAATTTTAATCATTTTATCGAAAAATAATCCCATTGAAAAGTTATCGATAAATTTGTATTTCAGACCAGTGTTTTTGGACCGTAACTTTAAAGTCATAGGAACTAGAGGCCTCAAATGTATAATCTCGAGTAGCATACACATGTAACAAATATTTTACTTTCTGGATACCACACCCCAATCCCCTAAAGTGTTCAAAAAATTTTTGAAGGCATGACCTTGCAATTTGCTTTTGGCACACATTTTTATTGTGAATTATGTGCCCAATAAATTTCAATAAGATCGGAAAATAAGCACAGAAGTGGTTTACGATTTAACATTCCATTGTTTGGGGCTCAGTAAAGAAGCATGCCAACTGCTTGATCGAAGGAGCAAGCTAACTGATTAAACTGCTTGCACTGCTTTCAGTATATGAATGTTCGTATATACATATATGATAGGTAAGTTTAAATTAATGTTAGAGCTGGGTTCAGGGTATCTCCTATTCGGGCACTCCCGACTAGAGCACTCTTACTTGTTTGTTCTAAGAATTGGTATCATAAATTAAAATTTTTCTTTTGAAATATTAAATTCGTTTTCAGGTATATGACAGCTATAAGATACAGTGGTCCGACCCGGCCGGCTCCGACCAATGAGCTGTCTCTTTCAATAATAAGTATCTGTGCAATGCAGTGCATACAGACAGACGGACATGGCTAGATCTATTTGTTTTGTCATTCTAAGCATACTGGACGTAACTTTTGGGGGTCGCCTACTCTTCCTTCTATGCATTACACACTTCAGCACAAAGTTAATATACTATTTTCTACGAAAAAATAAAACTAGATTTTTAACCATCCCCTCGAAAGGTCGGTAGAACAGTTTTGGTATCACGCCCGCGCCCTTTCTCTAAAAATTACTCTTTTTTCCTTTGTAATGAATCATACTTTAGCTTCACAACAAGTCCTTAGTTTTAAAAAAAAAGTCGTCTTGGGAAAAGAGCGTTTGAAGCCTGCTTTTTTTTTGTAAATGGTAAATTCTAATGCAAACTTCCCAGTCTATAAAAAGCTGACATATGATTTGTTTATAGGCTATTTTTAGTTGATCACATTTTACTAAGGGTATATATTTCAAAAATCGGAAACACGGTTTTCCTTAGCTCGAAAACGTCACAGGAATTTTTTTTTTGTATTTATACTCTTTTCGAAGAAAATAGTATATTAAGTTTGTCCTGAAGTTTGTAACGCATAGAAGGAAGCGTCTGAGACCCCCAAAAGTTACTGCCAGTATGCTTAGAAAAAACAAAACAAATTGAACTAGCCATGTCCGTCTGTCTGTCTGTCTGTCTGTCTGTCTGTCTGTATGTATGCAAACTAGTCCCTCAGTTTTTGAGCTATCGCGATGCAACTTTGCACAGACACTTATTATTCAAGGGGACAGCACATTGGTCGGAGCCGGCCGGATCGGACCACTATATCTTATAGCTGCCATACACCTCAAAGTGAATTATGTGCCCAATAAATTTCAATAAGATCGGAAAATAAGCACAGAAGTGGTTTACGATTTAACATTCCATTGTTTGGGGCTCAGTAAAGAAGCATGCCAACTGCTTGATCGAAGGAGCAAGCTAACTGATTAAACTGCTTGCACTGCTTTCAGTATATGAATGTTCGTATATACATATATGATAGGTAAGTTTAAATTAATGTTAGAGCTGGGTTCAGGGTATCTCCTATTCGGGCACTCCCGACTAGAGCACTCTTACTTGTTTGTTCTAAGAATTGGTATCATAAATTAAAATTTTTCTTTTGAAATATTAAATTCGTTTTCAGGTATATGACAGCTATAAGATACAGTGGTCCGACCCGGCCGGCTCCGACCAATGAGCTGTCTCTTTCAATAATAAGTATCTGTGCAATGCAGTGCATACAGACAGACGGACATGGCTAGATCTATTTGTTTTGTCATTCTAAGCATACTGGACGTAACTTTTGGGGGTCGCCTACTCTTCCTTCTATGCATTACACACTTCAGCACAAAGTTAATATACTATTTTCTACGAAAAGATAAAACTAGATTTTTAACCATCCCCTCGAAAGGTCGGTAGAACAGTTTTGGTATCACGCCCGCGCCCTTTCTCTAAAAATTACTCTTTTTTCCTTTGTAATGAATCATACTTTAGCTTCACAACAAGTCCTTAGTTTTAAAAAAAAGTCGTCTTGGGAAAAGAGCGTTTGAAGCCTGCTTTTTTTTTGTAAATGGTAAATTCTAATGCAAACTTCCCAGTCTATAAAAAGCTGACATATGATTTGTTTATAGGCTATTTTTAGTTGATCACATTTTACTAAGGGTATATATTTCAAAAATCGGAAACACGGTTTTCCTTAGCTCGAAAACGTCACAGGAATTTTTTTTGTATTTATACTCTTTTCGAAGAAAATAGTATATTAAGTTTGTCCTGAAGTTTGTAACGCATAGAAGGAAGCGTCGGAGACCCCAAAAGTTACTGCCAGTATGCTTAGAATGACAATACAAATTGATCTAGCCATGTCCGTCTGTCTGTCTGTCTGTATGTATGCAAACTAG
The DNA here is from genome assembly GCA_035042425.1 of Drosophila flavopinicola. Lineage (NCBI taxonomy): Eukaryota > Metazoa > Arthropoda > Insecta > Diptera > Drosophilidae > Drosophila > Drosophila flavopinicola. The sequence goes on along the minus strand of JAWNLL010000450.1, from coordinate 265,581 downwards.
TCCCTCAGTTTTTGAGCTATCGCGATGCAACTTTGCACAGACACTTATTATTCAAGGGGACAGCACATTGGTCGGAGCCGGCCGGATCGGACCACTATATCTTATAGCTGCCATACAATTCGAAGTCGGTTTTGGACATATATCCCATGTTTTTGAATCTATCGCGATGAAACTTTGCACTGATACTTATTATTCAAAGAGACATCACATTGGTTGGAGCCGGCTGGATCGGATCACTATATCTTATAGCTGCCATACAACTCGAAGTCGGTTTTGGCCATATATCCCATGTTCTTAAAACTATCGCGATGAAACTTTGCACTGATACTTATTATTCAAAGAGACATCACATTGGTTGGAGCCGGCCGGATCGGATCAGTATATCTTATAACTGGCAATGAATTAAATATTCTTATAACAAAAAAAAACAAGTGGAGAAGGATTATCTTCGGCGTGCCGAAGATTAAATACTCTTTTCGAACCTTAATGCAATTTTTACTACTTTTCCGTGACTGCTTATTTAATTCGCAGATATTAATGTCGCATACATATACCCCTACATATAAAGTAAAATATATAAAGGTATTCATGTAAACAGGGCCGTTTCACAATCCGCAGCTCGTGGACGCGTCCCTTAGCATTCATAAGTGCTACCGAATTGAACAATAAACAAGTTTCAGTTTTTCCAAAAAGTCAAAACTACATTACATATGTATACTACAATATACATACCAAATTTTGTGCCTGTTGCTCTTATACCTTTCAAGGCTGCTGTCGGAAATTGAATTGTCATAAAACTTAATCTGAACATACGAGAGCTTATATTCAGAATTTGAGATCCATATTTTTTTTCGCGTGGCATTGGTTTTGCCATTGAATTTAAATTTTTCTTTTGAATTATTCTATTAAAGCTACTTTATGTATGAAAAAAAAATTAGAAACAATTTAGGAAATTGAAAATAAATGAATTTGACTACAGCTATTATATATTTGAAAAGAAGAATAAGAAACAAGTAAGAGTGCTCTAGTCGGGAGTGCCCGACTAGGAGATACCCTGAACCCAGTTCTGACTTCCATTAATACTTGCCTAATAGTGTGCATACATACAAACACACACATACTGCAAGCAGTGCATGCGGTTTAAGCACTTAGCTTGCTTTTTCGCTGAGCCCCATACAATAGAAAGTTAAATCTCAAATAACTTCTGTGGTTATTGTCCGATCTTACTGAAATTTTTGGAACATACAATTGTCAATAATATGTGTGAACAAAACCAATTGCATGGTCGTACCTTCAAAAATGCGTTTTTTCAACTTTTTGGGGATTTGGGGGGTGGTATCCAAAAAGTGAAATATTTGTTACATGTGTATGCTATTATGCATGCCAAATTCGGGGTCTGTAGCTCTATTAACTTTGAAGTTATGTCCCAAAAACGCTAGTCTAAAATCGAAATTTATCGATAACTTTTGAATGCGACGAGTTATCGATCAAGTGAAATAAACTTGATCTGTCGCGGGATTAGGAGAACTTATATTCCAAATATGAAGTTTCTAGCTCTTGTAGTCTCTGATATCCGCGTGTTCATACAGACGGACGGACAGACAGACAGACGGACATGGCTAAATCGACTCGGCTGTTGATACTGATCAAGAATATATATACTTTATATAGTCGGAGATGCTTCCTTATGTCTGTTACATACTTTTGCACAAAGCCATAATACCCTTTTTACCCATTTTTAATGGGTTCAGGGTATAAAAATGAAAATAAATGACCAGTCGCCGCTGGTCTTGAACCCAGGACCTTTCGCTCACCAGTTCGCAACTTTACCCACTACGCCACAAGCCGTTTTGATGATCGCTGACAAAATTGCTTGAAGAGCCGACTGTTACAAATTTCCTTGTTTTGTTTTCCTGCAACCTGCAGCAACTCGCGTTTGTCAGCATTTGTTTTTTTGCGTGGCATTGTTTTTGTTCTAAGCCATTGGAAGCAAATTAATTTGATTACAGTTATATATTTGAAAGGAAGAAAAAGAAAAAAGTATTAAATTAACAATCAGTCGCCGCCGAGGCTCGAACTTGCGAAACCTGCGTTCGTTAGCGCGGCTCTTTACGCCTTACGCCACAAACCGTTTTGATGATCGATGACAAAATACCTTGAAGAGCAGACTATCAAAAGCTTTCTTGCGCTTGACTTTGTTTGCTCATATGCACCTGTTTTTTCAAAATATTTAATGACGCATTTCTTCGCTGTTTATGACTCAATCGATTTGCGATTTTACCCATTGATGAGTTATAAGGATGTTCAAGTGTACAAGGAAATTTAAGGCAATTGCTTTGAAAACATCGGATTTATGGCCAAAACCGACTTTGAGGTGTATGGCAGCTATAAGATATAGTGGTCCGATCCGGCCGGCTCCGACCAATGTGCTGTCCCCTTGAATAATAAGTGTCTGTGCAAAGTTGCATCGCGATAGCTCAAAAACTGAGGGACTAGTTTGCATACATACAGACAGACAGACAGACAGACAGACAGACAGACGGACATGGCTATATCAATTTGTTTTGTTTTTATAAGCATATTGGCAGTAACTTTTGGGGGTCTCAGACGCTTCCTTCTATGCGTTACAAACTTCAGGACAAACTTAATATACTATTTTCTTCGAAAAGAGTATAAAAAAATGTTACGCGACAAAACGATTTTGTACAGCTTATGAAATTTCAGTGGTGCAGTTGCCAGAGTGAAAATTGCCTATAGGTTCGAAAAGAGTATAAAATCTTCGGCACGCCGAAGATAATCCTTCCCCACTTGTATTGTTCTAAGACATTGGTAGCAAATGAATTTGATTGCAGTTATTTTATATTTGTAAAGCAGAATAAGATAAAATGAAAATAATTATTGATCTCCGCTAGGAATCGAACCAGAACCTTTCGTCTGCCAGGGCGCCACTTTATCCCTTATGCCACAATTAGTTTTGATGATCGATGACAAAATGCCTTGAAGAGCAGACTGTCAAAAGCTTTCTTGCGCTTGGGTTTGGTTGCTCATAGGCACCTATTTTCCAAATATTTAATGACGCATATCTTCGCTGTTTATGACTCAATCGATTTGCGATTTTACCCACTTATAAGTTTAAGGATGTTCAAGTGTACAAGGAAATTGAAAGCAATTGCTTTGAAAACATCGGATTTATGGCCAAAACCGACTTAGAGTTGTATGTTTATCGTTATCGATAAAATTAAATAAACTTGATCTGTCCCGGTACTACGAGAACTTATATTCCAATATGAAGTCTCTAGCTCTTATAGTCTCTAATATCCGCGTGTTCATACAGACAGACAGACAGGCAGCCAGACAGACGGACATGGCTAGATCAACTCGGCTGTTGATACTGATCAAGAATATATATTCTTTATATGGTCGGAGATGCTTCCTTATGCCTGTTGCATACTTTTGCACAAAACCATAATATCCTTTTTACCCATTTTTAATGGGTTCAGGGTATAAAAAGAAAATTACTAATATTCACTGTATTCCTCTGTAAGTAAGCCACTTGTGAGCGGCGCGCAGCACAGAAAATTAAACACTTTATTTTGCACTCTGTTGGGTACTGCCTCGGTGATAGCAATTTATTGTTATAGTGGAGTGGCTACGAATGCTGGTCCAAAACAGGATGTCCTCCTGTGAAACGTTAAAAGTCCAGACTTGATTCCAAAAGCTGGGGTCCTGAGTCCACCCGAAGGCTCCAAAAATTTTTAGATAAAATCGGTTGGATCTTCCAACGTGCTCAAGCGGCACTCAGCACTTTTTATACCCTATTTGATATATATTTGAAAAAAATAATTAGAAAAGAAGTGAGAACGTTGCAGTCGGGCGGAGCCGATTGCGTAATACTCTGATACCATTTTAAGAACAGCTGAAAGCAAGTGAACAGAACATTTTTCTTGGTGTATGGGGGACCTGAAATCGGCCTTCCAAGTTTTTGGGGACGGGAGGGGCGTGGTCGATCTTAAGAGGTTGTGACCAGAAGTCTATTTTCCAAAGTTGGTGATTTTAGCTCTAGAACTGTGGAAGATATACATTTTCGCGATTTTTGGGCCGGGAGGGGGCGTGACCCCCAAATTTTTGCCGATCTTTAGAGTGGGTGACAAGAAGTTTATCTTTCAATTTAGGTTACTCTAGCTATAAAACCGTGGAAGATATAAACTTTCGCGATTTTTGGGGGCGGGAGGGAGCGTGGCCTCAAAAATGTTGGCCGATCTTTAGAGGGGGTAACTAGAAGTCTATCTTTCAATTTAGGTGACTCTAGCTCTAAAACCGTGGAAGATATAAACTTTCACGATTTTTGGGGGCGGGAGGGGGCGTGGCCCCAAAAATTTTAGCCGATCTTTAGAGAGGGTGACAAGAAGTTTATCTTACAAATTTGGTGACTAGCTCTAAAACTGTGGAAGATATAAGTTTTTGCGATTTCTAAATTCCAAATCTGGGGACTTTAGCTTCAAAATTGCGGGAAATATACACTTGTTATCGAATTGTGCATTCATGTATATCGATTTTCGCGATTACGGGGGCGGGAGTGGGCGTGGTCGATAAACCTAGCATCCAATTTTTTGGGTCGGTCACCAGCAATTAAACTTTTTCTTGTACATTATTGAATTCAAGCTATTTGATACATATTTAACACAAATACGTAAAAAAAAAAAAAAAAGTAATAAGTCGCGGCTGGGATTTGAACCAGAGAACTGCGACAAGCCACCGGGACTTAAGGTGCACCTGGTAAATGTAAGTTGATTTTGACACCCTGGTGTCACCAAGCAGTTTTGAAATGCGCTGACAAACTCAATTATACTGATCGTTTTTTTCGCGTTGTATAGTTTTTGTTCTAAGGCATTGGTAGCAAATGAATTTGATTACAGTTATTTTATATTTTAAAAGCAGAATAAGAAAAAATGAAAATAATTATTGGTCGCCGCTAGGAATCGAACCAGTACCTTTCGTTTGCCAGGGCGCCACTTTATCCCTTACGCCACAAGCCGTTTCAATGATCGATGACAAAATCCCTTGAAGAGCAGACTGTCAAAAGCTTACTTGCGCTTGACTTTGTTTGCTTATATGCACCTGTTCTTTCAAAATATTTAATGACGCAAATCTTCGCTGTTTATGACTCAATCGTTTTGCGATTTTACTCACTGATGAGTTATAACGATGTTCAAGTGCACAAGGAAAATAAAAGCACTTGCTTTGAAAACATCGGATTTATGGCCAAAACCGACTTAGAGTTGTATGTTTATCGTTATCGATGAAGTTATCGATAAAATTAAATAAACTTGTTCTGTCCCGGTACTACGAGAACTTATATTCCAATATGAAGTCTCTAGCTCTTATAGTCTCTAATATCCGCGTGTTCCTACAGACAGACAGACAGCCAGACAGACGGACATGGCTAGATCAACTCGGCTGTTGATACTGATCAAGAATATATATACTTTATATGGTCGGAGATGCTTCCTTATGCCTGTTGCATACTTTTGCACAAAACCATAATACCCTTTTTACCCATTTTTAATGGGTTCAGGGTATAAAAAGAAAATTAATAAGATTCACTGTATTCTTCTGTAAGTAAACCACTTGTGAGCGGCGCGCAGCACAGAAAATTAAACACTTTATTTTGCACTCTGTTGGGTACTGCCTCGGTGATAGCAATTTATTGTTATAGTGGAGTGGCTACGAATGCTGGTCCAAAACAAGAGGTCCTCCAGTAATAGGTCAAAGTCCAGATTTATTCCAAAAGCTGGGGTCCTGAGTCCACCGAAGGCTCCAAAAATGTATAGATAAAATCGGTTGGATCTTCCAACGTGCTCAAGCGGCACTCAGCACTTTTTATACCCTGAACCCATTAAATATGTGTAAAAAGGGTATTATGGTTTTGTGCAAAAGTATGTAACAGGCATAAGGAAGCATCTCCGATCATATAAAGTATATATATTCTTGATCAGTATCAACAGCAGAGTCGATATAGCCATGTCCGTCTGTCTGTATGAACACGCGGATATCAGAGACTAATATAAGTTCTCGCATTGCCGGGACAGATCAAGTTTGTTTCATTTTATCGATAGCTCGTCCCGTTTAAAAGCTATCGATAGATTTCAATTTCAGACCAGTGTTTTTTGGCCACAACTTGAAAGTTATAAGGGCTAGAGGCCCCAAATTGGGCATGTATAATCTCGAATATCATACACATATTACAAATATTTCACTTTTTTGATACCACACCCCGATCCCCTCCAAAATTGATAAAACGCAATTTTGAAGTTATGACCTTGCATTTTGGTTTGGTCACACATTTTATAGCCAATGTTATGTCATAAAATTTCGGAAAGATCGGACAATAAACACAGAAGTTATTTAAGATTTAACTTTCCATTGATATGTATGTATGCACATTGATAGATTAGTATGAATGTAAGGACTGGGTTCAGGGTATCTCCTAGTCGGGCTCTCCCAACTAGAGCACTCTTACTTGTTCACAATTATTTTTATACCCTGAACCCATTAAAAATGGGTAAAAAGGGTATTATGGTTTTGTGCAAAAGTATGTAACAGGCATAAGGAAGCATCTCCGACCATATAAAGTATATATATTCTTGATCAGTATCAACAGTCGAGTCGATTTAGCCATGTCCGTCTGTCTGTCTGTCCGTCCGTCCGTCCGTCCGTCCGTCCGTCCGTCCGTCCGTCCGTCCGTCCGTCTGTCTGTATGAACACGCGGATATCAGAGACTACAAGAGCTAGAGACTTCATATTTGGAATAAAAGTTCTCGTAATCCCGGGACAGATCAAGTTTATTAAAATTTATCGATAACTCCTCCCGTTCAAAAGTTATCGATAAATTTCGATTTCAGACCAGCGTTTTTGGGCTATAACTTACAAGTTATAAGAGCTAGAGGCCCCCATTTTAGCATGTATAATCTCGAATAGCATACACATGTAACAAATTTTTCACTTTTTGGATACCACCCCCAAATTCCCCCAAAAATTGAAAAAACTCATTTTTGAAGGTATGACCTTGCAATTTGGTTTGGTCACACATTTTATAGCCAATGTTATGTCCTACAAATTTTAAAAAGATCGGACAATAAACACAGAAGTTATTTAAGAATTTAATTTTCGGTGTGTGGGGCTTAGTGAAAAAGCAAGATAACTGCTTAAACCGTTTTCACAGCTTGCAGTAATGTGTGGTGTGTTTGTATGTATGCACACTATTAGGCAAGTATGAATGGATGTCAGAACTGGGTTCAGGGTATCTCCTAGTCGGGCAGTCCCGACTAGTGCACTCTTACTTGTTTAAGATGGGCCCGAACTCATATCAGAACAATAATTGAAATGTGCGTCTATTCGATTCAATTTATACATCGAGCCTTAATTATTAAATATTTCTTTTAAATTATTGAATATACATATATATATATATATATATATATATATATCTTTATATGGTCGGAGATTTTTATTTATTTATTTATTTATTGTCGACTATTGACAGTCGACACAAAAGAATTCATATAAAATTATAAAACATTTAAATGTATATACAAAATTTTCAAAAAATTTAAAATAGTAAATATATTAAATTAAAGATATAAAGTTAAAATTACGTTAGGTTCTGGGGATATCAATAGCAAAATTAAATCATTGGTCCAACATTTGTTGCAAGGATTGGGGAAAACCCAGAAAAACCCAATACTAGCAGTAACTTTTGGGGTTCTCCGACGTTTCCTTCTATGCGTTACAAACTTCAGGACAAACTTAATATACTATTTTCTTCGAAAAGAGTATAAAAAGGGAAATAGATTTAACTAAACACGGGCAGAGGAGTCCCGTAAATACAAAAGAATATAAGATTTTATTAGTGGGAGAGAGAGCTCAACCGAGATGACATGGAACACTTTGTTGTAGTCCTTGCAAAGAACACGAAGAGGATTGTGCAAAGCGTAATCAGTCGTGCATGAAGGTAAAATCAAAGGGACGTAGTTTCTAGTTGGCCTACTAGGTACAAAAAAGTTTAGGCGAGCTAACAGAAAGGAAGAGTCTATGTCGCCGTTAATTAACTTGTGTAGGAAGACAACACCAAGCGTTGTTCTACGGTTAAGTAACGACGGAAGATTAATAAGTAAAAGCCTACTGGAATACGATGGCAAACGGAGATTGGGATCCCAGTTAAGTCCACGTAAGGCAAAGAGCAGGAATTGCTTCTGCACGGATTCTATTCGCTCTTGGAAGTTTTGGTACTGCGGACACCAAATACATGAGCAGTATTCAAGGATAGGACGAACTTAAGAAACATATAGCACTTTTGTGGTGAAAGGATCGTTAAATTCTTTCGACCAACGCTTAATAAAGCCAAGTACACCTCTGGCCTCATTAGTGATAGTCGACATATGCATATTAAAGTTAAGCTTGTTGTCAAAAATGACTCCAAGATCTTTAACTGTAAAGATACGTTGCAATGGAACATTGTCAATCGTATAAGTGGTTAAGTAAGGTCTAGTCCGATTAAAAGTCATGAACATACATTTTGAACAATTTAGCTGCAGTTGATTGGCCGAACACCAGCGCTGCATAGAGTTCAAATCATCTTGCAGATGAGTATGACACAAGGGATCGGTGTACGAAAAAATAAGTTTCACATCATCTGCGTACATAAGAATACGAGAGTGTGATACAATCGAAGGCAGGTCATTAATGAAAAGAGTAAACAATAAAGGTCCAAGATGACTACCTTGAGGTACACCAGAAGTAACGTGAACCATTTTCGAGGTAGTCGACCTAAGCAATACTCTTTGAGTGCGACCTTTCAAATAGGTGGCAATCCATAAAAGAAATGAGGGAGGGAATCCTAAACAATCAAGCTTATATAGCAATATATCATGGTTAACAGAGTCAAATGCTTTACTGAAGTCAGTATATATAACGTCAGTTTGCATTTTCGATAGAAATGCATCATTTACCAGGGAGGTAAATTCAAGCAAGTTGGTCGAAGTGGACCGACTCTTAATAAAACCATGTTGGGCAGGGGAAATAATCGACTTACAGAGATGTTGCAAAGTCGAAGTAAGGATTTTTTCAAATAATTTTGGGATGGCTGATAACTTTGCAATACCTCTATAATTCGAAATATCTGACTTCCCACCTTTTTTATGTAAAGGAATCACAAACGATTCCTTCCATATAGTTGGGAAGACTGCAGAATCAAGGGATAGATTAAAAAGCTTTAGCAATGGTTGAATAAGCGAATTACAGCACTCCTTGAGCACACAACTAGGGATGTTGTCAGGCCCTGGAGAGAAAGAAGATTTTAGAGATTTAATAGAAGATAGAAGTGAAGTGTTACAGATAGTTGGAGTAAATAGTTGGTTAGAAGATGCAATTTGAAAAGTATAAGACACATTAGTAGGGGTGACAGAGGAATAGGTTGACTGAAAAAATTTAGCAAATAGGTCAGAAGCAGCAGAATCATTACTAGCTTTTTCCATCCCAAGAAAAAACGAAGAAGGCAAACCAGAAGATTTGCGCTTAGAATTCACAAAATTGTAAAATTGTTTAGGATCCTGACTAAACTGAAGTTTGCAGCGAGCAAGATAATTCTCGTAGCATTGAGAGTTTAGAAGAAAAAAGTTTGACTTGGCTATAGAGTATTTTGACAAGTCGACTTCTTAAATTTTTTAAAAAATTTTGATTTTTGGATTCTTAAGTAAGAAAGTCTTGGCGTGAACCATGGTGTTTTCTTTAAACCAGATGTTCGAACGTATTTTGGTATACAAACGCCAATGCTTCCTTATGCCTGTTACATACTTTGGCACAAAACCATAATACCCTTTTTACCCATTTTTAATGGGTTCAGGGTATAGAAATAAATGCCACGCGATAAATTTTTTACTGCTATTGAAATTTCAGTGGTGCAGTTGGCAGAGTGAAAATTGCCTAAAGGTTCGAAAAGAGTATGGAATCTTCGGCACGCCGAAGATAATCCTTTTCCACTTGTTTTATATAGCTTTATTAGAAAAATGTCAATATCTCCGAATTAAGTGTGTTGATTGTAAGGAGCCTCGTTTTTGAAAACAATATAAAGTAACCTATAAGCAAGTCATATGTCAGTTTACAATAGAATTATTTGTATTTATTTTATTGCAGGTGCGCAACTTGAGTCCATTCAGCTTTATGCATCTGGATGATGTGCGCTGGGTAATTGTGGCGCTGAGGCAGATGTATGACTGTAATAGCGACTATGGCGAGAGCTGCTATCGTTTACTGTCGCGCAATGGCCACTTTATATACCTGCAGTCAAAGGGATTCCTTGAGATTGACAAGAGCAACAACAAGGTACACTCGTTTCTGTGCGTCAATACGCTCCTAGACGAGCAAGCTGGAAAGCGCAAGGTGCAGGAGATGAAAAACAAATTCTCCACCATTATCAAGGCCGACATACCCACGCATACCAGTCCCGATCTACCCGCCTCGCGGGCGCCACAGCAGCTGGAGCGCATTGTGCTCTACCTGATCGAAAATCTACAGAAGAGCGGGAGCGCTGGCAGTGCGAATGCGGCCAATGGCAGTGTCCATATTGAGGCCATGGATGACGTCTGCTGCAGTTCGCCTGCCTCTGTCAACAATACTCTGTTACGGGAGGAGCAGACGCCGCCGCCGGGACAGTTGGCATTGGTGCCGCCGGCACCTGGTCTCGTCAAGCATTCAATATCCAAGTCTGTTAACGTGGTGAATGTGACATCAGCACGTAATCTTCGTTACCAGCAGCAGCAACTACAACAAAAGCAGCAGGATCAGCGGGGGCGCACGTGCATTGTCACTGGCAGCGTCATACGTCAGTTAAGCTGCTGCTTAAGTGATAGCTCTACATTGTCGTCGACGAGTGTGAATAGCTTGGAGTTGCCGAATTATGCCATTCGCAATACATCACAGCATCCAACTACTCCAGCACCATGCATCAGTGTGCTGAAGGGGGAGTCGCAAATACTGTACAAACAAGAGCAACAGCAGGGCACGACACTGCTGCCCATGCTCGAGCGGCAAATGGATGCTATAATGCTGGAGCATCGTATGGAAAAACAGCTGCTGGTCAACATCAAGACTGAGTATAATGTGTCGGCAGAGCCAGAGCCACCACAGCCGGTTTCAGTGATAGCCAATCTGACGACGACGGTCAATGAGAACAACGGTGCTAATAACCAATAGTAAGAAATAGGCAGCAAATGTGCGTGGAAAATCAACGTTATTCAGTGTACGGCTTAAGCTTGGCCCTCCCAAAAATAAACACCACCACCAAGAAACCCTCATAGGATATACTGCGATCAGAGTACAAATGGGAGAGCGACAGAGTGTCGTCTCATGCCTAGATGATGCCAAATAATTAATAGCCAACTGCTATCCGTACTGAATTCAGTTACCAAAGAATTGAGCTTCAGACACATACAGTTACCCTTATACCGAAGGTATTCATAGTATTTTGTGTTTGTGCACTGTCCGTCTGTCTGTATGAGCGCCAGGATCTTCGAGGCTATTAAGGATATACCCTTGAAACTTAAACTCTTATATTTCCCTTGTTAAAATTTTGTGCCACGCACACTGGGACTCTGGCAAATAACATAACATGTCAATACACCTCAAATCGCAAATCGATAAAATTATTAAAAACAAGTTGATAAAGATTATCTTTGGCGTGCCGAAGATTTTATACTTTTTTCGAACCCTTAGGCAATTTTCACTCTGCCAACTGCACCACTAAAATTTCATATGCTGTAAAAAATCGTTTTAAGGCGTGGCATTTATTTTTGAACCTATTAAAAATGGGTTAAAATGGTATAATGAAGTTGTGCAAAAGTATGTAACAGGCATAAGGAAGCATCTCCGACCATATAAAGTACATATATTCATGATCAGTATCAACAGCCGAGTCTATTTAGCCATGTCCGTCTTTCCGTCTGTATGTATGAACATGCGGATCTCAGAGACTATAAGAGCTAGGGACTTTATATTTGGAATATAAGCTCTCGTAATCCCTGGTCAAATCAAATTTTAATCATTTTATCGAAAAATAATCCCATTGAAAAGTTATCGATAAATTTGTATTTCAGACCAGTGTTTTTGGACCGTAACTTTAAAGTCATAGGAACTAGAGGCCTCAAATGTATAATCTCGAGTAGCATACACATGTAACAAATATTTTACTTTCTGGATACCACACCCCAATCCCCTAAAGTGTTCAAAAAATTTTTGAAGGCATGACCTTGCAATTTGCTTTTGGCACACATTTTTATTGTGAATTATGTGCCCAATAAATTTCAATAAGATCGGAAAATAAGCACAGAAGTGGTTTACGATTTAACATTCCATTGTTTGGGGCTCAGTAAAGAAGCATGCCAACTGCTTGATCGAAGGAGCAAGCTAACTGATTAAACTGCTTGCACTGCTTTCAGTATATGAATGTTCGTATATACATATATGATAGGTAAGTTTAAATTAATGTTAGAGCTGGGTTCAGGGTATCTCCTATTCGGGCACTCCCGACTAGAGCACTCTTACTTGTTTGTTCTAAGAATTGGTATCATAAATTAAAATTTTTCTTTTGAAATATTAAATTCGTTTTCAGGTATATGACAGCTATAAGATACAGTGGTCCGACCCGGCCGGCTCCGACCAATGAGCTGTCTCTTTCAATAATAAGTATCTGTGCAATGCAGTGCATACAGACAGACGGACATGGCTAGATCTATTTGTTTTGTCATTCTAAGCATACTGGAGGTAACTTTTGGGGGTCGCCTACTCTTCCTTCTATGCATTACACACTTCAGCACAAAGTTAATATACTATTTTCTACGAAAAGATAAAACTAGATTTTTAACCATCCCCTCGAAAGGTCGGTAGAACAGTTTTGGTATCACGCCCGCGCCCTTTCTCTAAAAATTACTCTTTTTTCCTTTGTAATGAATCATACTTTAGCTTCACAACAAGTCCTTAGTTTTAAAAAAAAGTCGTCTTGGGAAAAGAGCGTTTGAAGCCTGCTTTTTTTTTGTAAATGGTAAATTCTAATGCAAACTTCCCAGTCTATAAAAAGCTGACATATGATTTGTTTATAGGCTATTTTTAGTTGATCACATTTTACTAAGGGTATATATTTCAAAAATCGGAAACACGGTTTTCCTTAGCTCGAAAACGTCACAGGAATTTTTTTTGTATTTATACTCTTTTCGAAGAAAATAGTATATTAAGTTTGTCCTGAAGTTTGTAACGCATAGAAGGAAGCGTCTGAGACCCCCAAAAGTTACTGCCAGTATGCTTAGAAAAACAAAACAAATTGAACTAGCCATGTCCGTCTGTCTGTCTGTCTGTCTGTCTGTCTGTCTGTATGTATGCAAACTAGTCCCTCAGTTTTTGAGCTATCGCGATGCAACTTTGCACAGACACTTATTATTCAAGGGGACAGCACATTGGTCGGAGCCGGCCGGATCGGACCACTATATCTTATAGCTGCCATACACCTCAAAGTGAATTATGTGCCCAATAAATTTCAATAAGATCGGAAAATAAGCACAGAAGTGGTTTACGATTTAACATTCCATTGTTTGGGGCTCAGTAAAGAAGCATGCCAACTGCTTGATCGAAGGAGCAAGCTAACTGATTAAACTGCTTGCACTGCTTTCAGTATATGAATGTTCGTATATACATATATGATAGGTAAGTTTAAATTAATGTTAGAGCTGGGTTCAGGGTATCTCCTATTCGGGCACTCCCGACTAGAGCACTCTTACTTGTTTGTTCTAAGAATTGGTATCATAAATTAAAATTTTTCTTTTGAAATATTAAATTCGTTTTCAGGTATATGACAGCTATAAGATACAGTGGTCCGACCCGGCCGGCTCCGACCAATGAGCTGTCTCTTTCAATAATAAGTATCTGTGCAATGCAGTGCATACAGACAGACGGACATGGCTAGATCTATTTGTTTTGTCATTCTAAGCATACTGGACGTAACTTTTGGGGGTCGCCTACTCTTCCTTCTATGCATTACACACTTCAGCACAAAGTTAATATACTATTTTCTACGAAAAGATAAAACTAGATTTTTAACCATCCCCTCGAAAGGTCGGTAGAACAGTTTTGGTATCACGCCCGCGCCCTTTCTCTAAAAATTACTCATTTTTCCTTTGTAATAAATCATACTTTAGCTTCACAACAAGTCCTTAGTTTTAAAAAAAAGTCGTCTTGGGAAAAGAGCGTTTGAAGCCTGCTTTTTTTTTGTAAATGGTAAATTCTAATGCAAACTTCCCAGTCTATAAAAAGCTGACATATGATTTGTTTATAGGCTATTTTTAGTTGATCACATTTTACTAAGGGTATATATTTCAAAAATCGGAAACACGGTTTTCCTTAGCTCGAAAACGTCACAGGAATTTTTTTTGTATTTATACTCTTTTCGAAGAAAATAGTATATTAAGTTTGTCCTGAAGTTTGTAACGCATAGAAGGAAGCGTCTGAGACCCCCAAAAGTTACTGCCAGTATGCTTAGAAAAACAAAACAAATTGAACTAGCCATGTCCGTCTGTCTGTCTGTATGTATGCAAACTAGTCCCTCAGTTTTTGAGCTATCGCGATGCAACTTTGCACAGACACTTATTATTCAAGGGGACAGCACATTGGTCGGAGCCGGCCGGATCGGACCACTATATCTTATAGCTGCCATACACCTCAAAGTGAATTATGTGCCCAATAAATTTCAATAAGATCGGAAAATAAGCACAGAAGTGGTTTACGATTTAACATTCCATTGTTTGGGGCTCAGTAAAGAAGCATGCCAACTGCTTGATCGAAGGAGCAAGCTAACTGATTAAACTGCTTGCACTGCTTTCAGTATATGAATGTTCGTATATACATATATGATAGGTAAGTTTAAATTAATGTTAGAGCTGGGTTCAGGGTATCTCCTATTCGGGCACTCCCGACTAGAGCACTCTTACTTGTTTGTTCTAAGAATTGGTATCATAAATTAAAATTTTTCTTTTGAAATATTAAATTCGTTTTCAGGTATATGACAGCTATAAGATACAGTGGTCCGACCCGGCCGGCTCCGACCAATGAGCTGTCTCTTTCAATAATAAGTATCTGTGCAATGCAGTGCATACAGACAGACGGACATGGCTAGATCTATTTGTTTTGTCATTCTAAGCATACTGGACGTAACTTTTGGGGGTCGCCTACTCTTCCTTCTATGCATTACACACTTCAGCACAAAGTTAATATACTATTTTCTACGAAAAGATAAAACTAGATTTTTAACCATCCCCTCGAAAGGTCGGTAGAACAGTTTTGGTATCACGCCCGCGCCCTTTCTCTAAAAATTACTCTTTTTTCCTTTGTAATGAATCATACTTTAGCTTCACAACAAGTCCTTAGTTTTAAAAAAAAGTCGTCTTGGGAAAAGAGCGTTTGAAGCCTGCTTTTTTTTTGTAAATGGTAAATTCTAATGCAAACTTCCCAGTCTATAAAAAGCTGACATATGATTTGTTTATAGGCTATTTTTAGTTGATCACATTTTACTAAGGGTATATATTTCAAAAATCGGAAACACGGTTTTCCTTAGCTCGAAAACGTCACAGGAATTTTTTTTTGTATTTATACTCTTTTCGAAGAAAATAGTATATTAAGTTTGTCCTGAAGTTTGTAACGCATAGAAGGAAGCGTCTGAGACCCCCAAAAGTTACTGCCAATATGCTTATAAAAACAAAACAAATTGATCTAGCCATGTCCGTCTGTCTGTCTGTCTGTCTGTCTGTATGTATGCAAACTAGTCCCTCAGTTTTTGAGCTATCGCGATGCAACTTTGCACAGACACTTATTATTCAAGGGGATAGCACATTGGTCGGAGCCGGCCGGATCGGACCACTATATCTTATAGCTGCCATACACCTCAAAGTCGGTTTTGGCCATAAATCCGATGTTTTCAAAGCAATTGCCTTAAATTTCCTTGTACACTTGAACATCCTTATAACTCATCAATGGGTAAAATCGCAAATTGATTGAGTCATAAACAGCGAAGATATGCGTCATTAAATATTTTGAAAAAAACAGGTGCATATGAGCAAACAAAGTCAAGCGCAAGAAAGCTTTTGATAGTCTGCTCTTCAAGGTATTTTGTCATCGATCATCAAAACGGTTTGTGGCGTAAGGCGTAAAGAGCCGCGCTAACGAACGCAGGTTTCGCAAGTTCGAGCCTCGGCGGCGACTGATTGTTAATTTAATACTTTTTTCTTTTTCTTCCTTTCAAATATATAACTGTAATCAAATTAATTTGCTTCCAATGGCTTAGAACAAAAACAATGCCACGCGAAAAAACAAATGCTGTCAAACGCGAGTTGCAGGTTGCAGGAAAACAAAACAAGGAAATTTGTAACAGTCGGCTCTTCAAGCATTTTTGTCAGCGATCATCAAAACGGCTTGTGGCGTAGTGGGTAAAGTTGCGAACTGTTGAGCGAAAGGTCCTGGGTTCAAGACCAGAGGCGACTGGTCATTTATTTTCATTTTTTCTTATTCTTCTTTTCAAATATAAAATAACTGTAATCAAATTCATTTGCTTTCAATGGCTTAGAACAAAAACAATGCCACGCGAAAAAACAAAAGCTCAGTATAAATCGAGGTTGTCAGCGATTTTTAAAACTGCTTGGTGTAAGCAGTAAACAGCAAAACAAGAAAGCTTTTGACAGTCGGCTCTTCAAGCATTTTTGTCAGCGATCATCAAAACGGCTTGTGGCGTAGTGGGTAAAGTTGCGAACTGTTGAGCGAAAGGTCCTGGGTTCAAGACCAGCGGCGACTGGTCATTTATTTTCATTTTTTCTTATTCTTCTTTTCAAATATATAATAGCTGTAATCAAATTAATTTATTTTCAATTTCCTAAATTGTTTCTAATTTTTTTTCATACATAAAGTAGCTTTAATAGAATAATTCAAAAGAAAAATTTAAATTCATTGGCAAAACCAATGCCACGCGAAAAAAAATATGGATCTCAAATTCTGTATATAAGCTCTCGTATGTTCAGATTAAGTTTTATGACAATTCAATTTCCGACAGCGGCCTTGAAAGGTATAAGAGCAACAGGCACAAAATTTGGTATGTATATTGTAGTATACATATGTAATGTAGTTTTGACTTTTTGGAAAAACTGAAACTTGTTTATTGTTCAATTCGGTAGCACTTATGAATGCTAAGGGACGCGTCCACGAGCTGCGGATAGTGAAACGTAGGGGTATATGTATGCGACATTAATATCTGCGAATTAAATAAGCAGTCACGGAAAAATAGTAAAAATTGCTTTAAGGTTCGAAAAGAGTATTTAATCTTCGGCACGCCGAAGATAATCCTTCTCCACTTGTTTTTTCTTATTCTTCTTTTCAAATATATAATAACTGTAATCAAATTCATTTGCTTTCAATGGCTTAGAACAAAAACAATGCCACGCGAAAAAACAAAAGCTCAGTATATATCGAGTTTGTCAGCGATTCTTAAGACTGCTTGGTGTAAGCAGTAAAAAGCAAAACAAGAAAGCTTTTGACAGTCTGCTCTTCAAGGGATTTTGTCAGCGATCATCAAAACGGCTTGTGGCGTAAGGGGTTCAAGTGCCATTTATTTTCATTTTTTCTTATTCTTCTTTTCAAATATATAATAGCTGTGATCAAATTCATTTATTTTCAATTTCCTAAATTGTTTCTAATTTTTTTTCATACATAAAGTAGCTTTAATAGAATAATTCAAAAGAAAAATTTAAATTCATTGGCAAAACCAATGCCACGCGAAAAAAAATATGGATCTCAAATTCTGTATATAAGCTCTCGTATGTTCAGATTAAGTTTTATGACAATTCAATTTCCGACAGCGGCCTTCAAAGGTATAAGAGCAACAGGCACAAAATTTGGTATGTATATTGTAATATACATATGTAATGTAGTTTTGACTTTTTGGAAAAACTGAAACTTGTTTATTGTTCAATTCGGTAGCACTTATGAATGCTAAGGGACGCGTCCACGAGCTGCGGATAGTGAAACGTCTCTGTTTACATGAATACCTTTATATATTTTATTTTATATGTAGGGGTATATGTATGCGACATTAATATCTGCGAATTAAATAAGCAGTCTAGGAAAAATAGTGAAAATTGCTTAAAGGTTCGAAAAGAGTATTTAATCTTCGGCACGCCGAAGATAATCCTTCTCCACTTGTTTTTAAAGTCGATATGTTCACGACTATGAGTTCTTGACCCCTTTTAGTCTCACTTAATATATGATTAACTGTTTTCCAGTTATCCACTATAGAATTAAGCATATTATATTTGGAGTTCCATTGAGTAGGGCATGCGTTTTTATACTCTTTTCGAAGAAAATAGTATATTAAGTTTGTCCTGAAGTTTGTAACGCATAGAAGGAAGCGTCTGAGACCCCCAAAAGTTACTGCCAGTATGCTTAGAAAAACCAAACAAATTTATCTAGCCATGTCCGTCTGTCTGTCTGTCTGTCTGTCTGTATGTCTGTATGTATGCAAACTAGTCCCTCAGTTTTTGAGCTATCGCGATGCAACTTTGCACAGACACTTATTATTCAAGGGGACAGCACATTGGTCGGAGCCGGCCGGATCGGACCACTGTATCGAATAGCTGCCATACACCTCAAAGTCGGTTTTGGCCATAAATCCGATGTTTTCAAAGCAATTGCCTTAAATTTACTTGTACACTTGAACATCCTTATAACTCATCAATGGGTAAAATCGCAAATCGATTGAGTCATAAACAGCGAAGATATGCGTCATTAAATATTTTGAAAAAACAGGTGCATATGAGCAAACAAAGTCAAGCGCAAGAAAGCTTTTGATAGTCTGCTCTTCAAGGTATTTTGTCATCGATCATCAAAACGGTTTGTGGCGTAAGGCGTAAAGAGCCGCGCTAACGAACGCAAGTTTCGCAAGTTCGAGCCTCGACGGCGACTGATTATTAATTTAATACTTTTTTCTTTTTCTTCCTTCCAAATATATAACTGTAATCAAATTAATCAGCTTCCAATAGCTTAGAACAAAAACAATGCCACGCGAAAAAACAAATGCTGACAAACGCGAGTAGCAGGTTGCAGGAAAGCAAAACAAGGACATTTGTAACAGTCGGCTCTTCAAGCAATTTTGTCAGCGATCATCAAAACGCCTTGTGGCGTAAGGGGTAAAGTTGCGAACTGTTGAGCGAAAGGTCCTGGGTTCAAGACCAGCGGCGACTGGTCATTTATTTTCATTTTTCTTATTCTTCTTTTCAAATATATAATAACTGTAATCAAATTCATTTGCTTTCAATGGCTTAGAACAAAAACAATGCCACGCGAAAAAACAAAAGCTCAGTATAAATTGAGTTTGTCAGCGACGATTTTTAAAACTGCTTGGTGTAAGCAGTAAAAGCAAAACAAGAAAGCTTTTGACAGTCTGCTCTACTAGGGATTTTGTCAGCGATCATCAAAAAGGCTTGTGGCGTAAGGGGTAAAGTTGCGAACTGGCGAACGAAAGGTCCTGGGTTCAAGACCAGCGGCGACTGGTCATTTATTTTCATTTTTTCTTATTCTTCTTTTCAAATATATAATAGCTGTAATCAAATTCATTTATTTTCAATTTCCTAAATTATTTCAAAATTCTTTTTTTTCGTACATAAAGTAGCTTTAATATAATAATTCAAAAGAAAAATTTAAATTCATTGGCAAAACCAATGCCAAGCGAAAAAAAATATGGATCTCAAATTCTGAATATAAGCTCTCGTATGTTTAGATTAAGTTGTATGACAATTAAATTTCCGACAGCGGCCTTGAAAGGTATAAGAGCAACAGGCACAAAATTTGGTATGTATATTGTAGTATACATATGTAATGTAGTTTTACTTTTTGGAAAAACTGAAACTTGTTTATTGTTCAATTCGGTAGCACTTATGAATGCTAAGGGACGCGTCCACGAGCTGCGGATAGTGAAACGTCCCTGTTTACATGAATACCTTTATATATTTTATTTTATATGTAGGGGTATATGTATGCGACATTCATATCTGAAATAGTGAAAATTGCTTAAAGGTTCGAAAAGAGTATTTAATCTTCGGCACGCCGAAGATAATCCTTCTCCACTTGTTTTAATTTTATCTTACTGTGTTTGTAGAATGATGATAATTTGTAAACTTTTAACAGTTATCAAAAAAACAAGTGAGAGTTCTTAGTCGGGAGTGCCCGACTAGGAGATACCCAGAACCCAGTCCTTACAACCATTCATGCTAACCTAGCAGTGTACATTTATACAAACACACACATACTGCAAGCAGTGCAAGCGGTTTAAGCAGTTAGCTTGCTTTTTCATAGAGGCCCACACAATGGAAAGTAAAATCTTAAATAACTTCTGTGTTTATTGTCTGATCTTTCTGAAATTTTTAGGACATCACATTGGCTATAACATGTGTAACCAAACCAAATCGCAAGGTAACTTAAAAAATGCGTTTTTTCAACTTGGGTTATTTGGCTTATTGGGGGGTGGTATCGAAAAAGTGAAATATTTGGAATACGTGTATGATATTCGAGATTATACATGCCCAATTTGGTGACATATATATAATAAAATATACTGCATATAATATACAAGAAATTATTCTTAACATTTATACTCTTTTTGAAGAAAAAAGTTTATTCATTATGTCCTGAAGTTTTAAATGCATAGAGGGATGCGTCAGAGACTCCAAAAGTCTCCTCCAGTATGCTTATGATGACAAAACAAAACACACAAATATGGCCATGTCCGTCTGTATGTCTGTATGTCTGTAAGTCTTATTATTCAAAGAACATTAGTCGGAACCGGCCGGATCGGACCACTATATCTAATAGCTGCCATACAACTAGAAGTTCGGTTTTGTCCATCATCCTATGCTTTTAAAGCTATCGCCTTCAATCTTCTTGTACACTTGATCCTTCTTATAACTTATCAATGTTTAAAATTGCAAAGCAGTTGAGTCATAAATAGCGTCATTAAATATTTTAAAGGAAACCTGTTTTCCAGAGATTTTGAAAATGGTTCGGTAGTGTAAATGGTAGAGTCGCATCGAATCTAATTTAAATTTATATACTCTGATTTCGAAGGTACTCATAGTATATTGGTTTTGTCGGATGTCCGTCAGGCCGTCCGTCTGTCTGTCTGGATGAACGCACGTATTTCTGAAACGATATAAGATAGACTCTTGAAATCTTTTGTGTTATGATTATAGCTATCTGCTTCAGATCAAGTTTGTTTCAAATTTAAGCCACGCCCACTGGGAGGCTGGCAAATCGATAACATGTCGATACACCTCAAATCACAAATCGATTAAACGTGAATATCTCCCACAATTTTGAAGCTAGCGTAATGAAATTTGGTACGCCCATTATTACGCCCACCAGCTCCCCCTCCAAAATTAATTTGAAATTCTGCTATCTCCCGCAGTTTTAGAGCTTAAGTCACCATATTTGGAATATATATTACCGGTGACGTCATCTAAAGATCACAGACAAAAAATTCCGACCACGCCCACTTCCGCCCTCGTAATCGCGAAAATCTATATACATGAATGCACAATTCGATAACACGTGTATATTTCCTGCAACTTTGAAGCTAGAGTCCCCAAATTTGGAACTTAGACTATGGCTGACCAGCCAAAAAGAATTTTCCGGCCACGCCCACTAGAACGCCCCCCTGCCCCAGTTGGGGGCCACGGCCCCTCCCGCCCCCAAAAATCGCGAAAATTTATATTTTCCACAGTTTTAGAGCTAGAGTCACCAAAATTGGAAGATGAACTTCTTGTCACCCATTCTAAAGATCGGCAAAAAAATTCTGGCGCCACGCCCCCTCCCGCGCACAAAAATCGCGAAAATGTATATCTTCCACAGTTTTAGAGCTAGAGTCACCAAATTTGTAAGATAGACTTCTGGTCACCCCCTTTTAAGATCGACCACGCCCACTCCCGTCCCAAAAACTTGGACGGCCGATTTCTGGTCACCCATATAAAAAGGTTCTGTTCACTTCCTTTCAGCTGTTCTTAAAATAGTATCAGAGTATTTCGCAGTCGGCTCCGCCCGACTGCAACGTTCTCACTTGTTTTATTTAAAGAACTGTTTATATGTGCTAAAGTTTGTAATGCATAGAAGGAAGCGTCGGAGACCCCCAACAGTAACCTCGATAATGCTTAGCATGACAAAACAAATTGAGCTAGCCATGTCCGTCTGTATGAATGGTATCTAGTCCGTCAGTTTTTGAGCTATCGCGATGTAACTGTGCACAGACACTTATTATTTTAATGTTCAGTCAATTGGTCGGAACCAGCCGGATGGGACCACTATCAGAGAACTGCAAATGTATCACTTTTTACCACCCTACTCACACCCAATGAAATGTGTGCCCCGGTGCCACTCAGCGCCGGCTAAGCAAAGCCAAAACATTCACTTATCAAAAGTTTTGTGTGTGCTGCGAGTGACGGCACTACTACGCACTCGCTCAAGCAATGTCCCGTTTTTTTTTTGCATGCACCCAGGCATTTTTAGGCAACGCGTGCCGGTCGCACTCACACTCAAAACGAAGCGCAAATGAAACAAGTAAGAGTGCTCTAGTCGGGAGTGCCCGACTAGGAGATACCCTGCACCCAGTCTTCACATTCATTCATACTTATCTAAGCACACACATGCTGCAGTACAAGCAGTGCAATCGGTTTAAGCAGTTAGCTTGCATTTTCGCTGAGCCCCACACAATGGAAAGTTAAATCTTAAATAACTTCTGTGTTTATTGTCCGATCTTATTGAAATTTTTAGGGCAAACAATTGTCAATAATTTGTGTGACCAAACAAATGCTATTCAAGACTTTACATGCCAAATTTGGGGCCTCTAGCTCTTATAACTTTGAAGTTATGTCCCAAAAACGCTAGTCTGAAATCGAAAATTATCGATAACTTTTGAATGCGACAAGCTATCGATAAAATGAAATAAACTTGATCTGTCCCGGGATTAGGAGAACTTATATTCCAAATATGAAGTCTCTAGCATACAGACAGACGGACAGACGGTCAGACGGACATGGCTAAATCGACTCGGCTGTTGATACTGATCAAGAATATATATACTTCATAGGGTCGGAGATGCTTCCTTATGCCTGTTACATACTTTTGCACAAAACCCTTTTTACCCATTTTTAATGGGTTCAGGGTAGAAAAAATGCAAAAGGCAATAAATAGAAGTAAGCAAAACTCATATGTATCACCCGGGTGTTTTGTTGACACCATGGTGTTCAAGTGGCGCTTCTGCGCTTTTGCAGCAGCAGGTACTAAACAAGTAAGAGTGCTCTAGTCGGGAGTGCCCGACTAGGAGATACCCTGAATCGCGTCCTTACATTAATTCATACTAACCAGTCAGTGTACGTACATACAAACACAGCAGTGCAAGCAGTAAGCTTGCTTCTTTACTGAGCTCCACATAATGGAAAGTTAAATCCTTAAAAACTTCTGTGTTTATTGCCCGAACTTATTGAAATTTTTGGGCACAAACTGGGCAATAAAATGTGTGACCAACCCAAATTGCAAGGTCATAACTTCAAAAATGCGTTTTTTTAACTCGGCTGTTGATACTGATCAAGAATATATATACTTTATATGGTCGGAGATGCTTCTTTATGCCTGTTACATACTTTTGCACAAAACCATAATACCATTTTTACCCATTTTAAATGGGTTCAGGGTATAAAAAGCAAAACAAGCAAAGCAGCAGCAGGTACTAAACAAGTAAGAGTGCTCTAGTCGGGAGTGCCCGATTACGAGATACCCTGAACCCAGTCCTTACAATCATTCATACTAATCTAAGCACACACATGCTGCAGTATAAGCAGTACAAGCAGTGCAAGCGGTTTAAGCAGTTATATTGCTTTTTCGCTGAGCCCCACACAATAGAAAGTTAAATCTTAAATAACTTTTATGTTTATTGTCCGATCTTATTGAAATTTTTGGGGTAAACAATTGTCAATAATATGTGTGACCAAACCAAATTGCAAGGTTGTACCTTCAAAATTTTTTTAAGCTTTTGGGGGTTTGGGGGGTGGTATCCAAAAAGTGAAATATTTGCTACATGTGTATGCTATTCCAGATTATACATGCCAAATTTGGGGCCTCTAGCTTTTATAACTTTGAAGTTATGTCCCAAAAACGCAAGTCTGAAATCGAAATTTATCGATAACTTTTAAACGGTACGAGTTATCGATAAAATGAAATAAATTTGATCTGTCCCGGGATTAGGAGACTTATGTTCCAAATATGAAGTCTCTAGCTCTTGTAGTCTCTGATATCTGTGTGTTCATACAGACGGACAAGCAGACGGACATGGCTAGATCGACTCGGCTGTTTATACTGATCAATAATATATATACTTTATATGGTCGGAGATGCTTCCATATGCCTGTTACATACTTTTGCACAAAACCATAATACCCTTTTTACCCATTTTTAATGGGTTCAGGGTATAAAAACGCAACTTTGAAGGTACGATCTTGCAATTTGGTTTTGTCACACATTTTATTGCCAATTGTATGCCCAAAAAGTTTCAATAAGATCGGACAATAAACACAGAAGTTATTTAAGATTTAACTTTGCATTGTGTGGGGCTCGGTGAAAAGCAAGCTAACTGCTTAAGCCGCATGCACTGCTTGTACTGCAGCATTTGTGTGTTTAGATTAGTAGGAATGATTGTAAGGACTGGGCTTCAGGGTATTGCGTAGTCGGGCACTCTCGACTAGAGCATTCTTACTTGTTTTATAGTTTTATTGCTATATTTTGTTAACTATTAAAAGTTTTCCTTTTACATTGCATTTCGTAAACTTCATTCTACGAATGCAGTAAGATAAAATTCAATAAAATATTTGCCAAGAAGCTAAATTCTTGGGTTTCTGCTCCATATACTTAGCAATACTTTTGTGATTCACTGTACATTCCTCTGTAAGTAAGCGACTTGTGAGCGGCGCGCAGCACAGCAAATTGAAACACTTTATTTTGCACTCTGTTTATTGTTATAGTGGAGTGGCGACGAATGCTGGTCCAAAACAAGAGGTCCTCCAGTAATAGATCAAAGTCCAGATTTATTCCAAAAACCTGGGGTCCTGAGTCCACCCGAAGGCTCCAAAAATGTATAGATAAAATCGGTTGGATCTTTCAACGTGCTCAAGCGGCACTCAGCACTTTTTATACTCTGATACCGAAGGTACTCATAGTATATTGGTTTTGTCGAATGTCCGTCAGGCCGTCCGTCTGGCCGTCTGTCTGTCTGGATGAACGCACGTATTTCTGGAACGATATTAGATAGACTCTTGAAATCTTTTGTGTTATGATTATAGCTATCTGCTTCAGATCAAGTTTGTTTCAAATTAATGCCACGCCCACTGGGAGGCTGGCAAATCGATAACATGTCGATACACCTCAAATCACAAATCGATTAAACGTGAATATCTCCCACAATTTTGAAGCTAGAGTAATAAAATTTGGTAAGTTTATTTTTATTTGGTATAGTTTATAGTAGGTTTATCGGCCACGCCCATTATTACGCCAACCAGCCCACCCTCGAAAATTAATTTGAAATGCTTATATCTCCCGCAGTTTGAAAGCTAAGGTGACCATATTTGAAATATATATTACTGGTTACGTCCTCTACAGATCACAAAAACAAATTTCGACCACGCCCACTTCCGCCCCCGTACTAGGGCTGACCACCCCAAAAGATTCCGTCCTGGATTTTCCGGCCACGCCCAGTAGAACGCCCCTCAGCCACCCCGCCCCCACGAAACACGGAAGCCTATATCTCGCACAGTTTAAGAGCTAGGGCCACCAAACTTTGATGGTAGACTTCTGGCCAAGGCCTCTAAAGATCGGCCAACAAATTTGGGGGCCACGCCCCCTCCCGCCCCCAAAAATCGCGAAAATTTATATCTTCCACAGTTTTAGAGCTAGAGTCACCAAATTTGTAAGATAGACTTCTTGTCAGTCCCTCTAAAGATCGGCCAAAATTTTTGGGGCCACGCCCCCTCCCGCCGCCAAAAATCGCGAAAGCTTATATCTTCCACGGTCTTAGAGCTAGAGTCACCTTAATTGAAAGATAGACTTCTTGTCACCCCCTCTAAAGATCGGCCAACATTTTTGGGGCCACGCCCCCTCCCGCCCCCAAAAATCGCGAAAGCTTATATCTTCCACAGTTTTAAAGCTAGAGTCAGCAAAATTGAAAGATGAACTTCTTGTCACCCCCTCTAAAGATAGGAAAAAAATTTTGGGGCCACGCTCCCTCCCGCCCCCATAAATCGCGAAAATGTATATTTTCCACAGTTTTAGAGCTAAAATCACAAAATTTGGAAAATAGAAGGCCGATTTCGGGTCACCCATACACCAGCAAAAATGTTCTGTTCACTTGCTGTCAGCTGTTCTTAAAATGGTATCAGAGTATTACGCAGTCGGCTCCGCCCGACTGCAACGTTCTCACTTGTTATACCCTGAACCCATTAAAAATGGGTAAAAAGGGTATTATGGTTTTGTGCAAAAGTATGTAACAGGCATAAGGAAACATCTCCGACCATATAAAGTATATATATTCTTGATCAGTATCAACAGCAGAGTCGGTATAGCCATATCAGTCTGTCCGTCCGTCTGTCTGTCTGTCCGTCTGTATGAACACGCAGATATCAGAGACTATAAGAATATAAGTTCTCGTAGTCCCGGGGCAGTACAAGTTTGTTTAATTTTATCGATAGCTCGTCCCGTTCAAAAGTTATCTATAAATTTCAATTTCAGACCAGTGCTTTCTGGCCATAACTTGAAAGTTATAAGGGCTAGAGGACCCAAATTGGGCATGTATAATCTCGAATATCATACACATATTACAAATATTTAACTTTTTTGATACCACACCCCAATCCCCTCCAAAGTTGATAAAACGCAATTTTGAAGTTATGACCTTGCAATTTGGTTTGGTCACACATTTTATAGCTAATGTTATGTCATAAAATTTCAGAAAGATCGGACAATAAACACAGAAGTTATCTATGATTTTACTTTCCATTTATTTGCATGTATACACATTGATAGATTAGTATGAATGTAAGGACTGGGTTCAGGGTATCTCCTAGTCGGGCACTCCCGACAAGAGCACTCTTACTTGTTCACAATTATTTTTTATGATGGGCCCGAACTCATATCATTAAAAAATTTGGAAGAACAGGTTCATATGAGCAAACAAAGTCAAGCGCAAGTAAGCTTTTGACAGTCTGCTCTTCAAGGGATTTTCTCATCGACCATCAAAACGGTTTGTGACGTATATTCTCAGTTTTTTTCTAATTATTTTTTCAACAATAAAACATCTTTAATTAAATATTTCAAAAGAAAAATTTAGATTCATTTGATACCAATTCTTAAAAAAAATTAATTACATGCGAAGAAACGAAAATTGATTATAGTCTTTTTTCTGGAAACTCGACCATGTATATCGATTGTTTGGAGTACCCTTAAGATAGTTTCATCACACAAGCTTGTGTTAAGGGTTGTTTGGACAATATCGTTTATTGGTGGAGCAGAAAGATGTGGGTTGTTTCTGTTTTCCTGTAGAGCTTCCCGCTCCTGTCTGGCAGATAAAGATTTAGGAGGACAAGAACGCTGCATATCTTACAATTTACCGCGATTTTTCTAACGCTGTTTAGCACTTCGGATAGTGGGAGGACCTCTTTCAAACATTTTGCAAATATAGCTAGTAGATCGTCCCTCATTTTAAATATCTGATATTATATTCTTCTCGGCAACAATTAAATCTTTACTTTGACCTTTTTGAAGAACTCTCAAAAACTTTGACGGTCAAATTGAACACACTAAGCAAAAATCTTATTTGCTGTGCAAAAAAAATCGAAAAGCATGGGCAATGCCTACAAGTTAAGAAAAGCTTTTTTTATAGTTTTATTGCTCTATTTTGATAACTGTTAAAAGTTTACCACTTTTTATACCCCAACCCACTAAAAATGGGTAAGAAGGGACTAAAGAAAATAGAGACTTCATATTTGGAATATAAGTTCCCGTAGTCCCGAAAAGTACAAGTTTCTTTCATTTTATCGACAACTCTACCCGTTCAAAAGTTATCGATAAATTTCGATTTCAGACTAGCGTTTTTGGGACATAGCTTCGAAGTTATAAGAGCTGGAGGCCCCAAATGATTAATGATTTCGCGAGGAATGTGGGAAATTTTAAAAATTTCGTTTGTGGTAGTTTTTAGCCATGTTGAAGTTTTAATGTTTACAATTTTTTCGGAATTCACGTATGATAACGGACTGTGTTTTAGTAATTTAGGGCTTAAAATATCTTATCTTGTTAATTGCATTCCTAGCTCTATGTCTTCAATGTATTCTGTGAGTTCTTGTAAGTTGAATGTGATTATTCCTAATTTTTGATCGCCTTCGTTGATTAAGCTTAGAGTGTTAGTTACTTCGATTCCTTGACTTACTGCGTCTATTATTTGGTTTAATTCGTTTGCTTGAACACTATTTTCTGATAAATGATTAATTTTTGTTTCAAATTCTGCTCTGTCTTCTTGATCTAATGTGCCAAATAGGTTTTTATAAAATGTTGCCATAAAATTGATAAGACCTCTTTTATTGCGTTTTACTATTCTTATGCCGCTTATTTCTCTTTCTAGTTTCTCTGTTAGATATTGAATTTGGGATAATGTTTCGAATTCTTTGGCTAGTTTCATTAAATTATCTTATGTGTTCTCAACTTTTGTAAGGTTTACTGTTAAATAATGGTATTCGTAATTTATTTCTAGATCTATAGTTCCTGTTTTAAATATACGGTAACCATTTTTCGATTGGATCGGGTTTATTTCTAGGCTTTGGCCATTGGCTTGTTGAATGGAATACGTTAGTAGAAATGGGATTAGTAATAGTATTATTTTATGTTGTAGGTTCCTGATTTGGGTTGTCAGTTGGTGATGATCTGGAATAATCATATTATCTCTTATTAATTTTCTTTTTCTTTTTGAACTTTGATTTGTAATGTATTATTTTTATACCACTATTTGTCTCTTAAAAATGTTTTTCATCTAACTGTTTTAAATTACCTGTCTTTTTAAAAGGGTTTGTTGATTTTGAGCGTATTAATGGTGATTGTCTGAAATCGGTATCAATTTCGAATTCTGTACATTTTTCATTTAGTGTGTCTATTTTTGGTTTGTTTTATTCAATTGTGTGTTATATTCTGGGGTTCATGCGTATATGAAAATATCTGCTGGTGTTCTACCTGTTGTGTTGTGTTTAGTTTTATGGTTATAAGTATAAAGTATTATTTCGAATCTAGGTAATTTATTTTGTGGATCTGAGTCACTATTTATGATTCTGAGTTTTTCGTTAACTGTTTTATGGAATCTTCCAACGTAAGAGATGCCATTTTTATACCCTGAACCCATTAAAAATGGGTAAAAAGGGTATAATGAAGTTGTGCAAAAGTATGTAACAGGCATAAGGAAGCATCTCCGACCATATAAAGTATATATATTATTGATCAGTATCAACAGCCGAGTCGATCTAGCCATGTCCGTCTGTCTGTCCGTCTGTCCGTCTGTCTGTCTGTCTGTCTGTATGAACACACAGATATCAGAGACTACAAGAGCTAGAGACTTCATATTTGGAACATAAGTTCTCCTAATCCCGGGACAGATCAGTTAATTTCATTTTATCGATAACTCGTACCGTTTAAAAGTTATCGATAAATTTCGATTTCAGACTAGAGTTTTAGGGACATAACTTCAAAGTTATAAGAGCTAGAGGCCCCAAATTTGGCATGTATAATCTCGAATAGCATACACATGTAACAAATATTTCACTTTTTGGATACCACCCCCCAAACCCCCAAAAGTTTTTGAATGTACGACCTTGCAATTTGGTTTGGTCACACATATTATCGACACTTGCTTGTCCCAAAAATTTCAATAAGATCGGACAATAAACACAGAAGTTATTTAAGATTTAACTTTCCATTGTGTAGGGCTCAGTGAAAAAGCAAGCTAACTGCTTAAACCGCTTGCACTGCTTGTACTGCAGCATGTGTGTGTTTAGATTAGTATGAATGATTGTAAGGACTGGGTTCAGGGTATCTCGTAGTCGGGCACTCCCGACTAGAGCACTCTTACTTGTTACTTGTTGTGATATTTATATCAACTCCTTCAGATTTTAACCATATTTGTAATGCAGAACACATAACTGCTGAGTATAAATCTGCTTTTATTTCCTTTGGTTTTCCATTTCATTAAAAATTTTAAGTAATGCTGTTTTGGCTTCTAACCAATCTCTGCCTTTGACTTCAATTAGGGAGGCGAGCTTAAAATATATGTCTATGCATGACAAAAATTGTTTATTATTTACCATGTAAAAGTCTATAACATATTTATACTCTTTTCGAAGAAAATAGTATATTAAGTTTGTCCTGAAGTTTGTAACGCATAGAAGGAAGCGTCGCAGACCCCCAAAAATACTGCCAGTATGCTTAGAATGACAATACAAATTGATCTAGCCATGTCCGTCTGTCTGTCTGTCTGTCTGTCTGTCTGTCTGTATGTATGCAAACTAGTCCCTCAGTTTTTGAGCTATCGCGATAAAACTTTGCATAGGCACTTATTATTCCAGGGGACAGCACATTGGTCGGAGCTGCCCGGATCGGAATACTATATCTTATAGCTGCCATACAACTCGAAGTCGGTTTTGGCCATATATCCCATGTTTTTTAATTTATCGCGATGAGACTTTGCACCGATACTTATTATTCAAAGAGACATAACATTGGTTGGAGCCGGCTGGATCGGATCAATATATCTAATAGCTGCCATACAACTCGAAGTCGGTTTTGGCCATATATCCCATGTTTTTTAATCTATCGCGATGAAACTTTGCACCGATACTTATTATTCAAAGAGACATCACATTGGTTGGAGCCGGCCGGATCGGATCACTATATCTTATAGCTGCTATACAACTGGCAATGAATTAAATATTCTTAGAACAAAAAAAAAATGTTACGCGACAAAACGATTTTGTACAACTTATGAAATTTCAGTGGTGCAGTTGGCAGAGTGAAAATTGCCTATAGGTTCGAAAAGAGTATAAAATCTTCGGCACGCCGAAGATAATCCTTCCCCACTTGTTTTCTCTAGGATTGAACGTTTCTGGAGTTAATTCCAAGGCCAACTTTGTGTCTCTGTGTTCTGCTTTAGCAATGTTGCAAGTTTGCCATTCATTAATAATGTTTATACGCTTTTCGAAGAAAATAGTATATTAAGTTCGTGCTGAAGCTTGTAACGCATTGAAGGAAGCGTCTGAGACCCCCAAAAGTTACTGCCAGTATGCTTAGAAAAACAAAACAAATTGATCTAGCCATGTCCGTCCGTCTGTCTGTCTGTATGTATGCAAACTAGTCCCTCAGTTTTTGAGCTATCGCGATGCAACTTTGCACAGACACTTATTATTCAAGACAGCACATTGGTCGGAGCCGGCCGGATCGGACCACTATATCTTATAGCTGCCATACAACTTGAAGTCGGTTTTGGTCATAAATCCCATGTTTTCAAAGCTATCGCGATAAAACTTTGTACAGATACTTATTATTCAAAGAAACAGCACATTGGTCGGTGCCGGCCGGATCGGACCACTATATCTTATAGCTGCCATACAACTTGATGTCGGTTTTGGTCATTAATCCCATGTTTTCAAAGCTATCGCGATAAAACTATGCACATATACTTATTATTCAAAGAAACAGCACATTGGTTGGTGCCGGCCGGATCGGACCACTATATCTTATAGCTGCCATACAACTTGATATCGGTTTTGGTCATAAATTCCATGTTTTCAAAGCTATCGCGATAAAACTTTGCACATTTACTTATTATTTAAAGAAACAGCACATTTGTCGGAGCCGGCCGGATCGGACCACTATATCTTATAGCTGTCATACAACTTGAAGTCGGTTTTGGTCATAAATCCCATGTTTTCAAAGCTATCGCGATAAAACTTTGTACCGATACTTATTATTTAAAGAAACAGCATATTGATCGGTGCCGGCCAGATCGGACCACTATATCTTATAGCTGCCATACAACTTGATGTCGGTTTTGGTCATAAATCCCATGTTTTCAAAGCTATCGCGATAAAACTTTGCACATATACTTATTATTCAAAGAAACAGCACATTGGTCGGAGCCGGCCGGATCGGATCACTATATCTTATAGCTGCCAAACAACTCTAAGTCGGTTTCGGCCATAAATCCGATGTTTTCAAAGCAATTGCTTTCAATTTCCTTGTACACTTGAACTTCCTTATAACTCATTAATGGGAAAAAATCGCAAATCGATTGAGTTATATACAGCGAAGATATGCGTCATTAAATATTTTGAAAGAACAGGTGCATATGAGCAAACAAAGTCAAGCGCAAGTAAGCTTTTGATAGTATGCTCTAAAAGGAATTTTGTCATCGATCATCGAAACGGTTTGTGGCTTAAGGAGTTAATGAACGCCCTGGCAAACGAAAGGTCGCTGGTTCGATTCCTAGCGGCGACCAATAATTATTTTCATTTTTTATACCCTGAACCCATTAAAAATGGGTAAAAAGGGTATAATGAAGTTGTGCAAAAGTATGTAACAGGCATAAGGAAGCATTTTCGACCATATAAAGTATATATATTAATGATCAGTATCAACAGCCGAGTCGATCTAGCCACGTCCGTCTGTCTGTCCGGACACAAAGATATCAGAGACTACAAGAGCTAGAGACTTCATATTTGGAATATAAGTTCTCCTAATCCCGGGACAGATCAAGTTTGTTTAATTTTATCGATAACTCGTACCGTTTAAAAGTTATCGATAATTTATATTTCAGACTAGAGTTTTTTGGATATAACTGAAATTCTGAAATTTGTAGGACATCACATTGGCTATAACATGTGTAAACAAACCAAATCGCAAGGTAATAACTTAACAAATGCGTTTTTTCCACTTGGGTTATTGGGGGGTGGTATCGAAAAAGTGAAATATTTGGAATACGTGTATGATATTCGAGATTATACATGCCCAATACGTCCTCTACAGAAAGCAAAAAAAAATTTTGACCACGCCCACTCCCGCCCCCGTAATCGCGAAAATCTATATACATGAATGCACAATTCGATAGCACGTGTATATTTCCCGACATTTCGAAGCTAGAGTCCTCAAATTTGGAATTTAGACTAGGGCTGACCACCCAAAAGATTCCGTCCTGAATTTTCCGGCCACGCCCAGTAGAACGCCCCTCAGCCACCTCGCCCCCACGAAACACCAAACTTTGATGGTAGACTTCTGGCGAAGTCCTCTAAAGATCGGCCAACAAGTTTGGGGGCCACGCCCCCTCCCGCCCCCAAAAATCGCGAAAATTTATATCTTCCACAGTTTTAGAGCTAGAGTCACCAAATTTGTAAGATAGACTTCTTGTCAGTCCCTCTAAAGATCGGCCAAATTTTTTGGGCCACGCCCCCTCCCGCCCCCAAAAATCGCGAAAGCTTATATCTTCCACGGTTTTAGAGCTAGAGTCACCTAAATTGAAAGATGAACTTCTTGTCACCCCCTGTAAAGATCGGAAAAAAATGTTGGGGCCACGCTCCCTCCCGCCCCCATAAATCGCGAAAATGTTTTAGAGCTAAAATCACAAAATTTGGAAAATAGACTTCTGGACACCCCCTAAGATCGATCACGCCCCTCCCGTCCCCAAAAACTTGGAAGGGCGATTTCGGGTCACCCATACGCCAGCAAAAATGTTCTGTTCACTTGCTTTATTATTTTTTATGATGGGCCCGAACTCATATCAGAACAATAATTAAAATGTGCGTCTATTCGATTCAATTTCAACATCGAACCTTTATTAAGCAGCTGTCAGTCTATGTAGACGCAAGCAGCAGGTTAACATAGAGGGAGAAAGAGAGCTCTCACATGCATGTGCATATGTAATATATGTACATGTATGCTAGTTAAGCTGAATGCATTTCAGATCTGGTGACATAGTGTAGAGTTAGTTTTTATATATGTAATAAAGGTATACTGCATATAATATACAAGAACTTATTCTTAACAATTATACTCATTTCGAAGAAAAAAGTTTATTTATTTTGTCCTGAAGTTTGTAAAGCATAGAGGATGCGTCAGAAACCCCCAAAAGTCTCCTTTAGTATGCTTATGATGACAAAACAAAACACACAAATATGGGCATGTCCGTCTGTATGTCTGTATGTTTGGAATTTATTGTAGTCCCTCAGTCTTTTTATTCAAAGTACATTTGTCGGAACCGGCCGGATCGGAACTATATCTTATAGCTGCCATACAACTCTAAGTCGGATTTGACCATAAATCCGATGTTTTCAAATCAATTGCTTTCAGTTTTCTTGTACACTTGAATATCCTTATAACTGATCAATGCGTAAAATTGCAAAAAAATTGAATTATAAATAGCGAAGATATGCGTCATTAAAAAATTTGGAAGAACAGGTTCATATGAGCAAACAAAGTCAAGCGCAAGTAAGCTTTTGACAGTCTGCTCTTCAAGGGATTTTCTCATCGACCATCAAAACGGCTTGTGACGTATATTCTCAGTTTTTTTCTAATTATTTTTTCAACAATAAAACAGCTTTAATTAAATATTTCAAAAGAAAAACTTAAATTCATTTGATACCAATTCTTAAAAAAAAATTAATTACATGCGAAAAAACGAAAATTGATTATAGTTTTTTTTTCTGGAAACTCGACCATGTATATCGATTGTTTGGAGTACCCTTTAGATAGTTTCATCACATAAGCTTGTGTTAAGGGTTGTTTGGACAATATCGTTTATTGGTGGAGCAGAAAGATGTGGGTTGTTCCTGTTTTCCTGTAGAGCTTCCCGCTCCTGTCTGGCAGATAACGATTTAGGAGGACAAGAACGCTGCATATCTTCCAATTTACCGCGATTTTTCAAACGCTGTATAGCACTTCGGATAGTGGGAGGACCTCTTTCAAACATTTTGCAAATATAGCTAGTAGATCGTCCCTCATTTTAAATATCTGATATTATATTCTTCTCGGCAACAGTTAAATCATTTACTTTGACCTTTTTGAAGAACTCTCAAAAACTTTGACGGTCAAATTGAACACACTAAGCAAAAATCTTATTTGCTGTGCAAAAAAAATCGAAAAGCATGGGCAATGCCTACAAGTTAAGAAAAGCTTTTTATACCCTGAACCCATTAAAAATGGGTAAAAAGGGTATTATGGTTTTGTGCAAATGTATGTAACAGGCATAAGGAAGCATCTCCGACCATATAAAGTATATATATTATTGATCAGTATCAACAGCCGAGTCGATCTAGCCATGTCCGTCTGTCTGTCCGTCTGTCCGTCTGTATGAACACACAGATATCAGAGACTACAAGAGCTAGAGACTTCATATTTGGAACATAAGTTCTCCCAATCCCGGGACAGATCAAGTTTATTTCATTTGATCGATAACTCGTCGCATTCAAAAGTTATCGATAAATTTTGATTTTAGACTAGCGTTTTTGGGACATAACTTCAAAGTTATAAAAGCTAGAGACCCCAAATTTGGCATGTATAATCTCGAATAGCATACACATGTAACAAATATTTCACTTTTTGGATACCACCCCCCAAACCCCCCAAAAGTTAAAAAAATGCAATTTGGTTTGGTCACATATATTATTGACAATTGTTTGCCCCAAAAATTTCAATAAGATCGGACAATAAACATAGAAGTTATTTAAGATTTAACTTTCCATTGTGTGGGGCTCAGCGAAAAAGCAAGCTAACTGCTTAAACCGCTTGCACTGCTTGCACTGCTTGTACTGCAGCATGTGTGTGTTTAGAGTAGTACGAATGATTGTAAGGACTGGGTTCAGGGTATTTCGTAGTCGGGCACTCCCGACTAGAGCACTCTTACTTGTTTTTATAGTTTTATTGCTCTATTTTGATAACTGTTAAAAGTTTACCACTTTTTATACCCCAACCCATTAAAAATGGGTAAGAAGGGACTATAGAAACTAGAGACTTCATATTTGGAATATAAGTTCCCGTAGTCCCGAAAAGTACAAGTTTGTTTCATTTTATCGACAACTCTACCCGTTCAAAAGTTATCGATAAATGTCGATTTCAGACTAGCGTTTTTGGAACATAACTTCGAAGTTATAAGAGCTAGAGGCCCCAAATGATGAATGATTTCGCGAGGAATATGGGAAATTATAAAAATTTCGTTTGTGGTAGTTTTTAGCCATGTTGAAGTTTTAATGTTTAAAATTTTTTCGGAATTCACGTATGATAACGGACCGTGTTTTAGTAATTTAGGGTTAAAAATATCTTATCTTGTTAATTGCATTCCTAGCTCTATGTCTTCAATGTATTCTGTGAGTTCTTGTAAGTTGAATGTGATTATTGCTAATTTTTGATCGCCTTCGTTGATTAAGCTTAGAGTGTTAGTTACTTCTATTCCTTGAATTACTGCGTCTATTATTTGGTTTAATTCGTTTGCTTGAACACTATTTTCTGATAAATGATTAATTTTTGTTTCAAATTCTGCTCTGTCTTCTTGATCTAATGTGCCAAATAGGTATTTATAAAATGTTGCCATAAAATTGATAAGACCTCTTTTATTGCGTTTAACTATTCTTATGCCGCTTATTTCTCTTTCGAGTTTCTCTGTTAGATATTGAATTTGGGATAATGTTTCGAATTCTTTGGCTAGTTTCATTAAATTATTGTATGTGTTTTCAACTTTTGTAAGGTTAACGGTTAAGTAATGGTATTCGTAATTTATTTCTAGATCTATAGTTCCTGTTTTAAATATACGGTAACCATTTTTCGATTGGATCAGGTTTATTTCTAGGCTTTGGCCATTGGCTTGTTGAATGGAATACGTTAGTAGAAATGGGATTAGTAATAGTATTATTTTATGTTGTAGGTTCCTGATTTGGGTTGTCAGTTGGTGATGATCTGGAATAATCATATTATCTCTTATTAATTTTCTTTTTCTTTTTGAACTTTGATGTAATGTATTATTTTTATACCACTATTTGTCTCTTAAAAATGTTTTTCATCTAACTGTTTTAAATTACCTGTCTTTTAAAAAGGGTTTGTTGATTTTGAGCGTATTAATGGTGATTGTCTGAAATCGGTATCAATTTCGAATTCTGTACATTTTTCATTTAGTGTGTCTATTTTTGGTTTGTTTTATTCAATTGTGTGTTATATTCTGGGGTTCATGCGTTTCTGAAAATATCTGCTGGTGTTCTACCTGTTGTGTTGTGTTTAGTTTTATGGTTATAAGTATAAAGTATTATTTCGAATCTAGGTAATTTATTTTGTGGATCTGAGTCACTATTTATGATTCTGAGTTTTTCGTTAACTGTTTTATGGAATCTTCCAACGTAAGAGATGCCATTTTTATACCCTGAACCCATTAAAAATGGGTAAAAAGGGTATAATGAAGTTGTGCAAAAGTATGTAACAGGCATAAGGAAGCATCTCCGACCATATAAAGTATATATATTATTGATCAGTATCAACAGCCGAGTCGATCTAGCCATGTCCGTCTGTCTGTCCGTCTGTCCGTCTGTCTGTCTGTCTGTCTGTATGAACACACAGATATCAGAGACTACAAGAGCTAGAGACTTCATATTTGGAACATAAGTTCTCCTAATCCCGGGACAGATCAAGTTAATTTCATTTTATCGATAGCTCGTACCGTTTAAAAGTTATCGATAAATTTCGATTTCAGACTAGAGTTTTTGGGACATAACTTCAAAGTTATAAGAGCTAGAGGCCCCAAATTTGGCATGTATAATCTCGAATAGCATACACATGTAACAAATATTTCACTTTTTGGATACCACCCCCCAAACCCCCAAAAAGTTTTTGAATGTACGACCTTGCAATTTGGTTTGGTCACACATATTATCGACACTTGCTTGTCCCAAAAATTTCAATAAGATCGGACAATAAACACAGAAGTTATTTAAGATTTAACTTGCCATTGTGTGGGGCTCAGTGAAAAAGCAAGCTAACTGCTTAAACCGCTTGCACTGCTTGTACTGCAGCATGTGTGTGTTTAGATTAGTATGAATGATTGTAAGGACTGGGTTCAGGGTATCTCGTAGTCGGGCACTCCCGACTAGAGCACTCTTACTTGTTACTTGTTGTGATATTTATATCAACTCCTTCAGATTTTAACCATGTAATGCAGAACACATAACTGCTGAGTATAAATCTGCTTTTATTTCCTTTGGTTTTCCATTTCATTAAAAATTTTAAGTAATGCTGTTTTGGCTTCTAACCAATCTCTGCCTTTGACTTCAATTAGGGAGGCGAGTTTAAAATATATGTCTATGCATGACAAAAATTGTTTATTATCTACCATGTAAAAGTCTATAACATATTTTTCTCTAGGATTGAACGTTTCTGGAGTTAATTCCAAGGCCAACTTTGTGTCTCTGTGTTCTGCTTTAGCAATCTTGCAAGTTTGACATTCATTAATAATGTTTATACGCTTTTCGAAGAAAATAGTATATTAAGTTCGTGCTGAAGCTTGTAACGCATTGAAGGAAGCGTCTGAGACCCCCAAAAGTTACTGCCAGTATGCTTAGAAAAACAAAACAAATTGATCTAGCCATGTCCGTCCGTCTGTCTGTCTGTATGTATGCAAACTAGTCCCTCAATTTTTGAGCTATCGCGATGCAACTTTGCACAGACACTTATTATTCAAGACAGCACATTGGTCGGAGCCGGCCGGATCGGACCACTATATCTTATAGCTGCCATACAACTTGAAGTCGGTTTTGGTCATAAATCCCATGTTTTCAAAGCAATCGCGATAAAACTTTGTACAGATACTTATTATTCAAAGAAACAGCACATTGGTCGGTGCCGGCCGGATCGGACCACTATATCTTATAGCTGCCATACAACTTGATGTCGGTTTTGGTCATTAGTCCCATGTTTTCAAAGCTATCGCGATAAAACTATGCACATATACTTATTATTCAAAAAAACAGCACATTGGTCGGTGCCGGCCGGATCGGACCACTATATCTTATAGCTGCCATACAACTTGATGTCGGTTTTGGTCATAAATCCCATGTTTTCAAAGCTATCGCGATAAAACTTTGCACATTTACTTATTATTCAAAGAAACAGCACATTTGTCGGAGCCGGCCGGATCGGACCACTATATCTTATAGCTGCCATACAACTTGAAGTCGGTTTTGGTCATAAATCCCATGTTTTCAAAGCAATCGCGATAAAACTTTGTACAGATACTTATTATTCAAAGAAACAGCACATTGGTCGGTGCCGGCCGGATCGGACCACTATATCTTATAGCTGCCATACAACTTGATGTCGGTTTTGGTCATTAGTCCCATGTTTTCAAAGCTATCGCGATAAAACTATGCACATATACTTATTATTCAAAAAAACAGCACATTGGTTGGTGCCGGCCGGATCGGACCACTATATCTTATAGCTGCCATACAACTTGATGTCGGTTTTGGTCATAAGTCCCATGTTTTCAAAGCTATCGCGCTAAAACTTTGCACATATACTTATTATTCAAAGAAACAGCACATTGGTCGGAGCCGGCCGGATCAGATCACTATATCTTATAGCTGCCAGAACTCTAAGTCGGTTTCGGTTTCAACTGCGTCTCTGCGTACAAAATTCTAAGCACTAAGCAAAACGTCACACTGAGTACACGGAGTACTCGTATAATCTCGTGTTATTTTTCTATCCAATCGGTATAATCTCGTGTTATTTTTCTATCCAATCGGGCTGTCAAATACACTTGTATTCACTCATTTTTTTCTAAATGTCCCTCGTATGTCATACGTTACTCACTCATTCCGAGTGAAACTAATTTCGTACTGTGTGTTGTACTCGATACTTAGCACAAAATACTATTGTACTCAGCTTATGTCAAATGTGACTGCATTCATGCAGCCCTCTAGTACGAATGATTGTAAGGACTGGGTTCAGGGTATCTCGTAGCCGGGCACTCCCGACAAGAGCACTCTTACTTGTTTAATTTTATCTTACTGTGTTTGTAGAATGATGATAATTTGTAAACTTTTAACAGTTATCAAAAAAACAAGTTAGAGATCTTTAGTCGGGAGTGCCCGACTAGGAGATACCCAGAACCCAGTCCTTACAACCATTCATGCTAACCTAGCAGTGTTCATTTATACAAACACACACATACTGCTTTTTCACAGAGGCCCACACAATGGAAAGTAAAATCTTAAATAACTTCGGTGTTTATTGTCTGATCTTTCTGAAATCACATTGGCTATAACATGTGTAACCAAACCAAATCGCAAGGTAATAACTTAACAAATGCGTTTTTTCCACTTGGGTTATTGGGGGGTGGTATCGAAAAAGTGAAATATTTGGAATACGTGTATGATATTCGAGATTATACATGCCCAATACGTCCTCTACAGATAGCAAAAAAAAAATGTCGACCACGCCCACTCCCGCCCCCGTAATCGCGAAAATCTATATACATGAATGCACAATTCGATAGCACGTGTATATTTCCCGCAATTTCGAAGCTAGAGTCCTCAAATTTGGAATTTAGACTAGGGCTTACCACCCCAATAGATTCCTGGATTTTCCGGCCACGCCCAGTAGAACGCCCCTTAGCCACCCCGCCCCCACGAAGCACCAAACTTTGATGGTAGACTTCTGGCCAAGTCCTCTAAAGATCGGCTAACAAATTTGGGGGCCACGCCCCCTCCCGCCCCCATAAATTGCGAAAATGTATATTTTCCACAGTTTTAGAGCTAAAATCACAAAATTTGGAAAATAGACTTCTGGACACCCCCTCTTAAGATCGATCACGCCCCCCCGTCCCCAAAAACTTGGAAGGCCGATTTCGGGTCACCCATACACCAGCAAAAATGTTCTGTTCACTTACTTTATTATTTTTTATGATGGGCCCGAACTCATATCAGAACAATAATTAAAATGTGCGTCTATTCGATTCAATTTCAACATCGAACCTTTATTAAGCAGCTGTCCGTCTATGTAGACGCAAGCAGCAGGTTAACATATAGGGAGAAAGAGAGCGCTCACATGCATGTGCATATGTAATATACATATGTACATGTATGCTAGTTAAGCTGAATGCATTTCAGATCTGGTGACATAGCTTAGAGTTAGTTTCTATATATATAATAAAGTTATACTGCATATAATATACAAGAACTTATTCTTAACAATTATACTCATTTCGAAGAAAAAAGTTTATTTATTTTGTCCTGAAGTTTGTAAAGCATAGAGGATGCGTCAGAGACCCCCAAAAGTCTCCTTTAGTATGCTTATGATGACAAAACAAAACACACAAATATGGGCATGTCCGTCTGTATGTCTGTATGTTTGAAATTTATTGTAGTCCCTCAGTCTTTTTATTCAAAGTACATTTGTCGGAACCGGCCGGATCGGAACTATATCTTATAGATGCCATAAAACTCAAAGTCGCATTTGGCCATAAATCCGATGTTTTCAAAGCAATTGCTTTCAGTTTTCTTGTACACTTGAATATCCTTATAACTGATCAATGCGTAAAATTGCAAAACAATTGAATTATAAATAGCGAAGATATGCGT
Organism: Drosophila flavopinicola; assembly: GCA_035042425.1. Classification (NCBI taxonomy): domain Eukaryota; kingdom Metazoa; phylum Arthropoda; class Insecta; order Diptera; family Drosophilidae; genus Drosophila; species Drosophila flavopinicola. Next base: position 223,777 of record JAWNLL010000450.1, on the reverse strand, counting down.
CATTAAAAAATGTGGAAGAACAGGTTCATATGAGCAAACAAAGTCAAGCGCAAGTAAGCTTTTGACAGTCTGCTCTTCAAGGGATTTTCTCATCGACCATCAAAACGGTTTGTGACGTATATTCTCAGTTTTTTTCTAATTATTTTTTCAACAATAAAACAGCTTTAATTAAATATTTCAAAAGAAAAACTTAAATTCATTTGATACCAATTCTTAAAAAAAAATTAATTACATGCGAAAAAACGAAAATTGATTATAGTTTTTTTTTCTGGAAACTCGACCATGTATATCGATTGTTTGGAGTACCCTTTAGATAGTTTCATCACATAAGCTTGTGTTAAGGGTTGTTTGGACAATATCGTTTATTGGTGGAGCAGAAAGATGTGGGTTGTTCCTGTTTTCCTGTAGAGCTTCCCGCTCCTGTCTGGCAGATAAAGATTTAGGAGGACAAGAACGCTGCATATCTTACAATTTACCGCGATTTTTTTAACGCTGTATAGCACTTCGAATAGTGGGAGGTCCTCTTTCAAACATTTTGCAAATATAGCTAGTAGATCGTCCCTCATTTTAAATATCTGATATTATATTCTTCTCGGCAACAGTTAAATCATTTACTTTGACCTTTTTGAAGAACTCTCAAAAACTTTGACGGTCAAATTGAACACACTAAGCAAAAATCTTATTTGCTGTGCAAAAAAAATCGAAAAGCATGGGCAATGCCTACAAGTTAAGAAAAGCTTTTTATACCCTGAACCCATTAAAAATGGGTAAAAAGGGTATTATGGTTTTGTGCAAATGTATGTAACAGGCATAAGGAAGCATCTCCGACCATATAAAGTATATATATTATTGATCAGTATCAACAGCCGAGTCGATCTAGCCATGTCCGTCTGTCTGTCCGTCTGTATGAACACACAGATATCAGAGACTACAAGAGCTAGAGACTTCATATTTGGAACATAAGTTCTCCTAATCCCGGGACAGATCAAGTTTATTTCATTTGATCGATAACTCGTCGCATTCAAAAGTTATCGATAAATTTTGATTTTAGACCAGCGTTTTTGGGACATAACTTCAAAGTTATAAGAGCTAGAGACCCCAAATTTGGCATGTATAATCTCGAATAGCATACACATGTAACAAATATTTCACTTTTTGGATACCACCCCCCAAACCCCCCAAAAGTTAAAAAAATGCAATTTGGTTTGGTCACATATTATTGACAATTGTTTGCCCCAAAAATTTCAATAAGATCGGACAATAAACATAGAAGTTATTTAAGATTTAACTTTCCATTGTGTGGGGCTCAGCGAAAAAGCAAGCTAACTGCTTAAACCGCTTGCACTGCTTGCACTGCTTGTACTGCAGCATGTGTGTGTTTAGAGTAGTACGAATGATTGTAAGGACTGGGTTCAGGGTATCTCGTAGTCGGGCACTCCCGACTAGAGCACTCTTACTTGTTTTTATAGTTTTATGGCTCTATTTTGATAACTGTTAAAAGTTTACCACTTTTTATACCCCAACCCATTAAAAATGGGTAAGAAGGGACTATAGAAACTAGAGACTTCATATTTGGAATATAAGTTCCCGTAGTCCCGAAAAGTACAAGTTTGTTTCATTTTATCGACAACTCTACCCGTTCAAAAGTTATCGATAAATGTCGATTTCAGACTAGCGTTTTTGGAACATAACTTCGAAATTATAAGAGCTAGAGGCCCCAAATGATGAATGATTTCGCGAGGAATATGGGAAATTATAAAAATTTCGTTTGTGGTAGTTTTTAGCCATGTTGAAGTTTTAATGTTTAAAATTTTTTCGGAATTCACGTATGATAACGGACCGTGTTTTAGTAATTTAGGGTTAAAAATATCTTATCTTGTTAATTGCATTCCTAGCTCTATGTCTTCAATGTATTCTGTGAGTTCTTGTAAGTTGAATGTGATTATTGCTAATTTTTGATCGCCTTCGTTGATTAAGCTTAGAGTGTTAGTTACTTCTATTCCTTGAATTACTGCGTCTATTATTTGGTTTAATTCGTTTGCTTGAACACTATTTTCTGATAAATGATTAATTTTTGTTTCAAATTCTGCTCTGTCTTCTTGATCTAATGTGCCAAATAGGTATTTATAAAATGTTGCCATAAAATTGATAAGACCTCTTTTATTGCGTTTTACTATTCTTATGCCGCTTATTTCTCTTTCGAGTTTCTCTGTTAGATATTGAATTTGGGATAATGTTTCGAATTCTTTGGCTAGTTTCATTAAATTATTGTATGTGTTTTCAACTTTTGTAAGGTTAACGGTTAAGTAATGGTATTCGTAATTTATTTCTAGATCTATAGTTCCTGTTTTAAATCAGGTTTATTTCTAGGCTTTGGCCATTGGCTTGTTGAATGGAATACGTTAGTAGAAATGGGATTAGTAATAGTATTATTATACTCTGATACCGAAGGTACTCATAGTATATTGGTTTTGTCGAATGTCCGTCAGGCCGTCCGTCTGTCCGTCTGTCTGTCTGGATGAACGCGCGTATTTCCGAAACGATATTAGATAGACTCTTGAAATCTTTTGCGTTATGATTATAGCTATCTGCTTCAGATCAAGTTTATTCCAAATTTATGCCACGCCCACTGGGAGGCTGGCAAATCGATAACATGTCGATACACCTCAAATCACAAATCGATTAAACGTGAATAACTCCCACAATTTTGAAGCTAGAGTAATCAAATTTGGTAGGTATATTGCTGGTGACCTCCCGAAAAAATTGGATCCTAGGTTAATCGGCCACGCCCATTATTACGCCCACCAGCCCCCCTCCAAAATTAATTTGAAATGCTTATATCTCCCGCAGTTTTAGAGCTAAAGTCACCATATTTGGAATATATATTACTGGTGACGTCCTCTACAGATTACAGAAACAAAATTTTGACCACGCCCACTCCCGCCCCCGTAATCGCGAAAATCGATATACATGAATGCACAATTCGATAACACGTGTATATTTCCCGCAATTTTGAAGCTAGAGTCCCCAAATTTGGAATTTAGACTAGGGCTGACCAGCCCAAAAGATTGCGTCCTGGATTTTCCGGCCACGCCCACTAGAACGCCCCCCAGCCACCCCGCCCCCACGAAACACGGAAGCCTATATCTCGCACAGTTTAAGAGCTAGGGCCACCAAACTTTGAGGGTAGACTTCTGGCCAAGTCCTCTAAAGATCGGACAAAAAATTTTGGGGCCACGCCCCCGCCCGCCCCCAAAAATCGCGAAAATGTATATCTTCCACAGTTTTAGAGCTAGAGTCACCAAAATTGGAGGATAGACTTATTGTCAGCCCCCCTAAAGATCGGCAAAAAATTTTGGGGCCCCGCCCCCTCCCGCCCCCAAAAATCGCGAAAATTTATATCTTCCACAGTTTCAGAGCTAGAGTCATTAAACTTGGAAGATAGAATTCTGGTCAGCCCCTCTAAATATCGGTAAAAAAAATTTGGGGCCACGCCCCCTCCCGCCCCCAAAAATCGCGAAAATGTATATCTTCCACAGTTTTAGAGCTAGAGTCAAGAAATTTGGAAGATAGACTTCTTGTCACTCCCTCTAAAGATCGGCCAAATTTTTTGGGGCCACGCCCCTCCCGCCCCCAAAAATCGCGAAAGCTTATATCTTCCACAGTTTTAGAGCTAGAGTCACCAAAATTGGTAGATAGACTTCTGGTCACCCCCTCTTAAGATCGACCATGCCCCTCCCGTTCCCAAAAACTTGGAATGCCGATTTCGGGTCACCCAAACACCAGCAAAAATTTTCTGTTCACTTGCTTTCAGCTGTTCTTAAAATGGTATCAGAGTATTACGCAGTCGGCTCCGCCCGACTGCAACGTTCTCACTTGTTTTATGTTGTAGGTTCCTGATTTGGGTTGTCAGTTGGTGATGATCTGGAATAATCATATTTTCTCTTATTAATTTCCTTTTTCTTTTTGAACTTTGATTTGTAATGTATTAATTTTCTACCACTATTTGTCTCTTAAAAATGTTTTTCATCTAACTGTTTTAAATTACCTGTCTTTTAAAAAGGGTTTGTTGATTTTGAGCGTATTAATGGTGATTGTCTGAAATCGGTATCAATTTCGAATTCTGTACATTTTTCATTTAGTGTGTTTATTAGAGGGCTGCATGAATGCAGTCACATTTGACATAAGCTGAGTACAATAGTATTTTGTGCTAAGTATCGAGTACAACACACAGTACGAAATTAGTTTCACTCGGAATGAGTGAGTAACGTATGACATACGAGGGACATTTAGAAAAAAATGAGTGAATACAAGTGTATTTGACAGCCCGATTGGATAGGAAAATAACACGAGATTATACGAGTACTCCGTGTACTCAGTGTGACGTTTTGCTTAGTGCTTAGAAATTTGTACGCAGAGACGCAGTTGAAAACAGAAAGCACTATGATTTCGGAAGTTTCTGATGAAAATGTAAGTATTTGATGCTTATTAGTTGCTTAGTGCTGTTTATAATGCTTGTGCGTTGGAAGTGATTGTTTAATTGGTCAAAAATATAGTTTTTATTGTATTTTTGTGCATCTGTGCATTTGTATGTATGTATTTAGGTCAGTGACTAGCAAATTTTGCTGTTCCTCAGCACACATACAGGGATACAATATGTGATAGTGTATGTCGCCATTCCCTGATGTTAGTGCTTAGTGTAGATTGGGAATATGTTGGTACAGAATTAAATAATTATATTTAAATTTATTTAAAACATAGCCCCCTTTGAATGGTACATTGTTAAATGCTAGTACCAAAGAAAAGCTTGTGAGAGAAGACTACAGCCTAAGCAAAAAAAGACGAGAATGGAGAAGAAATAACAGATGTAGTAGCATGTAAGATGTGCTACAATATTTATAGGTTTACAGGAAGCATATCGACCATAGTGAAGCATAAATGTTACGTGATGAACGGTCGTAACACTAATCAGAACAATATGGTTTTAGTAGATGTAAATCAAGAAACAAACAAGTAAGAGTGCTCTAGTCGGGAGTGCCCGACTAGGAGATACCCTGAACCCAGTCCTTACAATCATTCGTACTACTCTAAACACACACATGCTGCAGTACAAGCAGTACAAGCAGTGCAAGCGGTTTAAGCAGTTAGCTTGCTCTTTCGCTGAGCCCCACACAATGGAAAGTTAAATCTTAAATAACTTCTGTGTTTATTGTCCGATCATATTGAAATTTTTGGGGCAAACAATTGTCGATAATATGTGTTACCAAACCAAATTGCAAGGTCGTACCTTCAAAAATGTGTTTTCTTAACTTTTGGGGGTTTGGGGGTGGTATCCAAAAAGTGAAATATTTGTTACATGTGTATGCTATTCGAGATTATACATGTCAAATTAGGGGCCTCTAGCTCTTATAACTTGTAAGTTATATCCAAAAAACGCTGGTCTGAAATCGAAATTTATCGATAACTTTTGAATGCGACGAGTTATCGATCAAATGAAATAAACTTGATCTGTCCCGGGATTAGGAGAACTTTTATTCCAAATATGAAGTCTCTAGCTCTTGTAGTCTCTGATATCTGTGTGTTCATACAGACAGACGGACGGACAGACGGACAGACAGACGGACATGGCTAGATCGACTCGGCTGTTGATACTGATCAATAATATATATACTTTATATGGTCGGAGATGCTTCCTTATGCCTGTTACATACATTTGCACAAAACCATTATACCCTTTTTACCCATTTTTAATGGGTTCAGGGTATAAAAATGAGAGCACCGCTATTGTTACTGAATGGACAGTCAGCAATTGCCGTTCATATAAGGTAATTGCCGATTCTGGGCTAAACAAATTATCGAAATTTTTGATAAAAGTGGGAGCTACATTTGGCGCTAACGTAGATGTCGATAAATTATTGCCTCATCCAACAACTATATCCCGAAACATATCGGTTATGTACGAAGCTCATTTTGGACATATAAAAGCTGAAATTATAGCATATAAGTGTTTTGGCTTTTCCATAACAAGCGACATTTGGACCGATAACTATTTAAGATCCTCATATTTGTCGTATACCATACACTACATAAAAGAGGGCGTTCTCCAAAATCGACTGTTAGCAATTAAATCAATGGAATGAGATTCGTGCACCGGTAAACACTAAACACATCATACATATTTTCAGCTATAACTAATGTTTTTTTTAAAGGCCCAAATATTCAATTGAAGATGAGTGGAATATTGAAGAAATTTGAGCTAAGCCTAGATGAAGACAAGCCCATAATTGTGACAGACAGAGGGCGTAACATGATTGCAGCCTTTCGGAAGTATTAACATATTCACTGCATAAACCATTTACTGCACAACATTGTTGAAAAAGCCGTGAAATCAGTCGCAGAATTGTCTGACATGGTGTCCACATGCAGTAGATTGGTGAAATTTTTCAAAAAATCGGGATGTAATTCAAACTTGCAAACATCACTCAAAGTCACTGCCCCACACGCTGGAATACAGTACTACCTACTTCAATCGATAGAATCGAATTGGACCGAAGTGTACATTTTGTTAACTAAAGATGAGATAGCAAAATTAGAGAGCATGAACAAGAATCATTTGAGCTCAGTCGTCAAATTTTTAGCAGTTTTTGAAGATATTTCTAAAAAACTTGAAGGCACTAAATATCCAACCCTCCATTTAACTATACCATATATATACAAACTCAACAAACAATGCGCTGCAGACTCAAACGATAGTGAGATTATTGCGCAATTTAAGTGCAACCTAAAATCTGAAATTACAGACACAGTAATGCCAAATTTAAAAAAATATCAAAAAGTAGCCCTATTTTTGTTTCCACCCACAAATAAATTACTGCAGTATTCCACAACAGAGAAACTCAGCATAATAGAAGAAAATTATGTCCAGTTTTGTTAATGAAAATGTGGATGATATTCCGAAACCACCAAACAATTTTAAGGATGATGCACTTGCAGACTTTATTCAAGTTAATAATGAGGTGACCCATATAGAGCAAATTGAAAAGGAAATACATAGTTTCTCAAACTTGAATGTTATGTGTAATGACACATTCGACTGCTTAATGTGGTGGAACATGAACAAAATTTTTTTTCCATTTTTGTATAAGCCAGTTGCAAAATTTTTTGTATACCATCAAGTAGCGCTGCATCGGAGCGGGCATTTTCCAGTGCAAGGAATTTGCTGACTGAAAAACGCTGCACTATTGCCCAAAATCTTGAAAACGTAAACAAAATCATGTTTCTACACTTAAATATGGATAAAGTATAAAAAAACTATATGTTAGAAAATTAAAATTGTCTATTTTTCTTTATAAATAAAAAAAAGAAAAAAAAGTACAAAATGATACACTGAGTACAATTATCAAAATACGAGGAAAATTAGTGTACTCATTTAATGACATTCATTGCCTACTCTTTAGAATGTTGTATTTCTCACATTCATACAAATATATGCATTTACTCACACTTCCAAAAAATTGTTGCTCAAATTCTCACTCAATTTGACAGTGAATGTCCCATATGTCATTTTGAGTGCATTCGTGCAGCCCTCTAGTGTTTATTATACTCTGATACCGAAGGTACTCATAGTATATTGGTTTTGTCGAATGTCCGTCAGGCCGTCCGTCTGTCCGTCTGTCCGTCCGTCCGTCTGTCTGTCTGGATGAACGCACGTATTTCCGAAACGATATTAGATAGACTCTTGAAATCTTTTGCGTTATGATTATAGCTATCTGCTTCAGATCAAGTTTATTCCAAATTTATGCCACGCCCACTGGGAGGCTGGCAAATCGATAACATGTCGATACACCTCAAATCACAAATCGATTAAACGTGAATAACTCCCACAATTTTGAAGCTAGAGTAATAAAATTTGGTAGGTATATTGCTGGTGACCTCCCGAAAAAATTGGATCCTAGGTTAATCGGCCACGCCCATTATTACGCCCATTATTACGCCCACCAGCCCCCCTCCAAAATTAATTTGAAATGCTTATATCTCCCGCAGTTTTAGAGCTAAAGTCACCATATTTAGAATATAAATTACTGGTGACGTCCTCTACAGATTACAGAAACAAAATTTAGACCACGCCCACTCCCGCCCTCGTAACCGCGAAAATCGATATACATGAATGCACAATTCGATAACACGTGTATATTTCCCGCAATTTTGAAGCTAGAGATTTGGAATTTAGACTAGGGCTGACCAGCCCAAAAGATTGCGTCCTGGATTTTCCGGCCACGCCCACTAGAACGCCCTCCAGCCACCCCACCCCACGAAACACGGAAGCCTATATCTCGCACAGTTTAAGAGCTAGGGCCACCAAACTTTGAGGGTAGACTTCTGGCCAAGTCCTCTAAAGATCGGCCACGCCCCCGCCCGCCCCCAAAAATCGCGAAAATGTATATCTTCCACAGTTTTAGAGCTAGAGTCACCAAAATTGGAGGATAGACTTATTGTCAGCCCCCTCAAGATCGGCAAAAAATTTGTTATGATTCTGAGTTTTTCGTTAACTGTTTTATGGAATCTTTCAACGTAAGAGATGCCATTTTTACTTGTTGTGATATTTATATCAACTCCTTCAGATTTTAACCATATTTGTAATGCAGAACACATAACTGCTGAGTATAAATCTGCTTTTATTTCCTTTGGTTTTCCCATTTCATTAAAAATTTTAAGTAATGCTCTTTTGGCTTCTAACCAATCTCTGCCTTTGACTTCAATTAGGGAGGCGAATTTAAAATATATGTCTATGCATGACAAAAATGGTTTATTATCTACCATGTAAAAGTCTATAACATATTCTTCTCTAGGATTTAACGTTTCTGGAGTTAATTCCAAGGCCAACTTTGTGTCTCTGTGTTCTGCTTTAGCAATCTTGCAAGTTTGACATTCATTAATAATGTTTATACGCTTTTCGAAGAAATTAGTATATTAAGTTCGTGCTGAAGCTTGTAACGCATTGAAGGAAGCGTCTGAGACCCCCAAAAGTTACTGCCAGTATGCTTAGAAAAACAATACAAATTTATCTAGCCATGTCCGTCCGTCTGTCTGTCTGTATGTATGCAAACTAGTGCCTCAGTTTTTGAGCTATCGCGATGCAACTTTGCACAGACACTTATTATTCAAGGGGACAGCACATTGGTTGGAGCCGGCCGGATCGGACGACTATATCTTATAGCTGCCATACAACTTGAAGTCGGTTTTGGTCATAAATCCCATGTTTTCAAAGCTATCGCGATGAAACTTTGCACATATACTTATTATTTAAAGAAACTGCACATTGGTCGGTGCCGGCCGGATCGGACCACTATATCTTATAGCTCTCATACAACTTGATGTTGGTTTTGGTCATAAATCCCATGTTTTCAAAGCTATCGCGATAAAACTTTGCACATATACTTATTATTCAAAGAAACAGCACATTGGTCGGAGCCGGCCGGATCGGACCACTATATCTTATAGCTGCCATACAACTTGAAGTCGGTTTTGGTCATAAATCCCATGTTTTCAAAGCTATCGCGATAAAACTTTGTATAGATACTTATTATTTAAAGAAACAGCACATTGGTCGAAGCCGGCCGGGTCGGACCACTATATCTTATAGCTGCCATACAACTTGAAGTCGGTTTTGGTCATAAATCCCATGTTTTCAAAGCTATCGCGACAAAACTTTGTACAGATACATATTATTCAAAGAAACAGCACATTGGTCGGTGCCGGCCGGATCGGATCACTATATCTTATAGCTGCCATACAACTTGATGTCGGTTTTGGTCATAAATCCCATGTTTTCAAAGCTATCGCGATAAAACTTTGCACATATACTTATTATTCAAAGAAACAGCACATTGGTCGGAGCCGGCCGGATCGGATCACTATATCTTATAGCTGCCATACAACTCTAAGTCGATTTTGGCCATAAATCCGATGTTTTCAAAGCAATTGCTTTCAATTTCCTTGATCACTTGAACTTCCTTATAACTCATCAATGGGAAAACTCGCAAATCGATTGAGTTATAAACAGCGAAGATATGCGTCATTAAATATTTTGAAAGAACAGGTGCATATGAGCAAACAAAGTCAAGCGCAAGTAAGCTTTTGATAGTATGCTCTTCAAGGAATTTTGTCATCGATCATCAAATCGGTTTGTGGCTTAAGGAGTTAATGAACGCCCTGGCAAACGAAAGGTCGCTGGTTCGATTCCTAGCGGCGACCAATAATTATTTTTATTTTTTATACCCTGAACCCATTAAAAATGGGTAAAAAGGGTATAATGAAGTTGTGCAAAAGTATGTAACAGGCATAAGGAAGCATTTCCGACCATATAAAGTATATATATTAATGATCAGTATCAACAGCCGAGTCGATCTAGCCATGTCCGTGTGTCTGTCCGTCTGTCCGTCCGTCTGTCTGTATGAACACACAGATATCAGAGACTACAAGAGCTAGAGACTTCATATTTGGAATAAAAGTTCTCCTAATCCCGGGACAGATCAAGTTTATTTCATTTGATCGATAACTCGTCGCATTCAAAAGTTATCGATAAATTTCGATTTCAGACTAGCGTATTTGGGACATAACTTCAAAGTTATAAGAGCTAGAGGCCCCAAATTTGGCATGTATAATCTCACTTTTTGGATACCACCCCCAAACCCCCCAAAAGTTCAAAAAACACATTTTTAAAGATACGATCTTGTAATTTGGTTTGGTCACACATATTATCGTCAATTGCTTGCCCCAAAATTTCAATAAGATCGGACAATAAACACAGAAGTTATTTAAGATTTATCTTTCCATTGTGTGGGGCTCAGCGAAAAAGCAAGCTAACTGCTTAAACCGCTTGCACTGCTTGTACTGAATGTACTGCAGCATGTGTGTGGTTAGATTAGTACGAATTAGAGGGCTGCACGAATGCACTCAAAATGACATATGAGACATTCACTGTCAAATTGAGTGAGAATTTGAGCGACAATTTTTTGGAAGTGTGAGTAAATGCATATATTTGTATGAATGTGAGAAATACAACATTCTAAAGAGTAGGCAATGAATGTCATTAAATGAGTACACTAATTTTCCTCGTATTTTGATAATTGTACTCAGTGTATAATTTTGTACTTTTTCTTTTCTTTATACTCTTTTCGAAGAAAATAGTATATTAAGTTTGTCCTGAAGCTTGTAACGCATAGAAGGAAGCGTCGGAGACCCCCAAAAGTTACTGCCAATATGCTTAGAATGACAATACAAATTGATCTAGCCATGTCCGTCTGTCTGTCTGTCTGTCTGTCTGTCTGTCTGTATGTATGCAAACTAGTCCCTCAGTTTTTGAGCTATCGCGATAAAACTTTGCACAGACACTTATTATTTAAAGGGACAGCACATTGGTCGGAGCCGGCCGGATCGGACCACTATATCTTATAGCTGCCATACAACTCGAAGTCGGTTTTGGCCATATATCCCATGTTTTTTAATCTATTGCGATGAAACTTTGCGATGATATTTATTATTCAAAGAGACATCACATTGGTTTGGAGCCGGCTGGATCGGATCACTATATCTTATAGCTGCCATACAACTCGAAGTCGGTTTTGGCCATATATCCCATGTTTTTAAAGCTATCGCGATACAAGTTTGCACAGATACTTATTATTCAAAGAGACATCACATTGGTTGGAGCCGGCCGGATCGGATCACTATATCTTATAGCTGCTATACAGCTGGCAATGAATTAAATATTCTTAGAACAAAAAAAAAAAATGTTACGCGACAAAACGATTTTGTACAGCTTATGAAATTTCAGTGGTGCAGTTGGCAGAGTGAAAATTGCCTATAGGTTCGAAAAGAGTATAAAATCTTCGGCACGCCGAAGATAATCCTTCCCCACTTGTTTTTTTTGTATTTATAAAGAAAAATAGACAGTTTTAATTTTCTAACATATAGTTTTTTTTATACTTTATCCATATTTAAGTGTAGAAACATGATTTTGTTTACGTTTTCAGGATTTTGGGCAATAGTGCATCGTTTTTCAGTCAGTAAATTCCTTGCACTGGAAAATGCCCGCTCCGATGCAGCGCTACTTGATGGTATACAAAAAATTTTGCAACTGGCTTTATACAAAAATGGGAAAAAATTTTTCTTCATGTTCCACCACATTCAGCAGTCGAATGTGTCATTATACATAACATTCAAGTTTGAGAAACTATGTATTTCCTTTTCAATTTGCTCTATATGGGTCACCTCATTATTAACTTGAATAAAGTCTGCAAGTGCATCATCCTTAAAATTGTTTGGTGGTTTCGGAATATCATCCACATTTTCATTAACAAAACTGGACATAATTTTCTTGCATTCTTCTGTTATGCTGAGTTTCTCTGTTGTGGAATACTGCAGTAATTTATTTGTGGGTGGAAACAAAAATAGGGCTACTTTGTGATATTTTTTTAAATTTGGCATTACTGTGTCTGTAATTTCAGATTTTAGGTTGCACTTAAATTGTGCGATAATCTCACTATCGTTTGAGTCTGCAGCGCAATGTTTGTTGAGTTTGAATATATATGGTATAGTTAAATGGAGGGTTGGATATTTAGTGCCTTCAAGTTTTTTAGAAATATCTTCAAAAACTGCTAAAAATTTGACGACTGAGCTCAAATGATTCTTGTTTATCCTCTCTAATTTTGCTATCTCATCTTTAGCTAATAATATGTTGTACACTTCGGTCCAATTCGATTCTATCGATTGAAGTAGGTAGTATACTGTATTCCAGCGTGTGGGGCAGTGCCTTTTGAGTGATGTTTGCAAGTTAGAATTACATCCCGATTTTTTGAAAAATTTCACCAATCTACTACATGTGGTGAATATGTTCATACTTCCGAAAGGCTGCAATCATGTTACGCACTCTGCCTGTCACAATTATGGGCTTGTCTTCATCTAGGCTTAGCTTAAATTTCTTCAATATTCCACTCATCTTCAATTGAATATTTGGGCCTTTAAAAAAACCATTAGTTATAACTGAAAATATGTATGATGTGTTTAGTGTTTACCGGTGCACGAATCTCCTTCCATTGATTTAATTGCTAACAGCCGATTTTGGAGAACGCCCTCTTTTATGTAGTGTATGGTACACGACAAATATGAAGATCTTAAATAGTTATCGGTCCAAATGTCGCTTGTTATGGAAAAGCCAAAACACTTATATGCTATAATTTCAGCTTTTATAGGTCCAAAATGAGCTTCGTACATAACCGATATGTTTCGGGATATAGTTGTTGGATGAGGCAATAATTTATCGACATCTACGTTAGCGCCAAATGTAGCTCCCACTTTTATCAAAAATTTCGATAATTTTTTAGCCCAGAATCGGCAATTACCTTATATGAACGGCAATTGCTGACTGTCCATTCAGTAACAATAGCGGTGCTCTCATTTTTTGTTTCTTGATTTACATCTACTAAAACCATATTGTTCTGATTAGTGTTACGACCGTTCATCACGTAACATTTATGCTTCACTATGTTCGATGTGCTTCCTGTAAACCTATAAATATTGTAGCACATCTTACATGCTACTACATCTGTTATTTCTTCTCCATTCTCGTCAATAATTTTTGCGAAGACATCCCAAACTTTGCTACGGCCTCTTTTTTTGCTTAGGCTGTTGTCTCCTCTCACAAGCTTTTCTTTGGTACTAGCATTTAACAATGTACCATTCAAAGGGGGCTATGTTTTAAATAAATTTAAATATAATTATTTAATTCTGTACCAACATATTCCCAATCTACACTAAGCACTAACATCAGGGAATGGCGACATACACTATCACATATTGTATCCCTGTATGTGTGCTGAGGAACAGCAAAATTTGCTAGTCACTGACTCAAAAACATGCATACAAATGCACAGATGCACAAAAATACAATAAAAACTATATTTTTGACCAATTAAACAATCACTTCCAACGCACAAGCATTATAAACAGCACTAAACAACTAATAAGCATCAAATACTTACATTCTCATCAGAAACTTCCGAAATCATAGTGCTTTCTGTTTTCAACTGCGTCTCTGCGTACAAATTTCTAAGCACTAAGCAAAACGTCACACTGAGTACACGGAGTACTCGTATAATCTCGTGTTATTTTTCTATCCAATCGGTATAATCTCGTGTTATTTTTCTATCCAATCGGGCTGTCAAATACACTTGTATTCACTCATTTTTTTCTAAATGTCCCTCGTATGTCATACGTTACTCACTCATTCCAAGTGAAACTAATTTCGTACTGTGTGTTGTACTCGATACTTAGCACAAAATACTATTGTACTCAGCTTATGTCAAATGTGACTGCATTCATGCAGCCCTCTATAGTACGAATGATTGTAAGGACTGGGTTCAGGGTATTTCGTAGCCGGGCACATATATATATAGATATAATAAAATATACTGCATAAGATATACAAGAAATTATTCTTAACATTTATACTCTTTTTGGAGAAAAAAGTTTATTAATTTTGTCCGGAAATTTTTAATGCATAGAGGGATGCGTCAGAGACTCCAAAAGTCTCCTCCAGTATGCTTATGATGACAAAACAAAACACACAAATATGGCCATGCCCGTCTGTATGTCTGTATATCTTATTATTCAAAGAACATTTGTCGGAACCGGCCGGATCGGACCACTATATCTAATAGCTGCCATACAACTAGAAGTCGGTTTTGTCCATAATCCTATGCTTTTAAAGCTATTGCCTTCAATCTTCTTGTACACTTGATCAGTCTTATAACTTATCAATGCTTAAAATTGCAAAGCGGTTGAGTCATAAATAGCGTCATTAAATATTTTAAATTAAACATGCTTTCCAGAGATTTTGAAAATGGTTCGGTAGTGTAAATGGTAGAGTCGCATCGAATCTAATTTAAATTTTTATACTCTGATACCGAAGGTACTCATTATACTCTGATACCGAAGGTACTCATAGTATATTGGTTTTGTCGGATGTCCGTCAGGCCGTCCGTCTTTCTGTCTGGATG
This sequence comes from Drosophila flavopinicola, assembly GCA_035042425.1. Lineage (NCBI taxonomy): Eukaryota > Metazoa > Arthropoda > Insecta > Diptera > Drosophilidae > Drosophila > Drosophila flavopinicola. Next base: position 208,718 of record JAWNLL010000450.1, on the reverse strand, counting down.
AGCGCACGTATTTCCGAAACGATATTAGATAGACTCTTGAAATCTTTTGTGTTATGATTATAGCTATCTGCTTCAGATCAAGTTTGTTTCAAATTTAAGCCACGCCCACTGGGAGGCTGGCAAATCGATAACATGTCGATACACCTCAAATCACAAATCGATTAAACGTGAATATCTATCACAATTTTGAAGCTAGAGTAATCAAATTTGGTAGGTATATTGCTGGTGACCTTCCGAAAAAATTGAATGCTAGGTTTATCGGCCACGCCCATTATTACGCCCACCAGCTCCCCCTCCAAAATTAATTTGAAATGCTTCTATCTCCCGCAGTTTTAGAGCTAAAGTCACCATATTTGGAATATATATTACCGGTGACGTCATCTAAAGATCACAGACAAAAATTCCGACCACGCCCACTTCCGCCCTCGTAATCGAGAAAATCGATATACATGAATGCACAATTCGATAACACGTGTATATTTCCTGCATTTTTGAAGCTAGAGTCCCCAAATTTGGAACTTAGACTAGGGCTGACCAGCCCAAAAGATTTTCCGGCCACGCCCACTAGAACGCTTACCAGCCCGCCCGCCCCCACGAAACACGGAAGCCTATATCTTGCACAGTTTAAGAGCTAGAGACACCAAACTTTGAGAGTAGACTTCTGGGCAAGTCCCCTAAAGATCGGCCAAAAAGTTGGGGGCCACGCCCCCTCGCGCGAAAATGTAGATCTACCACAGTTTTAGAGCTAGAGTCACCAAATTTGTAAGATAGACTTCTGGTCACCCCCTTTTAAGATCGACCACGCCCACTCCCGTCCCAAAAACTTGGACGGCCGATTTCTGGTCACCCATACAAAAATGTTCTGTTCACTTCCTTTCAGCTGTTCTTAAAATGGTATCAGAGTATTACGCAGTCGGCTCCGCCCGACTGCAACGTTCACTTGTTTTATTTAAAGAACTGTTTATATGTGCTAAAGTTTGTAATGCATAGAAGGAAGCGTCGGAGACCCCCAACAGTAACCTCGATAATGCTTAGCATGACAAAACAAATTGAGCTAGCCATGTCCGTCTGTCTGTCTGTATGAATGGTATCTAGTCCGTCAGTTTTTGAGCTATCGCGATGTAACTGTGCACAGACACTTATTATTTTAATGTTCAGTCAATTGGTCGAAACCAGCCGGATAGGACCACTATCAGAGAACTGCAAATGTATCACTTTTTGCCACCCTACTCACACCCAATGAAATGTGTGCCCCGGTGCCACTCAGCGCCGGCTAAGCAAAGCAAAAACATTCACTTATCAAAAGTTTTGTGTGTGCTGCGAGTGACGGCAATACTACGCACTCGCTCAAACAATGTCCCGTTTTTTTTTTGCATGCACCCAGGCATTTTTAGGTAACGCGTGCCGGTCGCACTCACACTCAAAACGAAGCGCAAATGAAACAAGTAAGAGTGCTCTATTCGGGAGTGCCCCACTAGGAGATACCCTGCACCCAGTCTTCACATTCATTCATACTTATCTAAGCACACACATGCTGCAGTACAAGCAGTACAAGCAGTGCAAGCGGTTTAAGCAGTTAGCTTGCATTTTCGCTGAGCCCCACACAATGGAAAGTTAAATCTTAAATAACTTCTGTGTTTATTGTCCGATCTTATTGAAATTTTTAGGGCAAACAATTGTCAATAATTTGTGTGACCAAACAAATGCTATTCAAGACTTTACATGCCAAATTTGGGGCCTCTAGCTCTTATAACTTTGAAGGTATGTCCCAAAAACGCTAGTCTGAAATCGAAAATTATCGATAACTTTTGAATGCGACAAGCTATCGATAAAATGAAATAAACTTGATCCGTCCCGGGATTGGGAGAACTTATATTCCAAATATGAAGTCTCTAGCTCTTATACTCTCTGATATCCGCGTGTTCATACAGACAGACGGACAGACGGTCAGACGGACAGACGGACAGACAGACAGACAGACAGACAGACGGACATGGCTAAATCGACTCGGCTGTTGATACTGATCAAGAATATATATACTTCATATGGTCGGAGATGCTTCCTTATGCCTGTTACATACTTTTGCACAAACCCTTTTTACCCATTTTTAATGGGTTCAGGGTGTAAAAAATGCAAAAGGTAATAAATAGAAGTAGGAAAAAAACACATATGTATGTATCACCCGGGTGTTTTGTTGACACCATGGTGTTCAAGTGGCGCTTCTGCGCTTTTGCAGCAGCAGGTACTAAACAAGTAAGAGTGCTCTAGTCGGGAGTGCCCGACTAGGAGATACCCTGAATCGCGTCCTTACATTAATTCATACTAACCAGTCAGTGTACGTACATACAAACAAAGCAGTGCAAGCAGTAAGCTTGCTTCTTTACTGAGCTCCACATAATGGAAAGTTAAATCCTTAAAAACTTCTGTGTTTATTGCCCGATCTTATTGAAATTTTTTGGGCACAAACTGGGCAATAAAATGTGTGACCAAACCAAATTGCCGGGTCATAACTTCAAAAATGCATTTTTTTAACTCGTCTGTTGATACTGATCAAGAATATATATCCTTTATATGGTCGGAGATGCTTCCTTATGCCTGTTACATACCTTTGCACATAACCATAATACCCTTTTTACCCATTTTAAATGGGTTCAGGGTATAGAAAGCAACACAAGCAAAGCAGCAGCTGGTACTAAAAAAGCAAAACACAAGCGAAGGCTTGCACAAAAGAAACCTTAACACCCAAGACATGCAATACATTTTGTCTCAATTTTTGTGCTTTCCTTTTCAACCATCCATCTTTCGACGTCGATGCGCCTACGTAGGCAACAAAAGTAAGTAGGTAGTCTTTTGCAAAACACTCATACTTTATTGAAAGGCTAGCGGATATGGTCAGTTGTCCGGTGATTGAAAACACCAGGGTGTCAAAATCACTTTACATTTACCCAGTGCACCTTAAGTGCCGGTGGCTTGTTGCAGTTCTCTGACCACTATATCTATTAGCTGCCATACAACTGAAATTCTTTTTTGGCCATATATCTCAGGTTTTTTAAAGCTATCGCGATGAAACTTTTCCCAGAGACTTACTATTCAAAGAGACAATGATTATTTAACCCCCAGCGGCGACTTATCATTTATTTTAATTTTTTCTTATTCTTGTTTTCAAATCACATTCATTTGCTACCAATGCAATTTAGGCAACTTTTACTCTGCCAACTGCACCACTTTAATTTCAGAAGTAGTAAAAAATCGATTTATCGCGTGGCATTTATTTTTTAGCTCTAAGAATTGATATCATATAAATTTAAATTTTGCAATTTAAATATTGAACTCAAGCTATTTGATATATATTTGAAACAAATAATTAGCAAACAAAAAATCAATAAGTCGCGGCTGGGATTTGAACCGAGCTCTCCCCGTTTGTCAGTGCATCACTCTAATACCTACGCCACCAAGCTGTTTTTAAACGCGCTGACAAACTCGATTATACTGATCATTTCTTTGGCGTTGTATAGTTTTTGTTCTAAGGCATTGGTAGCAAATGAATTTGATTATAGTTAAAAGTTAAAATAAATGACCAGTCGCCGGTGGACTCGAACTCGGGACCTTTCGTTGGCTAGGGCGTTACTTAAACCCTTACGCCACAAGCAGTTTTGATGATCGATGACAAAATCCCTTGAAGAGCAGACTGTCAAAATCTTACTTGTTTTGTTTTTCTGCAACTCGCGTTTGTCAACTTCTTACACCAATCAGTTTTGAAATGTGCTGACAAACTCGATTATCTGATCGTTTTTTTTCGCGTTGTATAGTTTTTATACCCTGAGCCTATTAAAAATGGGTAAAAAGGGTATTATGGTTTTGTGCAAAAGCATGTAACAGGCATAAGGAAGCATCTCCGACCATATAAAGTATATACACTTTGTCTATTAATTTTTTGTACATGGAAAAAAATCACATTTTTCTATTTATATTGCAAAAAAAAGTACCTTCTGTAAATATTATATATTAATAATATATAATATAATATATATATAATATTAATATATTAGTCACAAAAAAAAATCAAGATCCGTTTAATTTTGACCATTTCAAAAATATAAAACCAAATTCATCCATTTATTTTGGTGTCTAGAAATTGTTTTGACATTTTGCTTAACTGATAAGTTTAAAACTATTCTTGATTTAAGATATTTAAGATATTCTTGATTAGTATCAACAGCCGAGTCGATCTAGCCATGTCCGTCTGTCTGTCCGTCTGCCTGTCTGTATGAACACACGGATATCAGAGACTACAAGATCTAGAGACTTCATATTTGGAATATAAGTTCTCCTAATCCCGGGACAGATCAAGTTTATTTAATTTTATCGATAAATCAACCCATTCTAAAGTTATCGATAAGTTTAGATTTCAGACTAGCGTTTTTGGGATATAACTTACAAGCCAAATTGAAACAAGTAAGAGTGCTCTAGTCGGGAGTGCCCGACTACGAGATACCCTGAACCCAGTCCTTACAATCATTCGTACTGCTCTAAACACACACATGCTGCAGTACAAGCAGTACAAGCAGTGCAAGCGGTTTAAGCAGTTAGCTTGCTCTTTCGCTGAGCCCCACACAATGGAAAGTTAAATCTTAAATAACTTCTGTGTTTATTGTCCGATCTTATTGAAATTTTTGGGGCAAGCAATTGTCGATAATATGTGTTACCAAACCAAATTGCAAGGTCGTACCTTCAAAAATGCGTTTTTTTAACTTTTGGGGGGTTTGGGTGGTGGTATCCAAAAAGTGAAATATTTGTTACATGTGTATGCTATTCGAGATTATACATGCCAAATTTGGGGTCTCTAGCTTTTATAACTTTGAAGTTATGTCCCAAAAACGCTAGTCTAAAATCAAAATTTATCGATAACTTTTGAATGCGATGAGTTATCGATCAAATGAAATAAACTTGATCTGTCCCGGGATTAGGAGAACTTATGTTCCAAATATGAAGTCTCTAGCTCTTGTAGTCTCTGATATCTGTGTGTTCATACAGACAGACAGACGGACAGACGGACAGACAAACGGACATGGCTAGATCGACTCGGCTGTTGATACTGATCAATAATATATATACTTTATATGGTCGGAGATGCTTCCTTATGCCTGTTACATACATTTGCACAAAACCATAATACCCTTTTTACCCATTTTTAATGGGTTCAGGGTATAAAAACGCAATTTTGAAGGTACGACCTTGCAATTTGGTTTTGTCACACATTTTATTGCCAATTTAATGCCCAAAAAGTTTCAATAAGATCGGACAATAAACACAGAAGTTATTTAAGATTTAACTTTCCATTGTGTGGGGCTCGGTGAAAAGCAAGCTAACTGCTTAAGCCGCATGCACTGCTTTTACTGCAGCATTTGTGTGTTTAGATTAGTAGGAATGATTGTAAGGACTGGGCTCAGGGTATTTCGTAGTCGGGCACTCCCGACTAGAGCATTCTTACTTGTTTTATAGTTTTATTGCTATATTTTGTTAACTATTAAAAGTTTTTCTTTTACATTGCATTTCGTAAACTTCATTCTACGAATGCAGTAAGATAAAATTCAATAAAATATTTGCCAAGAAGCCAAATTCTTGGGTTTCTTCTCCATATACTTAGCAATACTTTTGTGATTCACTGTACATTCCTCTGTAAGTAAGCCACTTGTGAGCGGCGCGCAGCACAGAAAATTGAAACACTTTATTTTTCACTCTGTTGGGTACTGCCTCGGTGATAGCAATTTATTGTTATATTGGAGTGGCGACGAATGCTGGTCCAAAACAAGAGGTCCTCCAGTAATAGGTCAAAGTCCAGATTTATTCCAAAAACCTGGGGTCCTGAGTCCACCCGAAGGCTCCAAAAATGTATAGATAAAATCGGTTGGATCTTCCAACGTGCTCAAGCGGCACTCAGCACTTTTTATACTCTGATACCGAAGGTACTCATAGTATATTGGTTTTGTCCGTCTGTCTGTCTGGATGAACGCACGTATTTCCAAAACGATATTAGATAGACTCTTGAAATCTTTTGTGTTATGATTATAGCTATCTGCTTCAGATCAAGTTTGTTTCAAACTTATGCCACGCCCACTGGGAGGCTGGCAAATCGATAACATGTCGATACACCTCAAATCACAAATCGATTAAACGTGAATATCTCCCACAATATTGAAGCTAGAGTAATCAAATTTGGTAAATATATTGCTGGTGACCTCCCGAAAAAATTGAATGCAAGGTTTATCGGCCACGCCCATTATTACGCCCACCAGCCCACCCACGAAAATTAATTTGAAATGCTTATATCTCCCGCAGTTTTAAAGCTAAGGTGACCAGTCGGCTCCGCCCGCAGTGTTCTCACTTGTTATACCCTGAACCCATTAAAAATGGGTAAAAAGGGTATAATGGTTTTGTGCAAAAGTATGTAACATGCATAAGGAAGCATCTCAGACCATATAAAGTATATATATTCTTGATCAGTATCAACAGCAGAGTCGATATAGCCATGTCCGTCTGTCTGTCTGTCCGTCTGTATGAACACGCAGATATCAGAGACTATAAGAATATAAGTTCTCGTAGTCCCGGGACAGTACAATTTTGTTTAATATTATCGATAGCTCGTCCCGTTCAAAAGTTATCTATAAATTTCAATTTCAGACCAGTGTTTTTTGGCCACAACTTGAAAGTTATAAGGGCTAGAGGACCCAAATTGGGCATGTATAATCTCGAATATCATACACATATTACAAATATTTAACTTTTTTGATACCACACCCCAATCCCCTCCAAAGTTGATAAAACGCAATTTTGAAGTTATGACCTTGCAATTTGGTTTGGTCACACATTTTATAGCCAATGTTATGTCATAAAATTTCAGAAAGATCGGACAATAAACACAGAAGTTATCTATGATTTTACTTTCCATTTATTTGCATGTATACACATTGATAGATTAGTATGAATGTAAGGACTGGGTTCAGGGTATCTCCTAGTCGGGCACTCCCGACAAGAGCACTCTTACTTGTTCACAATTATTTTTTATGATGGGCCCGAACTCATATCAGAACAATAATTAAAATGTGCGTCTATTCGATTCAATTTTAACACCGAACCTTTATTAAGCAGCTGTCCGTCTATGTAGACGCAAGCAGCAGGTTAACATAGAGGGAGAAAGAGAGCGCTCACATGCATGTGCATATGTAAAATACATGTATGCTAGTTAAGCTGAATGCATTTCAGATCTGGTGACATAGCTTAGAGTTAGTTTCTATATATATAATAAAGTTATACTGCATATAATATACAAGAACTTATTCTTAACAATTATACTCATTTCGAAGAAAAAAGTTTATTTATTTTGTCCTGAAGTTTGTAAAGCATAGAGGATGCGTCAGAGACCCCCAAAAGTCTCCTTTAGTATGCTTATGATGACAAAACAAAACACACAAATATGGGCATGTCCGTCTGTATGTCTGTATGTTTGGAATTTATTGTAGTCCCTCAGTCTTTTTATTCAAAGTACATTTGTCGGAACCGGCCGGATCGGAACTATATCTTATAGCTGCCATACAACTCTAAGTCGGTTTTGGCCATAAATCCGATGTTTTCAAAGCAATTGCTTTCAGTTTTCTTGTACACTTGAATATCCTTATAACTGATCAATGCGTAAAATTGCAAAACAATTGAATTATAAATAGCGAAGATATGCGTCATTAAAAAATTTGGAAGAACAGGTTCATATGAGCAAACAAAGTCAAGCGCAAGTAAGCTTTTGACAGTCTGCTCTTCAAGGGATTTTCTCATCGACCATCCAAACGGCTTGTGACGTATATTCTCAGTTTTTTTCTAATTATTTTTTCAACAATAAAACAGCTTTAATTAAATATTTCAAAAGAAAAATTTAAATTCCTTTGATACCAATTCTTAAAAAAAATTAATTACATGCGAAAAAACGAAAATTGATTATAATTTTCTTTTCTGGAAACTCGACTATGTACATCGATTGTTTGGAGTACCCTTTAGATAGTTTCATCACATAAGCTTGTGTTAAGGGTTGTTTGGACAATATCGTTTATTGGTGGAGCAGAAAGATGTGGGTTCCTGTTTTCCTGTAGAGCTTTCCGCTCCTGTCTGGCAGATAAAGATTTAGGAGGACAAGAACGCTGCATATCTTCCAATTTACCGCGATTTTTCAAACGCTGTATAGCACTTCGGATAGTGGGAGGACTTCTTTCAAACATTTTGCAAATATAGCTAGTAGATCGACCCTCATTTTAAATATCTGATATTATATTCTTCTCGGCAACAATTAAATCCTTTACTTTGACCTTTTTGAAGAACTCTCAAAAACTTTGACGGTCAAATTGAACACACTAAGCAAAAATCTTATTTGCTGTGCAAAAAAAAAATCGAAAAGCATGGTCATGCCTACAAGTTAAGAAAAGCTTTTTTTTATAGTTTTATTGCTCTATTTTGATAACTGTAAATAAAGTTTACCACTTTTTATACCCGAACCCATTAAAAATGGGTAAGAAGGGACTATAGAAACTAAAGACTTCATATTTGGAATATAAGTTCCCGTAGTCCCGAAAAGTAAAAATTTGTTTCATTTTATCGACAACTCTACCCGTTCAAAATTTATCGATAAATTTCGATTTCAGACTAGCGTTTTTTGGACATAACTTCAAAGTTAAAAGAGCTAGTCCCCATACACATGTAAGAAATATTTCACTTTTTGGATACCACCCCCCTAACCCCTCAAAAGTTCAAAAAACGCATTTTTGAAGGTACGACCTTGCTATTTGGTTTGGTCACACATATTATTGATAATTTTTTGCCCCAAAAATTTCAATAAGATCGGACAATAAACACAGAAGCTATTTAGGATTTAACTTTCCATTGTGTGGGGCTCAGCGAAAACGCAAGCTAACTGCTTAAACCGCTTGCACTGCTTGTACTGCAGCATGTGTTTAGATTAGTACGAATGATTGTAAGGACTGGGTTCAGGGTATCTCGTAGTCGGGCACTCCCGACTAGAGCACTCTTACTTGTTCTTATTCTGCTTTTCAAATATAAAATAAATGTTATCAAATTCATTTGCTACCATTGCCTTAGAACAAAAACAATGCCACGCAAAAAAACAAACAAGCACTAAAATTGAGTTTGTCAGCGATTTTTAAAACTGCTTGGTGTAAGCAGTAAAAAGCAAAACAAGTAAGCTTTTGACAGTCTGCTCTTCAAGCGATTTTGTCATCGATCATCAAAACTGCTTGTCGTAAGGGGTGAAGTGGCGCCCTGGCAAACGAAAGGTAAGGTGCTGATTCGATTTCTAGCGGCGATCAATAATTATTTTCATTTTTATACTCTGATACCGAAGGTACTCATAGTATATTGGTTTTGTCGAATGTCCGTCAGGCCGTCCGTCTGTCCGTCTGTCTGTCTGGATGAACGCGCGTATTTCCGAAACGATATTAGATAGACTCTTGAAATCTTTTGCGTTATGATTATAGCTATCTGCTTCAGATCAAGTTTATTCCAAATTTATGCCACGCCCACTGGGAGGCTGGCAAATCGATAACATGTCGATACACCTCAAATCACAAATCGATTAAACGTGAATAACTCCCACAATTTTGAAGCTAGAGTAATCAAATTTGGTAGGTATATTACTGGTGACCTCCCGAAAAAATTGGATCCTAGGTTAATCGGCCACGCCCATTATTACGCCCACCAGCCCCCCCTCCAAAATTAATTTGAAATGCTTATATCTCCCGCAGTTTTAGAGCTAAAGTCACCATATTTGGAATATATATTACTGGTGACGTCCTCTACAGATTACAAAAAATTTCGACCACGCCCACTCCCGCCCCCGTAATCGCGAAAATCGATATACATGAATGCACGATTCGATAACACGTGTATATTTCCCGCAATTTTGAAGCTAGAGTCCCCAAATTTGGAATTTAGACTAGGGCTGACCAGCCCAAAAGATTGCGACCTGGATTTTCCGGCCACGCCCACTAGAACGCCCCCCAGCCACCCCGCCCCCACGAAACACGGAAGCCTATATCTCGCACAGTTTAAGAGCTAGGGCCACCAAAATTGAAGGATAGACTTATAGTCAGCCCCCCTAAAGATCGGCAAAAAATTTTGGGGCCCCGCCCCCTCCCGCCTCCAAAAATCGCGAAAATGTATATCTTCCACAGTTTTAGAGCTAGAGTCACCAAAATTGGAGGATAGACTTATTGTCAGCCCCCCTAAAGATCGGCAAAAAATTTTGGGGCCCCGCCCCCTCCCGCCCCCAAAAATCGCGAAAATTTATATCTTCCACAGTTTCAGAGCTAGAGTCATTAAACTTGGAAGATAGAATTCTGGTCAGCCCCTCTAAATATCGGTAAAAAAAAATTTGGGGCCACGCCCCCTCCCGCCCCCAAAAATCGCGAAAATGTATATCTTCCACAGTTTTAGAGCTAGAGTCAAGAAATTTGTAAAATAGACTTCTTGTCACTCCCTCTAAAGATCGGCCAAATTTTTTGGGGCCACGCCCCTTCCCGCCCCCAAAAATCGCGAAAGCTTATATCTTCCACAGTTTTAGAGCTAGAGTCACCAAAATTGGTAGATAGACTTCTGGTCACCCCCTCTTAAGATCGACCATGCCCCTCCCGTTCCCAAAAACTTGGAATGCCGATTTCGGGTCACCCAAACACCAGCAAAAATTTTCAGTTCACTTGCTTTCAGCTGTTCTTAAAATGGTATCAGAGTATTACGCAGTCGGCTCCGCCCGACTGCAACGTTCTCACTTGTTTCATATTCTGCTTTTCAAACATAAAACAACTGTAATCAAATTCATTTGCTACCAATGCCTTAGACCAAAAAATATACAACGCGAAAGAAAAGATCAGTATAATCGAGCTTGTCAGCGCATTTCAAAACTGCTTGGTGGCGTAAGTATTAGAGTGCTGCCCTGACAAACGGGAAAACACGGTTCAAATCCCAGCCGCGACTTTTTGCTTTTTATTTTTTTTCTAAGTATTTTTTTCAATTCTACATCAAATAGCTTGAATTCAATAATTTAAAAGAAAAATTTAAATTCATATGATACCAATTCTTAGAGCAAAAAAATAAATGCCACGCGATAAAATGATATTTTACCACTATTGAAATTTCAGTGGGGCAGTTGTCAGAGTGAAAATTGCCTAAAGGCTCGAAAAGAGTATAAAATCTTCGGCACGCCGAAGATAATCCTTTCCCACTTGTTTTCTATTGCGGAATAATTTATTTCGTGATTGTTTGATGTTCTACTTGCATAGCATATTGGCTTATGATTTTGCGATAATACTGCACCATTAGCAATATTACTAGCATCAGTAGTTAGTGAAAATGGTTTTTCGAAATTGGGATAGATTAATATCGGATCAGATGTAATGAGTAGTTTTAACTTCTCAAATGCTGCGATATAATCTTTGTTTTTTATGTAATAGTTGCATTTTTTTTAAGTTTTAGCGCCATTGGCCTCACAATGTGAGCGAAGCTTGGTATAAGTTTTCTATAGTAACCGCAAAGTCCTAAGAATGACTTGATTTCTTTGGTTGTTTTTGGAATTGCGAAATTTTTTATTGCGCTAAGTTTTAGCGGATTAGGTTTTAAACCTTCAGTTGTTACAATGTGACCAAGGAATTCAGTTTCCTTTTTCATAAATTCACATTTATCCAACTATAATTTTAAATTGGCTTCAATGAGTTTCTTGAAATCTCTTTTTAGTGACAATATGTGTTCTTCCAATGAAGTGGAATACACTATTATGTCATCCATATAGACCAGACAATCCTTATTGATTAAATCTTCTAAACGTTTGTTCATACAACGTTGAAAAGTTGCAGGAGCGTTTTAGAGTCCGAAAGTCATTCGAGTGTACTCGTAATGGCCATTTTTCGTCGAGACAGCGGTCTTTGGGATTGATTCAGAATCCATTTGAATCTGATGAAAGCCTTTTGCTATGTCAATGGTAGTGAAATATTGACATTTTCCAAGTTTGTGTAATATATCAACCATTATTGGGATAGGGTGCTTATCATCTATTGTGATTTCATTTCAGTTTCGATAGTCAATGACTATTCTGAATTTCCGTTTCCTGATGCGTCAGTTTTCTTTGGTACGATCGAAATTGGATAGCAGTAAAAAGACTTTGATTTTCGGATTATTCCCTGTTTTATCCTTTTTATACTCTTTTCGAAAAAAAAGAGTATATTAAGTTTGTGCTGAAGTTTGTAACGCATAGAAGGAAGCGTCGGAGACCCCCAAAAGTTACTGCCAGTATGCTTAGAATGACAAAACAAGTTGATCTAGCCATGTCCGTCTGTCTGTCTGTATGTATTAATTCGCTTTGCTTGAACACTATTTTCCGATATTTGATTAATTTTTGTTTCTATTTCTGCTCTGTCTTCTTGATCTGATGTGCCAAATAGGTATTTATAAAATGTTCCTATAAAATTAAAAAGAACTCTTTTATTGTGTTTTACTATTCTTTTGCCGTTTATTTCTCTTTCGAGTTTTTCTGGTAGATTTTGAATTTGGGATAATGTTTCGAATTCTTTGGCTTTTTTCATCAAATTATTGTAAATGTTTTTATCTTTTGTAAGGTTAGCGGTTAAGTAATGGTTTTCGTAATTTATTGGTAGATCTACAGCTCCTGTATTAAATATAAGGTAACCATTTTTCGATGTCATCGGGTTTACTTCTAGGCTTTGGCCATTGGCTTGTTGAATGAAATACGTTAGTAGAAAAGGGATTAGTAACAGTATTATATTATGTCGTATGTTCTTGATTTGGGTTGTCAGTTAGTGATGATCTGGAATTATCATATTTGCTCTTATTAATTTTCTTTTTCTTTTTAAACTTTGATTTGTACTGTATTATTTTTCTACATCTATTTGTCTCCTAACGTTTGCTGATTTTTGTCGTACTAATGGTGATTGTCTGAAATCGGTATCAATTTCGAATTCTGTACGTTTTTCATTTAGTTTGTCTATTTGGTATGTCTTATTTAATAATGTGTTGTATTCTGTGGTTCCTGCGTATATGAAAATATCTGCTGGTGTTCTACCTGTTGTGTTGTGTTTAGTTTTATGGTTATAAGTATAAAGTATTATTTCGAATCTAGGTAATTTATTTTCTGGATCTGAATCACTATTTATGATTCTAAGCTTTTCGTTAACTGTTTCATGGAATCTTTCAATGTACTTGTTATGATATTTGTATCAACTCAGATTTCAACCATATTTGTAATGCAGAACACATAAATGCTGAGTCTTTCTCTGCTTTTATTTTTTTTGGTTTTCCCATTTCTAACCAATCCCTACCTTTGACTTCGATTAGGGAGGCGAATTATGTCTATGCAAGACAAAAATTGTTAAATTTCTACCATATAAAAATCTATAACATATTTATACTCTTTTCGAAGAGAATAGTTATAGAGAAAAGTTACTACCAGTATGATAAGAATGACAATACAAATTGATATAGCCATGTCCGTCTGTCTGTCTGTCTGTATGTATGCAAGCTAGTCCCTCAGTTTTTGAGCTATCGCAATAAAATATTGCACCGGCCGGATGGGACCACTAGATCTTATAGCTGCCATACAACTCAAAGTCGGCTTTGGCCCTAAATTCCATGTTTTTGAATCTATCGCGATGAAACTTTGCACTGATACTTATTATTTAAAGAGACATCACATTGGTCGGAGCCGGTCCGATCGGACCACTATATCTTATAGCTGCCATACAACTCGAAATCGGTTTTGTGCCATATATCCCATGTTTTTTAATCTATCGCGATTAGACCTTGCACTGGACGAAGCTGGCCGGATCGGATCACTATATCTTATAGCTGCTATACAACTGGCAATAAATTTAATATTCTTAGAACAAAAAAAAAAATGCTGCGTGGCAAAACGATTTTGCACAGCATATGAAATTTCCTAAAGGTTCCAAAAGAGTATAAAATCTTCGGCACGCCAAACATAATCCTTCCCCATTTGTTTTCTCAAGAATTGAACGTTGCTGGAGTTAATTCCAGGAATAACTTCGTGACTCTGTGTTATGTATTGGTAATGTTACAAGTTTGACATTCACTAATAATGTTTTGAATTAAGTTTTGGTAATCTGGGTAAAAGTACTTTTCTTTAAATAACGAGATGAGTTTTTCTATACCTGGGTATAATAGTTAATTAATATAATAATTATTTATGAGTTTTATTGACGAATTCTTTAAATTCTGCATATGTTTGGATATCTGTTAGGATTTTAGTCGATTTCATTACCTTTGTTAAGTTACTGGGACTGATTATTTCTTTGAAGGCAGTTTGAAAAACTAAAAAGTCTGCATCGTTATGCAAATAGATTACGCTTTTCATAGTGCATAAATATTCTTTATACTCTTTTCGAAGAAAATAGTATATTAAGTTTGTCCTGAAGTTTGTAACGTATAGAAGGAAGCGTCTGACACCCCCAAAAGTTACTGCCAGTATGCTTAGAAAAACAAAACAAATTGATCTAGCCATGTCCGTCTGTCTGTCTGTATGTATGCAAACTAGTCCCTCAGTTTTTGAGCTATCGCGATGCAACTTTGCACAGATACTTATTATTCAAGGGGACAGCACATTGGTCGGAGCCGGCCGGATCGGACCACTATATCTTATAGCTGCCATACACCTCAAAGTCGGTTTTGGCCATAAATCCGATGTTTTCAAAGCAATTGCCTTGTACACTTGAACATCCTTATAACTCATCAATGCGTAAAATCACAAATCGATTGAGTCATAAACAGCGAAGATATGCGTCATTAAATATTTTGAAAAAACAGGTGCATATGAGCAAACAAAGTCAAGCGCAAGAAAGCTTTTGATAGTCTGCTCTTCATGGTATTTTGTCATCAATCATCAAAACGGTTTGTGGCGTAAGGCGTAAAGAGCCGCGCTAACGAACGCAGGTTTCGCAAGTTCGAGCCTCGGCGGCGGCTGATTGTTAATTTAATACTTTTTTCTTTTTCTTCCTTTCAAATATATAACTGTTATCAAATTAATTTGCTTCCAATGGCTTAGAACAAAAACAATGCCACGCGAAAAAACAAATGCTGTCAAACGCGAGTTGCAGGTTGCAGCAAAACAAAACAAGGAAATTTGTAACAGTCGGCTCTTCAAGCAATTTTGTCAGCGATCATAAAAACGGCTTGTGGCGTAAGGGGTAAAGTTGCGAACTGGTGAGCGAGAGGTCCTGGGTTCAAGTGCCAGCGGCGACTGGTCATTTATTTTCATTTTTTCTTATTCTTCTTTTCAAATATATAATAACTGTAATCAAATTCATTTGCTTTCAATGGCTTAGAACAAAAACAATGCCACGCGAAAAAACAAAAGCTCAGTATAAATCGAGTTTGTCAGCGATTCTTAAAACTGCTTGGTGTAAGCAGTAAAAAGCAAAACAAGAAAGCTTTTGACAGTCTGCTCTTCAAGGGATTTTGTCAGCGATCATCAAAACGGCTTGTGGCGTAAGGGGTAAAGTTACGAACTGGTGAGCGAGAGGTCCTGGGTTCAAGTGCCATTTATTTTCATTTTTTTTATTCTTCTTTTCAAATATATAATAGCTGTAATCAAATTCATTTATTTTCAATTTCCTAAATTGTTTCTAACTTTTTTTTTCATACATAAAGTAGCTTTAATAGAATAATTCAAAAGAAAAATTTAAATTCATTGGCAAAACCAATGCCACGCGAAAAAAAATATGGATCTCAAATTCTGTATATAAGCTCTCGTATGTTCAGATTAAGTTTTATGACAATTCAATTTCCGACAGCGGCCTTGAAAGGTATAAGAGCAACAGGCACAAAATTTGGTATGTATATTGTAATATACATATGTAATGTAGTTTTGACTTTTTGGAAAAACTGAAACTTGTTTATTGTTCAATTCGGTAGCACTTATGAATGCTAAGGGACGCGTCCACGAGCTGCGGATAGTGAAACGTCTCTGTTTACATGAATACCTTTATATATTTTATTTTATATGTAGGGGTATATGTATGCGACATTAATATCTGCGAATTAAATAAGCAGTCTCGGAAAAATAGTGAAAATTGCTTAAAGGTTCGAAAAGAGTATTTAATCTTCGGCACGCCGAAGATAATCCTTCTCCACTTGTTTATGAGTTACTTAGCATGGATACTTGTCATTTCCTCTTACATGATCTGTATTTTGGTTTTATGAAAATAGTTATTTTTTTTACTTTCGTTGATACTATTTTTAATAAATTCGATTTGCATACTATAGTAATTGATTGGTCTTTCAGTAATTGAAGTGTAATATTGATGTCTTCCTGTGTGCTTTGTATAGTTGATGCTATACTGATAAGGGTTTCTCCTAAACAATTTTCGCCCAATTTAATTATGTACAAAGCATCTGCTGCATGATGTGGTTATTCATTTAATTTGATTCTCCATCGTTGCAACTTCATGTTTGGTTCTGAACAGCCCAAAAGATTGCGTCCTGGATTTTCCGGCCACGCCCACTAGAGCGCCCCCCAGCCACCCAGTATAAATAGCCGAGTCGAGCCATGTGTTTGGGCACACATTTTATTGCCAATTGTATGCCCAAAAATTTTCAATAAGATGAAAAAGCAAGCTAACTGCTTAAACCTCTTGCAATGCAGATTAATTCAAATATATATAAAATATTTAGGCACTTATACTGTTTTCGATGAAAATAGGATGACAAAAAAAATAGTTCTGGTCGTAGACCCTCAGTTTTTGAGCTATCGCAATGAAACCTTGCACATAGACTTATTATTCGAAGGAACAGCACATTGGTCGAAACCAGCTGGATCGGATCCCTATATCTTATAGCTCCCATTCAACTCGAAGGCGGTTTTAGCCGTGTTTCCCATGTTCTTAAAGCTATCGCGATGAAACTTTGCACTATCGCCTTAAATTTCCTTGTACACTTGAACATTCATATTTTCCTTTGTTTTCATAAGGTATCACCTTTAATTGCGTTATGCATTTAAATTTCCTTATCATCCAACTCATTAATTGTTAAAATTGCAAAGAGATTGAGTCATAAATAGCGAAGATATGTGTTACTAAATATTTTGAAAGAAATAAGTGTATATGAGTAAATAAAGCCAAGTTCAATATTGTTTTGAACTGAATTGACTTTAATAGAGCTTATGAATTACAGCATGGTTCGGCGGTTTAAGTGGTAGAGTATCGCGAAGACGCAATGGCTTAGAAATCGAGCGATAGCTGCGCATTAGTCGCAGACTATTTCATAACTTAAAAATGCGAGTAAAATATAAGCTAGTGAACTCTGTCTCAAGATTCGAAGAGAGTGTAAAATCT
Source organism: Drosophila flavopinicola (assembly GCA_035042425.1). NCBI lineage: Eukaryota > Metazoa > Arthropoda > Insecta > Diptera > Drosophilidae > Drosophila > Drosophila flavopinicola. Next base: position 191,310 of record JAWNLL010000450.1, on the reverse strand, counting down.
TCCGGACGCGGAAGATAATCCTTCCGTGCTTTTTTTTTAGTGCTTTGAGATACAAGCTGGAAAATTTGTGTCTCACAGAACAAACTGGAAAATGTGTGTCTCATAAAAAGCATACTTTTAGGTGGAAATGGCCATATGTATTTATATATTTATACTCTTTTCGATAATAATAGTATATTAAGTTTGTGCTGAACTTTGCAACGCATAGAAGGAAGCGTTGGAGACCTCCAAAAGTTACTGCCAATATGGTTGGAATGACAAAACAAATTGATCTAGCCGTGTCCGTCCGTCTGTCTGTCTGTCTGTATGTATGCAAACTAGTCCCCCAGTTTTTGAGCTATTGCGATCAAACTTTGCACATAAACTTATTACCTAAAGGGACAGCACATTGGTCGGAACCGACCGGATCGGACCACTGTATCTTAAAGCTGCCATACAACTGGATGTCGGTTTTGGCCATAAATCCCATGTTTTCAAAGCTATCGCGATGAAACTTTTGCACAGATACTTAATATTCAAACATACATCACATTAATCGGAGCCGGCCAGATCGGACCACTATATCTTATAACTGCCATACAACTGGAAATAAATTTAATATTTCAATAGAAAATTTAAATTCATATGATATCCATTTTTACAGCTAATGAAAGTGCTGCAGTTGGCAGAGTGAAAATGGTCTAAAGGTTCGAAAAGCGTGTACAATCTTCGGCACGCCGAAGATAATCCTTTACACTTGTTTTTATATACTTTTCATAGTGTGGGGCTCAGTGTAGAAGCAAGCTAACTGCTTAAACTGCTTGTACTGCTTATAGCATGTGTGTGCTTGCATGTCTGTACACTGATAGGCTAGTATGAACAAGTGAGAACGTTGCAGTCGGGCAGAGCCGACTGCGTAATACTCTGATACCATTTTAAGAACAGCTGAAAGCAAGTGAACAGAAAATTTTTGCTGGTGTTTGGGTGACCCGAAATCGGTATTCCAAGTTTTTGGGAACGGGAGGGGCATGGTCGATCTTAAGAGGGGTGACCGAAGTCTATCTTCCAATTTTGGTGACTCTAGCTCTAAAACTGTGGAAGATATAAGCCTTCGCGATTTTGGGGGCGGAAGGGGGCGTGGCCCCAAAATTGTTTGCCGATCTTTAGGGGGGCTGACAACAAGTCTATCCTCTAATTTTGGTGACTCTAGCTCTAAAACTGTGGAAGATATACATTTTCGCGATTTTTGGGGGCGGGCGGGGGCGTGGCCCCAAAATTTTTTTGTCCGATCTTTAGAGGACTTGGCCAGAAGTCTACCCTCAAAGTTTGGTAGCCCTAGCTCTTAAGCTGTGCGAGATATAGGCTTCCGTGTTTCGTGGGGGCGGGGTGGCTGGGGGGCGCTCTAGTGGGCGTGGCCGGAAAATCCAGGACGCAATCTTTTGGGCTGGTCAGCCCTAGTCTAAATTCAAATTTGGGGACTCTAGCTTCAAAATTGCGGGAAATATACACGTGTTATCGAATTGTGCATTCATGTATATCGATTTTCGCGATTACGGGGGCGGGAGTGGGCGTGGTCGAAATTTTGTTTCTGTAATCTGTAGAGGACGTCACCAGTAATATATATTCCAAATATGGTGACTTTAGCTCTAAAACTGCGGGAGATATAAGCATTTCAAATTAATTTTGGAGGGGGGCTGGTGGGCGTAATAATGGGCGTGGCCGATTAGCTTAGGATCCAATTTTTTCGGGAGGTCACCAGCAATATACCTACCAAAGTTGATTACTCTAGCTTCAAAATTGTGGGAGTTATTCACGTTTAATCGATTTGTGATTTGAGGTGTATCGATTTTCCAGCCTCCCAGTGGGCGTGGCATAAATTTGGAATAAACTTGATCTGAAGCAGATAGCTATAATCATAACGCAAAAGATTTCAAGAGTCTATCTAATATCGTTTCGGAAATACGTGCGTTCATCCAGACAGACAGACGGACAGACGGACGGCCTGACGGACATTCGACAAAACCAATATACTATGAGTACCTTCGGTATCAGAGTATAAAAAATTTATGGACTAGGTTCAGGGTATCTCCTAATTGGGCAATCCCGACTAGAGCATTCTTACTTGTTTATAGTGTTGGAGCGAAAACTTTCAGAAAAATCCTGAGTGCAACAGAAATAAATAGTATCATCCGATGGGAATGTTAAAATGATGCATTTTTGGCATGACAGAAACATGGACAACATCAAAACTACGATCGTTAGTCGATGTTAGATGTTACCCTGCGGAAATACACTATAAGGGCTGCAATAACTGGATCTCGCTGTTTAAGGACTAGTGAGCCTCAAAAGGTGGCAACCTTAAAATGTATTTCAAATTCAACAAAAGATTCATTATATTTTTGCGTTTTTAAGGCTGAATCACTAAGTGAGCAAACATAGACGAACAAACAACGAAAATATATATTTTGGATGTAACCAGCATTCATTTGGATCGCCTATTAAGCAAATGTTTGACGACGATTACTCAGCCGAAACCGGAGGAAATGTCTTCATTCTGTAAGCACTTAGATCATCTGCGGGCAGAAAGAACGCGTCGCATGGAAGAGTTGTTTCAGCTGCGCGGTAAAATCAAGCACGACATGAAGTTGCTAGGGCTGCGTCTGGACACAGCAACAGATCAGCTTTTTGACGCCAGATACATATGTATGTATATTCGAGAAGCTGCGTTTCATGCAGAAAGAATTGGCAGTGCAGTAGACGGAGCTGCGCGAACGCATGAACAAATATGCGTGAAAAGATTTTCGTGCTTTGGGAACGTCTGCAGGAAACGGACGAGTTTGGCAGGCGTCGAGTGCGCTAGGCCAATGAAAATACACAATGGAACTATGATGTGCTCCATGAGGAGTTGCGCCGTAAGAACTTGGAATCCTTCATTTATCAGCTGCGCCTAGAAATATTATCGTAGTAAAAGTTGGAGAAGCGCGTTCGCTCCTGCGGCGATTTCAGTGTCAATCAATTGGTAGGATTGACACTGAAATTGCCGCAGGAGCGAACGCGCTTCTCCAACTTTTACTACGATATGTACAACGAAGATTTGTTGGAGCTGCATGGACTCGAGCACAATCTGAACAGCTACTACAATAGCAACAAAGAGATCTTTGAGCTTTTTTCTAGTCGTGCCGAGTTCTGGGCGCGTATGTACGCTTTGGAAGCCAAGTCAGGCAGGCATCTTGTAAAAGAGGAGCGAGAACGCAAGGTCATAGGCCACAAGCTGCCATAGTTAGAGCAGCGGATTACCGAATTGGTGAAAGGCTATGAGGCGTGCACTCCTCGTTGTTCATCCATGGAGAGGACAGAAAGATGAGTAGCAAAGTAGTGCCCGCAGAAATGCAGTTACTACACCATTGGATACATGCTGTCGGAAAAATCCCAGTGGCAAAATGCTGTCACCAGCTCCACGGACGCCCATGAGAGAACGAACATGAGATCTGCAAGTACAAAATGTTTGAGCCGCGAGTACGATCATTCGAGTTGCCACAGACGCTGTACACCTATCATCAAGTGCGATCATCCGAGTTGCCACGGACGTTGTGCACCTATCATCAAGAGCCTTTGGTTAGCAATCGTCTCAAAAATAACAAGTAAGAGAGCTCTAGTCGGGATTGCCCGACTAGGAGATACCCTGAACCCAGTCCTTTTTCAAGCTGCAAGCAGTACAAGCAGCTTAAGCAGTTAGCTTGCTTCTGCACTGAGCCCCACACCATGGAAAGGTTAATCTTAAATAGCTTCTGTGGTTATTGTCCGATCTTTGTCGAATTTGTAGGACATGAAATTGGCTATAAAATGGGCGATCAACCCAAGTTACAAGGTCATACCTTATAATATGAGTGTTTTTCACTTTTACGATTGGGGGGTGGTATCCAAAAAGTGAAATATTTTGTACATGTGTATGCTATTCGCGATTATACATACCAAATTTGATGCCTCTAGCTCTTATAACTTGTAAGTTATAGCCCAAAAAAGCTGTTATCAAATCGAAATGTATTGATATCTTTTGAACGGGATGAGTTATCGATAAAATGATCAAGTCTAGTCGATCTAGACATGTCCGTCCGTCTGTCTGTATGAACACGCGGATATCAGAGACTACTGGAGCTAGAGACTTCATATTTGGAATATAAGTTCCCCTAATCCCGGGATAGATCAAGTTTATTTCATTTTATCGATAACTCGTTCCGTTTAAAAGTTATCGATAAATTTCGCTTTCAGGCTAGCGTTTTTGAAACATAACTTCAAAGTAATGTGAGCTAGAGACCCCAAATTTGGCATATATAATCTCGAATAGCATGCATATGTAACAAATACTTAATTTTTTGGATACCACACCCAAATCCACCCAAAAGTTAAAAAAAACTCAATTTTGAAGGTACGACCATGCAATGCAATGGGTATGCTCAAAAAATTTCATTTATATCGGACAATAAACACAGATGTTGGTTAAGACTTAACTTTCCAGGCTCAGTGTAAAAGCAAGCTAACTGCTTAAACTGCTTGTACTGCTTACAGCATGTGTGTGCTTGCATATTCATATGTACACTGATAGCTCAGTATAAAAAAATGTGAGGACTGGGTTCAGGGTATCTCCTAGTCGGGCACTCCCGACTAGAGCACTCTTACTTGTTAATATACTGGTTGACATTTTTAGAGTTTTGGTTTATACGTTGATACCATCTGGATGGAAAAGTGTGTCATGATAAGAGTCCTTATAGCAGCAGGTTAATATGTAACTTTTCCGTATTACCAATGGCGTGACTGGCAGATAAGGAATCGGAATAATTGACGTATTTGCCAGGTTTTAGTGTAAAAATCTTAATAGCTTCATATATTGCAATAATCTCAGCGGAGAAAATCGATGAGTAGTTTGGAATTATACCTATTTATACCCTGAATCCATTAAAAATGGGTAAAAAGGGTATAATGGTTTTGTGCAAAAGTATGTAACAGGCATAAGGAAGCATCTCCGACCATACAAAGTATATATATTCTTGCTCAGTATCAACAACCGAGTTAAAAAAACGCATTTTTGAAGTTATGACCTTGCAATTTGGTTTGGTCACACATTTTATTGCCCAGTCTTTGCCCAAAAAATTTCAGTAAGATCGGGTGATAAACACAGACGTTTTTAAGGATTTAACTTTCCATTGTGTGGAGCTCAGTAAAGAATCAAGCTTACTGCTTAGACTGCTGGCACTGCTCGCACTGCTTGTACTGCAGCATGTGTGTGTTTAGATTAGTACGAATGATTGTAAGGACTGGGTTCAGGGTATCTCGTAGTCGGGCACTCCCGACTAGAGCACTCTTACTTGTTATACTCTTTCGAAGAAAATAGTATATTAAGTTTGTCCTGAAGTTTGTAACGCATAGAAGGAAGCGTCGGAGACCCCCAAAAGTTACTGCCAGTATGCTTAGAATGACAATACAAATTGATCTAGCCATGTCCGTCTGTCTGTCTGTCTGTCTGTCTGTCTGTCTGTCTGTCTGTCTGTATGTATGCAAACTAGTCCCTCAGTTTTTGAGCTATCGCGATAAAACTTTGCACAGACACTTATTATTCCAGGGGACAGAACATTGGTCGGAGCCGGCCGGATCGGACCACTATATCTTATAGCTGCCCTACAACTCGAAGTCGGTTTTGGCCATATATCCCATGTTTTTAAAGCTATCGCGATACAACTTTGCACAGATACTTATTATTCAAAGAGACATCACATTGGTTGGAGCCGGCCGGATCGGATCACTATATCTTATAGCTGCCATACAACTCGAAGTCGGTTTTGGCCATATATCCCATGTTTCTTAATCTATCGCGATGAAACTTTGCACTGATACTTATTATTCAAAGAGAAATCATATTGGCTGGAGCCGGCTGGATCGGATCACTATATCTTATAACTACTATACAACTGGCAATGAATTAAATATTTTTAGAACAAAAAAAAAATGTTACGCGACAAAACGATTTTGTACAGCTTATGAAATTTCAGTGGTGCAGTTGGCAGAGTGAAAATTGCCCATAGGTTCGAAAAGAGTATAAAATCTTCGGCACGCCGAAGATAATCCTTCCCACTTGTTTTATAATATGTTCTTCACTAGTAATTGAGTATGAGGTTGAATTCCCGGTTTTTGAACCGTCTGTATATATGAACACATGGTTGGGTAGGTTAGCTTTAATGTTAAGAAAGTGTTGAAAGATAATCTGATTTGTATTCTGGGCTTTTAGATTTGAGAGTTCTGTGTTTATTGCATTCTTGTTTAATTTCCAAAAAGGTAGTTTTGGTGTAATTATAGAGGGTTGATGAGGTTTTATGTTCAAAAAATTGCATAAATTCACTCCTCTGTTTAAAGCAGATGGGAGTTTAATTTTGTTATATGGTTTATTTTTTAATTTCTTAACTATTATGTTAAGTGGTGAATCTTTAGAGGAGTATACAGTCGGCGGCATATATATTTTGACAAAGAAACTACCATGCGTTTTCGTTAATAGCTTTTTAAATGAGCATTGAACAAATTTAAAATAAATATGGTGCAAAGATATGCTTATTTTTTTTCAAAATATACGAAAACATTGTACAAAAGTATTTTAAAAAGAAAAAAGAATAACAAAAATAAATTTTCAAAAATGTATGGTGGCATAAGTATTTTGACATATTATTTAAGATTGAAAATTTTAACAAAATCCAAAGTATTTGGATAATTTTACTTGTTATTAATAAAAAGTATAGCCTCTCTTGGCATTTATAACTTTTTGCAGCCGTCGTGGAACAGAATTAACCAAAGTTGTGATATAATCCAATGAAATATCCTTCCAGAATGTTTCTACTTCGGATATCTTTTGATCTCGCAACCTTGTTAGATTAACACATCGTTTTTGTTTTATATAAGCCCATGTATTTTAAATAATTCTCATGTCGGGGCCTTGTGGTGGCGTAGTATCTGGTATTTCCGCAGAAAATATCAGTAAATAATGCAATATACCCCATTTAACTGTGTATTACCAAATTAATAAATATAAAAAAAACCGCACCACAAAAACATAGCAGATTGTTCTACTTTCATTATACACAAACATTATTATTAGTGAAAGGACAGTTCGGAGACGTTTAAAAGAAGGTGATTACGGGACCTACATAGCCAGAGTGATTCCACAAATTACAGTGAAAGATAAAATCAAACGACTTGAATTTGCAAAAAAAAAATACATCGACAAGCCCCAATCCTTTTAGCATAATGTTCTATGCAGTGACTGCTCTAAAAACAAGTAAGAGTGCTCTTGTCGGGAGTGTCCGACTAGGAGATACCATGAACCAAGTCCTTACAATCATGCATACTAATCTAAACACGCACATCCTGCAGTTCAAGCAGTGCAAGCGGTTTAAGCAGTTAGCTTGCTCTTCACCGAGCCCCACACAATGGAAAGTAAAATCTTAATAAACTTCTGTGTTTATTGTCCGATCTTTCTGAAATTTTTAGGACTTATTGGCTATAAAATGTGTGACCAAACCAAATTGCAAGGTCGTACCTTCAAAAATGCGTTTTTTAAAATTTGGGGGAAATTGGGAGGTGGTATCCAAAAAGTGAAAAATTAGTTACATGTGTATGCTATTTGAGATTATACATGCCAAATTAGGGGCCTCTACCTCTTATAATGTGTAAGTTATAGCCCAAAAACGCTAGTCTGAAATCGAAATTTATCGATAACTTTTAAATGGGTCAAGTTATCGATAAAATAAAATAAACTTGATCTGTCCCGGCACTACGAGAACTTATATTCCAGACAGACAGACGGACAGACAGACAGACGGACATGGCTAAATCGACTCGGCTGTTGATACTGATCAAGAATATATACACTTTATATAGTTGGAGATGCTTCCTTATGCCTGTTACATACTTTTGCACAAAACCATAATACCCTTTTTACCCATTTTTAATGGGTTCAGGGTATAAAAAGTGTTTGTAAGAATGCCAACAGCAACACACAAAAATAGGTACCAGTTTATGAAAGAGTAAGCCATGGGGGTGGATCGATTATGTTTTGGGGATATGTAGCATACAATGGGGTAGGAAACTTGGTATCTATCAATGGAACAATGGATATAAATAAATATGTACTTGTCTTGAATGATTACGCTTTCCCTTCTGGGGACAATTTGATCGGAGAAAATTTTATATACCAGCAGAATAACGCGCCGTGCCATAAGGCAAAATCTATAACATACTTTTTAAATGAATTAGGGGTAAACACTTTGAATTGGCCATCACAAAGCCCCAAATTTGAGTACTATTGAAAATGTATGGGCTTATATAAAACAAAAACGATGTGTTAATCTAACAAGGACGCGTGATGAAAAAATATCCGAAGTAGAAACATTCTGGAAGGATATTTCATTGGATTATATCAAAACTTTGGTTAATTCTTTTCCACGACGGCTGCAAAAAGTTATAAATGCCAAGGGAGGCTATACTTTTTATTAATAACAAGTAAAACAAGTAAGAAAGGATTATCTTCGGCGTGCCGAAGATTTTATACTCTTTTCGAACTTTTAGACAATTTTCATTCTGCCAACTGCAGCTCTTTCATATGCTGTAATAATTCATTTTATCGCGTGGCATTTTTTTTTTTTTTTTCTAAAAATATTAAATTTTTTCCAGTTGTATGGTAGCTACAAGATATAGTGGTCCGATCCGGCCGGCTTAGATCAATGTGCTGACATTTTGAATAATAAGTATCTGTGCGAAGTTTCATCGCGATAGCTTTGAAAACATGGGATATATGGCCGAAACCGACTTCGAGTTGTATGGTAGCTATAAGATATAGTCATCCGATCCGGCCGGCTCCGATCAATGTTATGTATATTTCAATAATAAGTACCAGTGCAAAGTTTCATTGCGATAGCTTTAAAAACATGGGATTTATGCCCAAAACCGACTTCCAGCTATAAGATATAGTGGTCCGATATGGCCGGTTCCGACCAATGTACTGTCCCTTTGAATAATAAGTCTCTGTGCAAAGTTTGATCACGATAGCTCAAATACTGAGGGACTAGTTTGCATACATACAGACAGGTAGACGGCCATGGCTAGATCAATTTGTTTTGTCATTCTAAGCATACTGGCAGTAACTTTTGGGGGTCTCCGACGCTTCTTTCTATACGTTACAAACTTCAGCACAAACTTAATATACTATTTTCTTCGAAAAGAGTATAATTATCAAAATACTTTGGATTTTGCTAAAATTTTCAATCTTAAATAATATGTCAAAATACTTATGCCACCATACATTTTTAAAAATTATTTTTGATATTCTTTTTAAAATACTTTTGTAAAATGTTTTCATATAATTTGAAAATAAATAAACATATCTTTACACCATATTTATTTTAAATTTGTTCAATGCTCATTTAAAAAGCTATTAACGAAAACGCATGGTAGTTTCTTTGTCAAAATATATATGCCGCCGACTCTATATATTAAGTTTGTGCTGAAGTTTGTAACGCATAGAAGGAAGCGTCTGAGACCCCCAAAAGTTACTGCCAGTATGCTTAGAAAAACAAAACCAAATTGATCTAGCCATGTCCGTCTGTCTGTCTGTATGTATGCAAACTAGTCCCTCAGTGTTTGAGCAATCGTGATGCAACTTTGCAGAGACACTTCTTATTCAAAGGGACAGCACATTGATCGGAGCCGGCCCGATCGGACCACTATATCTTATAGCTGCCATAAACTCTAAGTCGGTTTTTTCCATAAATCCTTGTACACTTGAACATCCTTATAAATCATCAATGGTAAAATTGCAAAACGATTGAGTCATAAATAGCGAAGATATGCCTCATTAAATATTTTGAAAAACAGGTGCATATGTGCAAACAAATCCAAGCGCAAGAAAGCTTTTGACAGTCTGCTCTTCAAGCGATTTTGTCATCGATCATCAAAACTGCTTGTGGCGTAAGGGGTAAAGTGGCGCCCTGGCAAACGAAAGGTGTTGGTTTAATTCCTAGCGGCGACCAATAATTATTTTAATTTTTCTTATTCTGCTTTTCAAATATATACATATATATATAATGTCTTAGAACAAAAACAATGCCACGCGAAAAGACAAATGCTCAGTATAATCGAGTTTGTCCGATATTTTTAAAACTGCTTGGTGTAAGCTGACAAACGCGAGTTGCAGGTTGCAGGAAAACAAAACAATTTAGCTTTTGACAGTCTGCTCTTCAAGGGATTTTGTCATAGATAATCAAAACTGCTTGTGTCGTAAGGGGTAAAGTGGCGCTATCAAACGAAAGCTCGCGGGTACGAAACTCAGCGGCGACTGGTCATTACACATACAACGCAAAGGAAAAGATCAGTATAATCGAGTTTGTCAACGCATTTCAAAACTGCTTGGTGGCGTAAGTATTAGAGTAATGCGCTGAAAATCGGGAGAACATGGTTAAAATCCCAGCCGCGACTTAATGCTTTTTATTTTTCTCTAAACTTAGATACCGAAGGTACTCATAGTATATTGGTTTTGTCGGATGTCCGTCAGGCCGTCCGTCTTTCTGTCTGGATGAGCGCACGTATTTCCGAAACGATATTAGATAGACTCTTGAAATCTTTTGTGTTATGATTATAGCTATCTGCTTCAGATTAAGTTTGTTTCAAATTTATGCCACGCCCAATGGGAGGCTGGCAAATCGATATCATGTCTATACACCTCAAATCACAAGTCGATTAAACGTGAATATCTCCCACAATTTTGAAGCTAGAGTAATCAAATTTAGTAGGTATACTGCTGGTGACCTCCCACCAGCCCACCAGCCCCCCTCCAAAATAAATTTCAAATGCTTATATCTCCCGCAGTTTTAGACCTAAGGTCACCATATTTGGAATATATATTACTGGTTTTGTCCTCTACAGATCACTAGGGCCACCTAACGTTGCGGGTAGACTTCTGTCCACGCCCCCTCCCGCCCGCAAAAATCGCGAAAATTTATATCTTCCACAGTCTTAGAGCTAGAGTCACCGAAATTGGAAGATAGACTTCTGGTCACCCCCTCTTAAGATCGGTAAAAAAATATTTGGGGCCACGCCCCCTCCCTCCCCCAAAAATCGCGAAAATGTATATCTTCCACAGTTTTAGAGCTAAAATCACAAAATTTGAAAAATAAACTTCTGGTCACCCCTCTTAGGATCGACCACGCCCCCTCCCGTCCCCAAAAACTTGGAAGGGCGATTTCGGGTCACCCATACACCAGCAAAAATGTTCTGTTCACTTGGTTTCAGCTGTTCTTGAAATGGTATCAGAGTATTACGCAGTCGGCTCCGCCCGACTGCAACGTTTTCACTTATTCTAATTACTTTTTTTCAAATGTATATCAAATAGCTTGAATTCAATAATTTCAAAGAAATATTTAAATTCATTTGAAACGATTTTTTACTACTTTTGAAATTTCAGTGGTTCAGTTGGCAGAGTGAAAGTTGCCTAAAGGTTCGAAAAGAGTATAGAATCTTCGGCACGCCGAAGATAATCCTTTCCCACTTATTTTGATTAAATTAGCTTGAAGAAAGTTACGGCGTTCTATTACTGTGCTTATAGCAGATTCCATTAGCAGATTTTTTAGTGGTGTAGTGCGGAATGTGCCTAAAGCCGTTCTAATTGCGTTGTTAAGTATAGTTTGTATTTTTGTTGAGAATATGATGTATTACCATAAAAACATAGTCCATAATCAATTTTCGATATTATTTTTGATTTAACAATTGATATAAGAGTGTGTATGGCAGTTTAATTTGTAATTATATAAGCATTTCATAATATTTAGTTTTTATACTCTGATACCGAAGGTACTCATAGTATATTGGTTTTGTCGAATGTCCGTCAGGCCGTCCGTCTGTCCGTCTGTCCGTCTGTCTGTCTGGATGAACGCGCGTATTTCCGAAACGATATTAGATAGACTCTTGAAATCTTTTGCGTTATGATTATAGCTATCTGCTTCAGATCAAGTTTATTCCAAATTTATGCCACGCCCACTGGGAGGCTGGCAAATCGATAACATGTCGATACACCTCAAATCACAAATCGATTAAACGTGAATAACTCCCACAATTTTGAAGCTAGAGTAATCAAATTTGGTAGGTATATTGCTGGTGACCTCCCGAAAAAATTGGATCCTAGGTTAATCGGCCACGCCCATTATTACGCCCACCAGCCCCCCTCCAAAATTAATTTGAAATGCTTATATCTCCCGCAGTTTTAGAGCTAAAGTCACCATATTTGGAATATATATTACTGGTGACGTCCTCTACAGATTACAGAAACAAAATTTTGACCACGCCCACTCCCGCCCCTGTAATCGCGAAAATCGATATACATGAATGCACAACTCGATAACACGTGTTATTTGGAATTTAGACTAGGGCTGACCAGCCCAAAAGATTGCGTCCTGGATTTTCCGGCCACGCCCACTAGAACGCCCCCCAGCCACCCCGCCCCCACGAAACACGGAAGCCTATATCTCGCACAGTTTAAGAGCTAGGGCCACCAAACTTTGAGGGTAGACTTCTGGCCAAGTCCTCTAAAGATCGGACAAAAAATTTTGGGGCCACGCCCCCGCCCGCCCCCAAAAATCGCGAAAATGTATATCTTCCACAGTTTTAGAGCTAGAGTCACCAAAATTGGAGGATAGACTTATTGTCAGCCCCCTGAAGATCGGCAAAAAATTTTGGGGCCCCGCCCCTCCCGCCCCCAAAAATCGCGAAAATTTATATCTTCCACAGTTTCAGAGCTAGAGTCACCAAAATTGGAGGATAGACTTATTGTCAGCCCCCCTAAGGATCGGTAAAAAATTTTGGGGCCCCGCCCCCTCCCGCCCCCAAAAATCGCGAAAATTTATATCTTCCGCAGTTTCAGAGCTAGAGTCATTAAACTTGGAAGATAGAATTCTGGTCAGCCCCTCTAAATATCGGTAAAAAAAAATTTGGGGCCACGCCCCCTCCCGCCCCCAAAAATCGCGAAAATGTATATCTTCCACAGTTTTAGAGCTAGAGTCAAGAAATTTGTAAGATAGACTTCTTGTCACTCCCTCTAAAGATCGGCCAAATTTTTTGGGGCCACGCCCCCTCCCGCCCCCAAAAATCGCGAAAGCTTATATCTTCCACAGTTTTGGAGCTAGAGTCACCAAAATTGGTAGATAGACTTCTGGTCACCCCCTCTTAAGATCGACCATGCCCCTCCCGTTCCCAAAAACTTGGAATGCCGATTTCAGGTCACCCAAACACCAGCAAAAATTTTCTGTTCACTTGCTTTCAGCTGTTCTTAAAATGGTATCAGAGTATTACGCAGTCGGCTCCGCCCGACTGCAACGTTCTCACTTGTTTGATTAGAGAAATACTCAGTTCCTCAATGTGTTTAGTCCATTTATATTTGGAATCAAATATTAGTCCAATTATTTTCATCGACGAAACAATGGGTATGTCGAAATGGTTTGTAGAAATTTTGCATTGGCAGGTAAGTTTTCTGCAGACATGAAGATGTTTGCATTTATGTAATGATATAGATGAACCCACCCGCAGAGGAACACCATTCAGAGATTTTTTGGAAAATGTTGTCTAAATTTTCTGTTGTCTTTGGTTTTGGTTAAATTTTATTATAATGTGGAAGTCGTCAGCATAGCCAACAAGTAAAAGGTTGCTTTGTATTTTAATTAAGTTGGCAAGTTTATTATATACTGTTAGGAAAAGGATAACTGAAATGGGTGAACCCTGAGGGATACCATTGCCTAATGGGTAAGAGTCAGATATACTGTTTGATACTCGGCATTTGATTTGCCTATTTTTCATGAAATTAATAACGTAATTTAAAATGTTGGGTCCTGTATTCCATTCTTGTAGTTAGGTTATAATAGCATGGATTCCGATTTTGTCAAAGGCTTAATTGAAATCTAGAGAAATAATTGAGGAATGTTGTTTGTGTGAAAGGGACTCTGTTATGAGATGATCTATGTAAGCTAGATTATCTAAAACAGATTTCCCTTTCTTAAAGCCAACTTGGTTATTGTGTAGAAGTTTGTTGGTTGTAACAAACCACCATAGCCTTTTGGCTATAATTTTGTCGAGTAGTTTGGCGAGGCATGGATTTAATCTGATTGGTCTGTATGAATTGAGTGAAGTTTTATTTGACTCGGGTTTGATTATTGGAATAACTAAGCTAGTTTTATATTGTTGTGGAATATAGTTTTTAAAAATATTGTTAAAGTGTTTTAAGATACGTGTTTTAACTGCCAAAGACGCGTTACATATCATAGGATAAGAAATTCGGTCAATGCCAGGAGTGTGACCTTTTAAGCTGGATATTGCAGAGTTGAATTCAGTGAAATTTTAGTTTCAATTTACTGTGCTGAACGAGAAGGGCAGGCGATGTAGGGATACGTTGAGCTATATTATTCCTGGATGAAAGTTTCCGAAAAATTTGCGTCATTTGACTGTTTAGACCAAAAGTTAGCAAATGCATTGGATATTTCTTTGTGGTTGTAGATCGGTAATGATGAATCAGGAGAGTTAATTATATGAATTTCTTTTCTTTTGTGAAGGCCGCAAAGTGTTCTGATGTTGGACCAGATTATAGTTGTGGGGGTATGAGATTGAATTTCAGAAGTAAATTCTGACAGCGACTCTTTTTTGGCAAGTTTGAGTTCCCTTCTAAATATAGCTGCAGTCTTACGGAAATGGATGATATTGGAGCTGGTAATGCATTTTTTTAGTTTATTAGCAGCCCGTTTTTTTTCGATGTTGAGGTCTTGTAGTTTTTTACTCCACCATGGGACATTTTTACACTGTTTATTAGTTGACGTTTGAGGAATGGTGAAGTGTGCGCTTTGGAGTATTATTTTATTGAGATTAGCAGTTTCTTTGTTGATGTTGTTGGATGGGGGATGTTTTCATTAAAATAATCTGTTTTGGTTTTGAATTTGGTCCAATAAGCTATATTAATTTTGAAACTAGGTTTGGATTTGGATATCTGCTGTACATTTGAGGGACTTAAACTAATAAGGATAGGATAATGGTCACTACCATGTAGATCGTTTAAAATTTGCCACTGTATGAATGGATATTGATCAGGTGAACAGAAGGAGACGTCAGTGTGGGTGAATGTGTTATGGGTAGAGAAATGAGTAGGAGATTTGTCATTTAAAACAATGAAGTTGGCTTCGATTATAAATTTTGTTAGTATTTTGCCTCTGTGGTTATTTTTTGTAGAGCCCCATAGCGTGCCCCAGCTGTTGAAGTCACCTAGAATTAATGAACCATGGTGTGAGTCTATAACTTAGAGTAGGTTCGATTCTGAAAATACTTTGTTCGGTGGTATGTATGCAGAAATAATGTTAAGTTTTTTAAGTTTGTAATTGATATCTTGTTTGTGTTGGATGTGCTGGATAGTAAGGAGAGAAGATCATTCAAGTCGCTATAATCAACAGGTGCAGTGGGTCGTTTATTAATTAGGAACTGAAGGTGTTTCACCTTGTGTAGTTTTGACCTTTTCAGCGTATGTTGAGCAGTCAGTTGAATTGAAAGAGTGGATTATTTTTGTGACAATAAATTTGTCCACGTTCCCTTTTGGCGATCGGGGGGGCCCCGGAGATAAGAAATGTAGATTAGAAACGTTTGTTTGTGTAACTTTTGGGAGCTGACGAAAAAGACAACTGTTCACCTTGAGATCACAATTGAGACTGATCTCCCGCAGTTTTATAGCTAAGGTCACCATATTTGGAATATATATTACTAGTTATGTCCTCTACAGATCTCATAAAAAATATTTCGACCATGCCCACTCCCGCCCCCGTAATCGCGAAAATCGATATACATGAATGCACAATTCGATAACACGTGTATATTTCCCGCAATTTTGAAGCTAGAGTCCCCAAATTTGGAATTTAGACTTGGGCTGACTAGCCCAAAAGATTGCGCCGCTGGTTTTCCAGCCACGCTCTCTAGAACGCCCCCCAGCCATTCCACCTCCACGATACACGGAAGTTCCACTAAACTTTGAGGGTAGACTTCTGGCCAAGTCCTCTAAAGGTCGGCTAAAAAATTTAGGGCCACGCCCCCTCCCGCCCCCATTTTCCGCCTGACTGCAACGTTCTCACTCGTTTCTTTTACATTGCCTTTTGTAAACATCATTCTACGAATGCAGTAAGATAAAGTTGAATAAAATATTTGCAAAGATGGTGAAATACTTGAGTTTCTGCTCCATATACTTAGCAACGAATACTTTTGTGATTCACTGTACATCCTTTTTTTCATTATTTATTTAAAAACTGTCCATAACAGACAATCATCAGAATGTATGTGATGGAATAAGTAAAAATTAGCCTCGGTCTCGGAAAGGAAGGTCTAGCGGGTGGAATCGCTTAAGACGTCTTGTTGCTTTGAGCGTTGTCCAGCAGATTTATGGCCAGGTTATTCGCGTGGTCTGACAACCTATCTATATTTTTAGCTAAATCGCTTTATTTCGTCCACCACCCAAGGAATCTTGATCTCCCTGAGTAGCTCTTTGTTGGAAGTTAAAAAGTGAGCTTCAGCCGCTATTCAAATGGTCTTGCTCTGGAAGATTTGAATAATTTTTAAATTGGAAGTGGAAGCCGTGCCCCACAGCTGGACGCAGTAGGTCCATCCAGGTTTCAGTATGACCTTGTATATCAGTACCTTATTTTTAGTTTTATGTTTGGAGTGGCGACCAATAAAACAGTACATTTGGCGTAACTTTATGTTGAGCTGCTGCTTTTTTATTAAGATGTGTGGTCGCCTGGTGAGTCACCTAACTTGGGTTAAACCAAGGTTGTAAAGGGCGACTGCCGTGCAATTTTCTCTTCTTTTTGTAAACGTAGTGTGGGATGATTTCTCTGCGTTAACCACAATGTTTCACCTAGGTAGCCATACTGCAAAAGAGTCAAGCTGTCTATGAATTATGGTTGATGCCTTAGAGGGTCTTTTAGGCACTGATATTAATGCAGTGTCATCTGCGTATGTAGCAACTGTGAGTCTGTGATTATTAATAACTGGTATATCAGCAGAGGTATGATTTTAAAAACAGGTAGTGGGGGGCTAGGAAACTCTTTTTTAGTTTATAAAGTAAACCAGTGTGTACTTTGTCAAATGCCTGTTTAACATCAATAAAGACTGTGGTACAAAACTTCTAATCTATTCGAAAATACTCTTTCGGGTATGTTGGAGAGAACTGCCAATAGACTTATGGGGCGATAGTAACCTATCTGATTTTCAGGCTTACCAGGTTTTGGAATCGGCACATTTCCACTGAGGATAATGACCAAGCTGGAAGTAGTGGTTGAAAATGCTCGTTAGAAGCTCAATACATCTTTCTCAGAGAGCTTTTACTGCGGGAGCACATATACTATCATTGCCAGGGGATTTGTTACTTTCCAGGAGGGCAATTACATAAAACTTAAACACTTTACTTTGCACTCTGTTGGGTACTGTCTCGATGGTAGCAATTGATTGTTATAGTGGAGTTGAACCATTCCCGGACTCATATCAGAACAACAATTAAAATGCGCTTCTATTCGATTCAATTTCAACATCGAACCTTTATTAAGCAGCTGTCCTATGTAAATGCAAGTTGCAGATTAACATAGAGGGAGAAAGAGAGCGGTCACAAGTGCATGTGCATGTGTAACATACATATGTACATAAGTACATGTATGCTAGTTGAGCTGAATGCATTTCAGCTCTGATGACATAGTTTTGAGATGCCAAAATGCCTTTACAAATATATATATAATAAAGTTATACTGCATATAATATGCCAGAGCTTATTCTTAAAATGTATACCTTTTCGAAGAAAAAAGTATATTCATTTTATCCTGAAGCTTGTAATGCATCAGAGACCCCCAAAAGTCGTCTCCAGTATGCTTATGATGGCAAAACAAGTATTAGTGCTCTAGTCGGAAGTGCCCGAATAGGAGATACCCTGAACCTAGTCCTTACATCCATTCATACTTACCAATCAATGCATGTCCATACAAACACACACATACTGCAACCAGTGAATAAGGACATAAGATTGGCTATGAATTGGGTTATCAAACCAAATTGCAAGGTCATTTCAAATGAGTGTTTTTTGGGGAGATGGGGGTACGGCATCCAAAAAGTGAAATATTTCTGACATATGTATGCTACTCGAGACTATACATACCAAATTTTGTGCCTTAAGCTATTAAGCCTTTTAAGTCATGGCCCAAAAACACTGGTCTAAAATCGGAATTTATTCGATAGCTTTTGAACGGGACGAGCTATCGATAAAATGAAACAAACTTGTACTGTCCCGGGACTGCGAGAACTTATATTCCAAGTATGAAGTTTCTAGCTCTTATAGTCTCTGATATCTGCGTGTTCATACAGACGGACGAACAGACTGACGGACATGGCTAGATCGACTCGGCTGTTAATACTGATCAAGAATATATAAACTTTATATGGTCGGAGATGCTTCCTTATGCCTGTTACTTTTGCACAACTTCATTATACCCTTTTTACCCATTTTTAATGTGTTCAGGGTTTAACAAAACACACAAATATGTCCATATCCGTCTGCATGTCTGTATGTGTGGAAACTAGTCCCTCAGTTTTTGAGCTATTGCGATGAAACCTTGCACAGAGTCTTATTATTCAAAGTACATTTGTCGGAACCGGCCAGATCGGACTACTATATCTAATAGCTGCCAAACAGCTGGAAGTCGGTTTTGTCCATAATTCTATGTTTTTAAAGCTATTGCCTTCAATCTTCTTGTACACTTGACCATTCTTATAACTTATCAATGTTTAAAAGCGATTGAGTCATTAAATATTTTAAAGAAAACATGTTTGCCAGAGATTTGGAAAATGGTTCGGTAGTGTAAATGGTAGAGCCGCATGGAATCTTATTTAATTTTTTTTATTTAAAGAACTGTTTATATACTTTTCGAAGCAAGTAGCATATTAACTTTGTCCTGAAGCTTGTAATGCATAGATGGAAGCGTCGCAGACCCCCAACAGTAACCTCCAGTATCCTTAGAATGACAAAACAAATTGAGCTAGCCATGTCCATCCGTCTGTCTGTATGAATGGTATCTAGTCCCTCAATTTTTGAGCTATCGCGATGCATCTGTGCACGGAGACTTATTACGTAAATGTACAGCACATTGGTCGGAACCAGCCGGATCGGACCACTATATCTATTGGATGCCATACAACTGGAATTCTGTTTTGGCCATATATCCCAGGTTTTTAAAGCTATCGCCCAGAGACTTATTATTCAAAGAGACAAAGATTATTTAACCCCCAGCGGCGACTTATCATTTATTTTAATGTTTTCTTATTCTTGTTTTCAAATCAAATTCTTTTGCTACCAATGTCTGAGAACAAAAACAATGCCACGCGCAAAAAAAACCTCACTATAATCGAGTTTGTCAGCGCTTTTTTAAACGGTTTGGTGGTGTAAGTGGTAAAGTTACACGCCGATAAACGGAAGAAGGTGGTTCAAGTGCCAGCGGCGACTTAACAGTTATTTTAATTTTTATACCCTGAACCAATTAAAAATGTGTGAAAATGGTATAATGGTCTTGTGCAAAAGTATGTAACAGGCATAAGGAAGCATCTCCGACCATATAAAGTATATATATTCTTGCTCAGTATCAACAACCGAGTTGAGCCATGTCCGCCAGTTTGTCCGTCCGTCTGTCTGTATGAACACGCAGATATCAGAGACTATAAGACCTAGAGACTTCATGTTTGGAATATATGTTCTCGTAGTCCTGGGACAGTACAAGTTTGTTTCATTTCATCGATAACTCATCCCGTTTAAAAGCTATCGATAAATTCCAATTTCAGACCAGTGTTTTTGGGCCATGACTTGAAAGGCTTAATAGCTTAAGGCACCAAATTTCAGACCAGTGTTTTTTGGCCATAACTTAAAAGTTATAATAGCTAGGGCACCAAAGAGGGTACAGGGTATCTCCTAGTCGGGTACTCCCGACTAGAACACTCTTACGTGTTGTAATTCTTGTTTTTAAAAACAAAATGTTAATGGAAAATTTTGATGCAAAATTCCTTGTTTAGTCTTAAATAGAGCGTTAGCGAATAATGCTAGTAAAAACTGACATATGACTTGTTTATAGGTTATTTTTAGCTCCTGACATTTTACTCATTTTACTTCGAAGATAATAGTATATTAACTTTGTGCTGAAGTGTGTAATGCATAGAAGAAAACGTCGGAGATCCCCAAAAGTTACTGCCAGTATGCTTAGAATGACAAAACAAATTAATCTAGCCATGTCCGTTTGTCCGTCTGTCTGTCTGTATGTATGCAAACTAGTCCCTCAGTTTTTGAGCTATCGCGATGCAACTTTGCACAGACACTTATTATTCAAAGGGACAGCACATTGGTCGGAACCGGCCGGATCGGACCACAATATCTTATAGCTGCCATACAACTATTAGTCGGTTTTGGCCATAAATCCGATGTTTTCAAAGCATTTGCTTTCAATTTCCTTGTACACTTGATCATCCTTATAGCTCATCAGTGGGAAAAATCGCAAATCGATTGAGTCATAAACAGCGAAGATATCCGTCATTAAATATTTTGAAAGAACATGTGCATATGAGCAAACAAAGTGAAGCGCAAGTAAGCTTTTGACAGTCTGCTCGTCAAGGGATTTTGTCATCGATCATCAAAACTGCTTGTGGCGTAAGGGCTCAAGTGGCGCCATGGCAAACGAAAGGTCCCGAGTTCGAGTCCAGTGGGCGACTGGTCATTTATTTTCACTTTTTTCTTATTTTTCTTTCTAAATATAAAATAACTGTAATCAAATTCATTTTCTACCACCAACTTAGAACAAAAACTATAAAACGCGAAAGAAAAGATCAGTATAATCGACTTTGTCAGCGCATTTCAAAACTGCTTGGTGTAAGTAGATGACAAACGCGAGCTGCAGGAAAGCAAAGCAAGTTAGCTTTTGACAGTCTGCTCTTCAAGGGATTTTGTCATCGATTATCAAAACGTAAGGGGTAAAGTATCGCTGACAAACGAAAGCTTGCGGGTACGAAACTCAGCGGCGTCTGGTCATTACACATACAACGCTAAAGAAAAGATCAGATAACCGAGTCAGTCAGCACATTTCAAAACTGCTTGGTGGCGTAGGTATTAGAGTGCTGCACTGACAAAAGGGGAGAACTCGGTTCAAATCCCAGCCACGACTTATTGATTTTTTTTTGCTAAATTTTTGTTTCAAATATATATCAAATAGCTTGAATTCAATATTTTAAATGCAAAATTTAAATTCATATGATACCAATTCTTAGAGCAAAAAATTGAATGCCACGCGATAAGATTTTTTACTACTTTGGAAATTTCAGTGGTGCAGTTGGCAGAGTGAAAATGGCCTAAAGGTTCAAAAAGAGTATAGAATCTTCGGCACGCCGAAGATAATCCTTTCCCACATGTTTTTTGTTCATTTTTACATAACAAGCGTCCGGTTTCGCCTAATAATGTTCCATCAGATGTCCGGAATAACGTTTTCTTTTAACAATTTCTTTCTTATTTCTTACAGCACCAAACCATCTGAACTTAATTAAAAGCGTCTCTAGGCTTACGCCATACCATGTGACGACCGTCAGAGCCCAAAGTTTGGTATTTGCTCTCGTCGCTGAATGTGAGTCTCCCACAATGAAAAAGGTTGTGTTTTGTATCAATTTACAAAAAGATATTCTCTTTGTAATATTCACAGAGGAGATTAAAAATTTTTTTTTCTGGAAACACGACCATGTATATTGATTACTCGGAGCACCCTGTGGACAGTTTCATCACATTCGCTTGTGTTACGGGTTGTTTGAAGAATATCGTTGATTTGTGGAGCAGAAAGATGTGGGTTATTCCTGTTTTCCTGTAAAGCTTTCCGGTCCTATCTGGCAGAAAGATTTATGAGGACAAGAATGTTGATTATCTTCCAAGTTACCGCGATTTTTCAAACGCTGTATAGCACTTCGGATAGTGGAAGGACTTCTTTCAAACATTTTGCAAATATAACCAGTAGATCGTCCCTCATTTTAAATATCTGATATTATATTCTTCTCGGCAACACTTAAATCCTTTACTTGACCATTTTGAAAAACTCATAAAAACTTTGACGGTCAAATTGAAAAGCAAAAATCTTATTTGTTGTGCAAACAAAAATCGAAAAGCATGGGCAATGCCTACAAGTTAAGAAGAGCTGTGTTTATAGTTTTATTGCTCATTGTGATAACTGTTAAAAGTTTACCAAATTGTTATTTTACATTACCTTTCGTAAATTTCATTCAACGAATGCAGTAAGATATAATTAAATAAAATATTTGCTAACATATACATACCTCTGTATGTAAGCCACTTGTGAGCGGCGCGCAGCACAGAAAATTGAAACACTTTATCTTGCACTCTTTTGGGTACTGATGGTACCAACTTATTTTTATAGTGGAGTGACGACGAATTCTGGTCCAAAACAAGATGTCCTCCAGTGAAAGGATAAAGTTCAGATTTGATTATAAATGCTGGGGTCCTGAGTCCATCCGAAGGCTCCAAAAATTGTATAGATAAGATCTTCCAACGTGCTCAAGCGGCACTCTGCACTTTTTCACAATTATTTTGTATGATTGACGCAAATTCATATAAGAACAATAATTAAAATGCGCATATGTATATTCGATTCAATTTCAACTACGAACCTTTATTAAGCAGCTGTCCGTCTTTGTAAATGCAAGCAGCATGGTAACATGCATGCGCATATGTAATATACATGTATGCTAGTTGAGCTGAATGCATTTCAGCTGTGTTGTCATAGTTTTGAGTTAGTTTTTACGCAGAAGGCAAAATGCCTTTATATATATATATATATATTTATATATATATATAAAGTTATGCTGCATATATACAATATACAATATACAATAACTTATTCTTAACATTTATACTCTTTTCGAAGAAAAAAGTTTATTTATTTTTTCCTGAAGTTTGTAAAGCATAGAGGGATGCATCAGAGACCCCCAAAAGTCTCCTCCAGTATGCTTATGATGACAAAACAAACAAGTGGGAAATGATTATCGTCGGCGTGCCGAAGATTCTATACTCTTTTCGAACCTTTAGTAAATTTTCACTCTGCCAACTGCACCACTGAAATTTCATATGCTGTAATAAATCGTTTTATCGCGTAACTTTTCTTTTTTATACCCTGAACCCATTAACAATGGGTAAAAAGGGTATTATGGTTATGTGCAAAAGTATGTAACAGGCATAAGGAAGCATCTCCGACCAGATAAAGTATATATATTCTTGATCAGTATCAACAGCCGAGTGGATCTAGCCATGTCCGTCTGTCTGTCTGTATGAACACGCGGATATCAGAGACTAATATAAGTTCTCGCATTGCCGGGACAGATCAAGTTTATTTCATTTCATCGATAGAGCGACCGATTCAAAAGTTATCGATCAATTTCGATTTCAGACTAGCGTTCTTGGGCTATAACTTACAAGTTATAAGAGCTAGAGGCCCCAAATTTGGCATGTATAATCTCGAATAGCATACAGGAGTAACAAATGTTTCACTTTTTGGATACCACCCCCCCAATTCCCCCCAAATTTGAAAAGTGCAGTTTTTAAATTACGACCTTGCAATTTGGTTTGGTCACACATTTTATTGCCAATTATATGCCCAAATTTGACTTTCCATAGTGTGGGGCTTGGTGAAAAGCAAGCTACCTGCATAAACCGCTTGCACTGCTTGAACTGCAGCATTTGTGTGCTTAGATTAGTATGAATGATTGAAAGGACTTGGTTCAGGGTATCTCCTAGTCGGGCACTCCCGACTAGAGCACTCTTACTTGTTTTGTTTAATGAATTGGTATCATATGAATTTAAATTTTTCTTTTGAAATATTTAATTCATTGCCACTTGTATGACAGCTATAAGATATAGTGATTAGATCCGGCCGGCTCCGACCGATGCGCTGTCTTTTGGAAAAATAAGTATATGTGTAAAGTTTCATTGCGATAGCTTTGAAAACATGGGATTAATGGCCAAAACCAACTTCGAGTTGTATGGCAGCTATAAGACATAGTGGTCCGATCCGGCTGTTTCCAACCAATGTGCTGTATATTAATAATAAGTGTAAGTGCAAAGTTTCCTCGCGATAGCTCAAAAACTGAGGGACTAGATCCCATACATACACAAAGACAGACGGACATGGCTAGATAAATTTTTGTTGTCATTCTAAGCATACTGGCAGTAACTTTTGGGGATCTCCGACGTTTCCTTCTATGCGTTACAAACTTCAGCACAAACTTAATAGACTATTTTCTTCGAAAAGAGTATAAAGAGTGGGGATGGATTTTCTTAGGCGTGCCGAAGATTTTATAGTCTTATATATTTATTTTATTACAGGTGCGCAACTTAAGTTCATTCAGCCTTATGCATCTGGATGATGTGCTAATTGTGGCGCTGAGGTAAATGTATGATATAGCGACTATGGCGACAGCTGCTTTCGTTTACAGTCGCGCAATGGCCACTTTAAATACCTGCAGTCAAAGGGATTCCCTGAGATTGACAAGAGTGCCGATCCACCCGCCTCGCGGTGCCAAAGCAGCTGGAGAGCATTATGCTCTACGTGACTAAAATTCTACCGAAGTACGAGAGAGCTGGCAGCGCGAATGCGGCCAATGGCAATGTCCATATTGAGGCCATGGATGATGTCTGCTGCAGTTCGCTTGGCTCCATTAACAATACTCTTATACGGGAGGAACAGACGTCGTCGCCGGGACAGTAAGCACTGGTGCAAGTCCGCTAACGTGGTATCAGCACATCAGCACGTAATCTTCGATACCAGGAGCAGCAACTACAACAGGATCAGCGGGGGCGCACGTGCATTGTCACTGGCAGCGGCATACGTCAGTTAAGATGCTGCTTAAGTGATAGCTCTACATTGTCGTCGACGAGTGTGAATAGCTTGGAGTTGCCGAATTATGCCATTCGCAATACATCACAGCCTCCAACTACTCCAGCACCACGCATCAGTGTGCTGAAGGGGGAGTCGCAAATACTGTACAAACAAGAGCAACAGCAGCGCAGGACACTGCTGCCCATGCTTGAGCGGCAAATGGATGTCATAATGCTGGAGCATCGTATGGAAAAACAGCTGCTGGTCAACATCAAGACTGAGTATAATGTGTCCGCAGTGCCCGAGCCACCACAGCCGGTTTCAGTGATAACGAATCTGACGACGACGGTCACTGAGAACAACGGTGCTAATAACAAATAGTAAGAAATAGGCAGCAAATGTGGGCGGAAAACTAAAGTTATTCAGTGTACGGCTTAAGCGTGGCCCTCCCAAAAAAACCAACACCACCACCAAGAAACCCCCCTCATAAGATATATTGCAATCAGAGTACAAAAGGGAGAGCGACAGAGTGAGTAGTAGGGGATTGGGCATTCAAATTCATCGGAAGTGGAGCTGTCAACCCCAAATTAATTTATTGCTTTTTTAATGGTTTTAGGTCCAAATAGTATGGGAAAGTTTGGGGGGGGGGGTAATTATCGGGGAATATTGACAAGGATCATAATTAATGGCCATTATCAGTGTCATTATTATAAATCAATGTCACATAATTTTGTGAAATGGACACAACCATCTGTTTAATTAACTATTCTGTCCAGCCAACTGGCTCCTAAGCAGGTGATCGCATAAACAGGTGAAGAATAGGTTGGCGCACATATTCAGGTCTCACAGATCTGCAGACCAACCCCTATCTGTCTTTTTTGAGTATCTATACCTTATATCGGCTGGTTTATGGTTCAAAACTTAATAGGGACAACCACACTTGCGGTGGGCTCAGTTTTGAGTGGTTTGTGATCAAATGACAATATATCAAAGGATCGTGCCGCTAAAACGCCGCACCTGTTGTTAAGTTAAGGGTAATGCCTTTACACAGACCCGGCGTGCGAGTGTGAGGTCCCACACACACACACACTCGCACGCGCACGCGCGCACCTTCGCGTAAGGCTGTACGTCTGTTGCTGGCTAGCGTCGCGTACCTGACGCAGATGTGTGCTAGGAGTAATATTTTTAAGGGATGATTACTATATATATATATGTATATATATATATACAAATATATTAAAGTGATTATATCTAAAATACTCCTAAAATTACAAGTCTTAGCTATAAGTTTTAATTAAAGTAGTGACCTTGCGAATAACAGATTCCATATGTTTATTGAAGCACGGAAAAACAGTTGTAGCAAGAATTAATGTTAGCGATTTGTACTCCAATGGAATTCTCGACTTAGGTCAGTTTTTCCAAAGGCTTGAATGGCAAGCCGGTGTATCTAAAATCAGCCAACTAAAAGTGGCACCGAGCGAAAAGATCTTTGAATCAATTTCAATAGATACTTTCAAACAATTGGGCAATGAAAATTTAAAATCATTAAGAGTAGCGCTACTCAAGCCGGTGACCCAAATAAATAATGAAAAAGAAAAAGAAGCAATGTTGTCTACATTCCATGACGATCCAACTCAAGGAGGTCATACAGGCATAAATAAAACGCTAGCAAAAATAAAGAGACAATATTATTGGAAAAACATGACTAATCATGTACATAAATAAATGTCCAAAATGTCTGACGTCGAAAACGACGAAACATACCAGATCACCTATGATACTAACCGAAACACCACAATATGCTTTTGACAGAGTGATAGTAGACACAATTGGTCCACTACAACGTTCGGAAAATGGAAATGAATACGCAATCACTTTAATATGTGATTTGACAAAGTATTTAGTAGCAATTCCAGTTGCAAACAAAAGTGCAACAACTGTCGCAAAAGCCATATTCGAATCTTTTATTCTGAAGTACGGTCCAATGAAGACGTTCATTACGGACATGGGAACAGAATACAAAAATTCTTGTGCAAATATTTAAAAATAGACAACATAACGTCTACAGCACACCACCACCAGACATTAGGTACCGTTGAAAGAAGTCATAGGACATTCAATGAGTACATTCGTTCATATATATCAGTAGATAAAACTGACTGCGACGTATGGTTACAGTATTTCGTGTATTGTTTTAACACATCACCATCAGTAACTCATAATTATTGTCCATATGAACTAGTATTTGGATGGCAAAATAACTTACCAATACAATTTAACAGTGTAAATATCATAGAACCTATATATAATATAGAAGATTATTCTAAAGAAGTTAAGTTTAGACTAGAAAACGCATATAAAAGAGCGCGAATACTTTTAGAAAAACATAAAATTAAACAAAAAGAAATAAATGACAAGAAAGTATTAGATTTTAAAATAGAAATAGAAGACAAAGTTTACTTAAAAAATGAGACAGGTCATAAATTAGAACCTTCTTATATAGGACCTTTTGAGGTCATTAGTATATATAACAATAATAATATAATTATAAAGAATAAGAAAAATAGGGAACA
The DNA here is from genome assembly GCA_035042425.1 of Drosophila flavopinicola. Taxonomy (NCBI): domain Eukaryota; kingdom Metazoa; phylum Arthropoda; class Insecta; order Diptera; family Drosophilidae; genus Drosophila; species Drosophila flavopinicola. The sequence goes on along the minus strand of JAWNLL010000450.1, from coordinate 163,766 downwards.
AAAAGTTCATAAGGATAGGCTAAAAAAGATTAATAAAAACAAGTGAGAACGTTGCAGTCGGGCGGAGCCGACTGCGTAATACTCTGATACCATTTTAAGAACAGCTGAAAGCAAGTGAACAGAAAATTTTTGCTGGTGTTTGGGTGACCGAAATCGGCATTCCAAGTTTTTGGGAACGGGAGGGGCATGGCCGATCTTAAGAGGGGTGACCAGAAGTCTATCTACCAATTTTGGTGACTCTAGCTCTAAAACTGTGGAAGATATACATTTTCGCGATTTTTGGGGGCGGGAGGGGCGGGGCCCCAAAATTTTTTGCCGATCTTTAGGGGGGCTGACAATAAGTCTATCCTCCAATTTTGGTGACTCTAGCTCTAAAACTGTGGAAGATATACATTTTCGCGATTTTTGGGGGCGGGCGGGGCGTGGCCCCAAAATTTTTTGTCCGATCTTTAGAGGACTTGGCCAGAAGTCTACCCCCAAAGTTTGGTGGCCCTAGCTCTTAAACTGTGCGAGATATAGGCTTCCGTGTTTCGTGGGGGCGGGGTGGCTGGGGGGCGTTCTAGTGGGCGTGGCCGGAAAATCCAGGACGCAATCTTTTGGGCTGGTCAGCCCTAGTCTAAATTCCAAATTTGGGGACTCTAGCTTCAAAATTGCGGGAAATATACACGTGTTATCGAATTGTGCATTCATGTATATCGATTTTCGCGATTACGGGGGCGGGAGTGGGCGTGGTCAAAATTTTGTTTCTGTAATCTGTAGAGGACGTCACCAGTAATATATATTCTAAATATGGTGACTTTAGCTCTAAAACTGCGGGAGATATAAGCATTTCAAATTAATTTTGGAGGGGGGGCTGGTGGGCGTAATAATGGGCGTGGCCGATTAACCTAGGATCCAAATTTTTCGGGAGGTCACCAGCAATATACCTACCAAATTTGATTACTCTAGCTTCAAAATTGTGGGAGTTATTCACGTTTAATCGATTTGTGATTTGAGGTGTATCGACATGTTATCGATTTGCCAGCCTCCCAGTGGGCGTGGCATAAATTTGGAATAAACTTGATCTGAAGCAGATAGCTATAATCATAACGCAAAAGATTTCAAGAGTCTATCTAATATCGTTTCGGAAATACGCGCGTTCATCCAGACAGACAGACGGACGGCCTGACGGACATTCGACAAAACCAATATACTATGAGTACCTTCGGTATCAGAGTATAAAAAGAGAGAACAACATATACAACATAGTATATAAAGATATAAAAATAAAAGAATACTAATACTAATTATACTCTTTCGAAGAAAATAGTATATTAAGTTTGTCCTGAAGTTTGTAACGCATAGAAGGAAGCGTCTGAGACCCCCAAAAGTTACTGCCAATATGCTTATAAAAACAAAACAAATTGATCTAGCCATGTCCGTCTGTCTGTCTTTCTGTCTGTCTGTCTGTCTGTCTGTATGTATGCAAACTAGTCCCTCAGTTTTGAGCTATCGCGATACAACTTTGCACAGACACTTATTATTCAAGGGGACAGCACTATATCTTATAGCTGCCATACACCTCAAAGTCGGTTTTGGCCATAAATCCGATGTTTTCAAAGCAATTGCCTTAAATTTCCTTGTACACTTGAACATCCTTATAACTCATCAATGGGTAAAATCGCAAATCGATTGAGTCATAAACAGCGAAGATATGCGTCATTAAATATTTTGAAAAAACAGGTGCATATGAGCAAACAAAGTCAAGCGCAAGAAAGCTTTTGATAGTCTGCTCTTCAAGGTATTTTGTCACCGATCATCAAAACGGTTTGTGGCGTAAGGCGTAAAGAGCCGCGCTAACGAACGCAAGTTTCGCAAGGTCTCGCAAGTTCGAGTCTAGGCGGCGACTGATTATTAATTTAATACTTTTTCTTTTTCTTCCTTTCAAATATATAACTGTAATCAAATTAATTTGCTTCCAATGGCTTAGAACAAAAACAATGCCACGCGAAAAAACAAATGCTGACAAACGCGAGTTGCTGCAGGTTGCAGGAAAACCAAACAAGGAAATTTGTAACAGTCGGCTCTTCAAGCAATTTTGTCAGCGATCATCAAAACGGCTTGTGGCGTAAGGGGTAAAGTTGCGAACTGGTGAGCGAGAGGTCCCGGGTTCAAGACCAGCGGCGACTGGTCATTTTTTTCATTTTTTCTTATTCTTCTTTTCAAATATATAACAGCTGTAGTCAAATTCATTTATTTTCAATTTCCTAAATTGAAAGGTATAAGAGCAACAGGCACACAATTTGGTATGTATATTGTAGTATACATATGTAATGTAGTTTTGACTTTTTGGAAAAACTGAAACTTGTTTAATGTTCAATTCGGTAGCACTTATGAATGCTAAGGGACGCGTCCACGAGCTGCGGATAGTGAAACGTCCCTGTTTACATGAATACCTTTATATATTTTATTTTATATGTAGGGGTATATGTATGCGACATTAATATCTGCGAATTAAATAAGCAGTCACGGAAAAATAGTAAAAATTGCATTAAGGTTCGAAAAGAGTATTTAATCTTCGGCACGCCGAAGATAATCCTTCTCCACTTGTTTATACCCTGAACCCATTAAAAATGGGTAAAAAGGGTATTATGGGTTTGTGCAAATGTATGTAACAGGCATAAGGAAGCATCTCCGACCATATAAAGTATATATATTATTGATCAGTATCAATAGCCGAGTCGATCTGGCCATGTCCGTCTGTATGTCCGTCTGTCCGTCTTTCCGTCTGTCCGTCTGTCCGTCTGTCCGTCTGTCCGTCTGTCCGTCTGTCTGTCTGTATGAACACACAGATATCAGAGACTACAAGAGCTAGAGACTTCATATTTGGAACATAAGTTCTCCCAATCCCGGGACAGATCAAGTTTATTAAAATTTATCGATAGCTCGTCCCGTTCAAAAGTTATCGATAAATTTCGATTTTAGACCAGCGTTTTGGATATAACTTACAAGTTATAAGAGCTAGAGGCCCCTAATTTGACATGTATAATCTCGAATAGCATACACATGAACAAATTTTTCACTTTTTGGATACCACCCCCAAACCCCCCAAAAGTTAAAAAACGCATTTTTGAAGGTACGACCTTGCAGTTTGGTTTGGTCACACATATTATTGACAATTGTTTGCCCCAAAAATTTCAATAAGATCGGACGATAAACACAGAAGTTATTTAAGATTTAACTTTCCATTATGTGGGGCTCAGCGAAAAGCAAGCTAACTGCTTAGACCGCTTGCACTGCTTGTACTGCTTGTACTGCAGCATGTGTGTGTTTAGATTAATATGAATGATTGTAAGGACTGGGTTCAGGGTATCTCGTAGTCGGGCACTCCCGACTAGAGCACTCTTACTTGTTTTATATTAAATAACTACAAAATATTACGTTATTTTTTTAAAGGGAGGTGTAGTATGTATGTTGTTTGTCGAACAAGCATATGCTCACAGTATTGTAGTGTATACAATTTATCAAGTGGACATATGCCCGACTTAAAGTAAGAGTATCATACTCATAACATAGCGGCACTTTGGTACTTAGCTTATCTTATCTTATTATACGATCAGCCACTTATGCGGACTGGCCGCAGCGTGGGATCGCTAACGTAAACACTTTTCAAGTATGTACCATCTGTACATATATATATCTATACATAGCCACATACGTACGTACATACTGCAACTCTCTCTCTGCCGACGTTCTTAGCGGCAGAGCTCCCTTAGAATATTCTATGTAATAAGCCTTAGATTAAAACTGAAAAAAACCAGAAAGCCAAAAAGACGTGTTGTTAAAACATATTATAACATTTTTTTTTTTTTTTTGCGGAATACATCTTTTTTTTATTTAATTATATTAATAATATTTTATATTGGAAGTAGAATATTTGTCTTCACTACTTTTTTTTTGTTGGTCTTTTTTTTAAATACGCTCTGATCAACTTTATACTGTTTTTCTTTGGAGCTATCTTTTCCCCCACCAAGTAAACGCCTCGAATCTTCCATTCTTATATTTATACATATATATTTACTATTCTATGATCTATACTTATTTATATAGCTAAAATTTTGATTTTTTTTTTCTTTTTTATTTTGATTTTTGTATCATTCTAATTCTAAGCTTAGTATATTGAGATATTAGATGATCCAGTTCAACTACACGTGTTGTATAGAAGAAACAGGCGCATGTATCAGGTCCTACTCTGCACAGATTTTATGACAAAGGGCAATCCACAGTGTGCTTCCCATATTTCGATGTGACCATTGGAACGTTCTCATACTTCAAGAAATATTATTTATATTTATTAAGCTGTTTCTCGTGTTCCGAAAAAATCGTTCCATTAAATTCTCTTATAAAATTTTCAATTTTGAATATATGTCCAAATTTTGATTGCGCTTCCATTTCGATCTTCACTTCTCAAAAGCAGAACTACTGAATGAAGTTGATTATATTTTCACTTTATACTTCTCTGAATCTTGTTTTAATTCATAGCTCATCTTCTTAGAAATTTCAAAACATAGACGAGTCAAATCAATTTCTACATAATTTTCATAGCTTGCTTCCAGATCCGTAAGCCTAATCTCATATTTGCGCATCCTTGAACATTTTGGAATAATATGATTATAATAAATGTTCCTCATTTGATTTTTTAGTATAGTGTTCCAACATAAGAATGATGTAACAAAAATCCCTAGTCGTATTAACGATCGCCATGATTCACTATCAAATTCAATTTTATTCCCATACTGATTTAATATTAATATACATTGCCTATCCGTCTTTCTAATCTTAAAAGTACACTTAATGATCAATTAATAGGTGTTCAATTATTGTATCAGCCATCAAAAACTCAAACTGTTCAAGCCTTAGCTGAATATATTCTTTATATGCTAATAATTGTAACCATCCATCTTTTCTTTTCTTTTATTGCTGCATCCAGATAATGGGGGTGACATCTCTACTTGTTGAAAATCCACATTTTAATTTTAATTGAAGACTTACATAATATTCAAATCCAAAAATTATTTCATGATCTTGTGTTTACCTCCTTTTTATTTCAAGCGTGTCCATATTGTTTGATATTCTATTTTAAACTAAATTGAAATGTACCATTAAAATGCTATTAAAGTGGGGAAATCGGCATGACTTATCACAGTACATTATATACAACGGTGACAATATGATCACAGTAGATAGAGAGACATCTGTTCTGGTTGATGTCCAATCTATGTTTGGAAATAAAAGTTAGCTTTTTGTTAAGGAGCTGGCATTCATGCAAGCTGGTTCCATCATACCCAATTTCTTTCACTTTAAACCGCCATACAATATTAAATCACAGATGAAACTACCAGAAAATCTCTTAGTATAAGCAAACGGTATATCGATGGATTAGATTGGTCTGATGGTGACATTTCATATTTAAGCCTAGGTGAAATATTGAAACTATTAAATAGTTATACTACTGTTATCGTTCGAGGAAGATCCAAAAAACAATTTTTAAATAAATATTTGAGTAAAAATATAATGGATTTAGAGCTTCAACAAAGCTGATCACAATTTCCAAACTATTTTACAAATTGTAAAATTCATAAAACAACAATAATCAATGTGCGTTAAATAATTTATTTAAAATCTTCGTATACCTAGAAAGCTTTAAATTTGAAATATATGAAAACTAAAATTGTCATCTGTATTAATATTTAAAATAAAAAATCATTAGTTCTTTTTATAAATTTTATTATATACTTTATTTTATGTGTTCATCTTATATTAGTGTTTATACTCTTTTCGAAGAAAATAGTATATTATGCTTAGAATGACAATACAAATTGATCTAGCCATGTCCGTCTGGCTGTCTGTCTGTCTGTATGTATGCAAACTAGTCCCTCAGTTTTTGAGCTATGATGATAAAACTTTGCGCAGAGACTTATTATTCAAAGGGACAGCACATTGGTCGGAACCGGCCGGATCGGACCACTATATCTTATAGTTGCCATACAACTGGATGTCGGTTTTGCCCATAAATCCCATGTTTTCAAAGCTATCGCAATAAAACCTTGCACAGATACCTATTATTCAAACATACATAACATTGATCGGAGCCGGCCGGATCGGATCACTATATCTTATAATTGCTATCCAACTGGCAATAAATTACATATTCTCAGAACAAGAAAAAAAAAATTTTACGCGACAAAACGATTTTGTACAGCTAAAGAAATTTCAGTGGTGCAGTTGGCAGAGTGAAAATTGCCTATAGGTTCGAAAAGAGTATAAAATCTTCGGCACGCCGAAGATAATCCTTCCCCACTTGTTTACATTAACGTATTCAATATAATCTAGAACAGCTCGAGCGTTTCTTAATGCACAAACACTTTATTTACATGGGAACCACAATCAGAGAAACAATTTATATTTAATTTATGTAATCGTGGGCAACCAAACTCTTGAGCATTGCTAACTGGTGTGTTTAGAAACTTCTCAAGAAACTTTTTATACCCTGAACCCATTAAAAATGGGTAAAAAGGGTATTTTGGTTTTGTGATATCTGTGTGTTCATACAGACAGACAGACGGACAGACAGACAGACGGACAGACAGACGGACATGGCTAGATCGACTCGACTGTTGATACTGATCAAGAATATATATACTTTATATGGTCGGAGATGCTTCCTTATGCCTGTTACATACTTTTGCACAAAACCATAATACCCTTTTACCCATTATTAATGGGTTCAGGGTATAAAAATATGTAACATTAATTGTAAAGCATGTGCGGGAGAACAAATTTCGTTTGTTCTTTTCATAAACAAATATTTTTTGTGATTTATTTTCAAAAAACTTGTCACTTAATACGTTCATAAGCTAATATGTTTGCTATCAGAAATCCAACACTATTTAATCCTAATTTACTTGATGTTAGCGTGCAATATATGCACTTTGACTTACAAAAACAATAATATCTTTAAATGGCTGTTACATACTTTTGCACAAAACAATTATAACGTTTTTACCCATTTTTAATGGGTTCAGGGTATAGGAGGTACTAGGAGATACCCTGAACCCTGTCCTCACATTCATTCAAAAATGGTGTCGTTTTTTATACCCTGAACCCATTAAAAATGGGTAAAAGGGTATTATGGTTTTGTGCAAAAGTATGTAACAGGCATAAGGAAGCATCTCCGACCATATAAAGTATATATATTCTTGATCAGTATCAACAGCCGAGTCGATTTAGCCATGTCCGTCTGTCTGTCCGTCTGTCCGTCTGTCCGTCTGTCCGTCTGTCCGTCTGTCCGTCTGACCGTCTGTCCGTCTGTCCGTCTGTCCGTCTGTCCGTCTGTCCGTCTGTCTGTCTGTATGAACACACAGATATCGGAGACTACAAGAGCTAGAGACTTCATATTTGGAACATAAGTTCTCCTAATCCCGGGACAGATCAAGTTTATTTCATTTTATCGATAACTAATACCGTTTAAAAGTTATCGATAAATTTCGATTTCAGACTTGCGTTTTTGGGATATAACTTCAAAGTTATAAGAGATAGAGGCTCCAAACTTGGCATGTATAATCTCGAATAGCATACACATGTAACAAATATTTCACTTTTTGGATACCACCCCCAAACCCCCCAAAAGTTCAAAAAATGCATTTTTGAAGGTACGACCTTGCAATTTGGTTTGGTAACACATATTATGGACAATTGCTTGCCCCAAAAATTTCAATATGATCGGACAATAAACATAGAAGTTATTTAAGATTTAACTTTCCATTGTGTGGGGCTCAGCGAAAGAGCAAGCTAACTGCTTAAACCGCTTGCACTGCTTATACTGCTTATACTGCAGCATGTGTGTGCTTAGATTAGTATGAATGATTTTAAGGACTGGGTTCAGGGTATCTCGTAGTCGGGCACTCCCGACTAGAGCACTCTTACTTGTTTTATATTTATTTATTTGGTAATATACAGTTAAACGGGGTACATTGCATTATTTACTGATATTTTCTGCGGAAATACCAGATACTTCGCCACCAAAGCCCCCAATATGGGTATCATTGAAAATGTATGGGCTTATATAAAACAAAAACGATGTGTTAATCTAACAAGGACGCGTGATGAAAAAATCCGAAGTAGAAACATTCTGGAAGGATATTCCATTGGATTACATCAAAACTTTGGTTAATTCTGTTCCACGACGGCTGCAAAAAGTTATAAATGCCAAGGGAGGCTATACTTTTTATTAATAACAAGTAAAATTATCTAAGTACTTTTGATTTTGTTTAAATTTTCAATCTTAAATAATATGTCAAAATACTTTTGCCAGCATACATTTTTGAAAATTTATTTTGGTTATTCTTCTTAAAATACTTTTGTAAAATGTTTTCGTATATTTTGAAAATAAATAAACATATCCTTACACCATATTTATTTTTAATTTGCTCAATACTCATTTAAAAAGGTATTAAACAAAACGCATGGGAGTCTCTTTGTCAAAATATATATGCCGCCGACTGTATATGAATGTACGTGTGCACCCATTTGTGAGTTTGTGGGTGTGAATTGTTTACACACTCTGGCAAAAACGTTGACGATTCAAATGACCTATAAAAAGGTACATCCACTTAAATGTTTGTGTATATCTTTAAGAATCTATGACAAGTCATTTTGGAATTGCATTTAATAAGACTGTTTGAGCGTATAAAAACAGTTTAAGATTAGTGTAATGTAATTTAATTGAATGTTAATTGTGTAACTAAAAATATTGACATATAAACAAACGATGAAGATGTGAAACATTTGCCAATTGCACGCCATAAATGGCTATTTTGTTATTATTTTGCTGCTATTGTTGTTTTAATGTCTTGATTTTATTATACCCTGAACCCATTAAAAATGGGTAAAAAGGGTATAATGGTTTTGTGCAAAAGTATGTACAGGCATAAGGAAGCATCTCCGACCATATAAAGTATATATATTATTGATCAGTATCAACAGCCGAGTCGATCTAGCCATGTCCGTCTGTCTGTCCGTCTGTCCGTCTGTATGAACACACAGATATCAGAGACTACAAGAGCTAGAGACTTCATATTTGGAACATAAGTTCTCCTAATCCCGGACAGATCAAGTTTATTAAAATTTATCGATAGCTCGTCCCGTTCAAAAGTTATCGATAAATTTCGATTTCAGACCAGCGTTTTTTGGATATTACTTACAAGTTATAAGAGCTAGAGGCCCCTAATTTGACATGTATAATCTCGAATAGCATACACATGTAACAAATATTTCACTTTTTGATACCACCCCCCAAACTCCCCAAAAGTTAAAAAACCCATTTTTGAAGGTACGACCTTGCAATTTGGTTTGGTAACACATATTATCGACAATTGTTTGCCCCAAAAATTTCAATATGATCGGACAATAAACACAGAAGTTATTTAAGATTTAACTTTCCATAGTGTGGGGCTCAGCGAAAGAGCAAGCTAACTGCTTAAACCGCTGGCACTGCTTGTACTGCTTGTACTGCAGCATGTGTGAGTTTAGAGTAGTACGAATGATTGTAAGGACTGGGTTCAGGGTATCTCGTAGTCGGGCAGTCCCGACTAGAGCACTCTTACTTGTTTTTGTTTTCCATTAGGTCGCCAGCGCAGCAGAGGACATCAGAACAGACAAAAACAACAACAAACACAACAAAATCATCATCATTATCATCATCATCATCATTATCATCATTATCATCACCATCATCATCATCATCATCATCATCATCATTATCATCATTATCATCATTATCATCACCGTCATCATCATCATCATCATCATCATCATCATCATCATCATCATCATCATCATCATCATCATCATCATCATCATCATCATCATCATCATCATCATCATCATCATCATCAACAACAACATACAACAAGCAACAATAACAAACACAACAACAACAAACACAACAATCAACATTCAACTGACAAGAAAGCAGCAACATCTTAGCTTAATAAGTAAACTTAAAACATTGCTTTTTATATAAATATTGTAATATTAAATGTATTCTTAGGATAATACCAAATATACTATATTTATAGTTAAGAGAAACATATATGTTTATACACATTTGTAGAAAAAAAGAAGAAAATAAACGATTTTTCAAAAATCAACGTTTTTTATTTGAATGTATTAGTTTAGGGCTGAGAGCCATGCTCAGAAGTTCTACTCCGGGTTATTTGCTCTTTTCCCTCAAGGTCAAGCAAAAATCAAAAACGAAAAACTCGTCGTCTATCTGCTGATTTCTGTGCGCCTGGTACTTCGACCAGAAAAACATACGAAATTTGCCTTTGCTCGAGACAAAAACGAACACTGACAACTGCACGCAGCTCCGCTCTGTGCTCTGGGATATTCTCTGTGAAAGGGAAATTCTCCCTCAAGGTCATGCAAAAACTAAAAACGAAAAATTCGTCGTCTATCTGCTGATTTCTGTGCGCCTGGTACATCGACCAGAAAAACATACGAAATTGGCCTTTGCTCGAGACAAAAACGAACACTGACAACTGCACACAGAAATTCTAAGCAAGCCCAGCTCTGAGTGTAGGGAAATTTTTTCTCAAAGGGAAATTCTCCCTCAAGGACATGCTAAAATTAAAAACAGAAAAATCATCGTTCATCTGCTGAATTATGTGCGCCTGGTACTTTCTGACGAAAAATAGCATTTGGCAAAGCAGATCTGCTGCTTCAGACACCCTAAAAATATGCAAAAATGAAATTTACTTCTCATTCAAGGTCGCGCTAAAATTTAAAACAGAAAAATCATCATCCATCTGCCTGATTCTGTGCGCCTGGTACTTTAAAAAGAAAAACATAGTTTCTTGGTTTGTATTTTCATTTATTTAAAATGCACTATAGAAGGTATATTTGTACAAAAAACAGAATTTATCAAAAAATAGTTGTAATTATAAATGAAATGTAATATTTTATTTTTAAATACATTCTTATAATAAATTTTAATAAACGGAAATAAAACAAATACTTTAAAATTAACTAAGTAAATTATTTATTTGCTTGATGACATTAAAAATTGTAACGTTGTTGCGTCTGAGGAACTTCAAATTTTCCAGTATTTTTTGGTGAGTTTTTTTTTGGTGGTTGTCCGTATAACATCATCTTGGTAGCCAGGCAATGGATCCGTTTCTAGAGATGTCCTTGAAGATCAAAATATATACCTGCAAAGAAAAATGGCAATTATTAAATAATTTAAAATTTAGTCTCATATTATTATAACTAATTATGGTCTTCCGATTTTCTAATTTCGTTAAAAAGTTGTTTATACTCTTTTTGTAGCCATGTCCGTCTGTCTGTCTGTATGTATGGCATCTAGTCCCTGAGTTTTTGATCTATCGCGATGAAACTTTGCACAGACACTTATTATTCCAATATACAGCACATTGGTCGGAACCAGCCGTATCGGACCACTATATCTTATAGCTGCCATACAACTCGAAGTCGGTTTTGGCCATAAATCCCATGTTTCCAAACTATCACGAATAAACTTTGCACAGGTGCTTATTTTTTGAACATACATTTTAACACATTAATCAGTTTACTATATCTTATAGCTTACGCAAATGTATTGAAATGTCCTATATATTTCTATGTTATAGAATTGTCTGCGACTACTTACATAATCCGTCTCTTGTTCACCTGTACTAAGTGACTCAATCGCTTTGAAGCTTTAAGAACTGATGAGTAATAAGGATATGCAAGTAAACAAGTATGGCTATAACTATAAACATTTAAGATGCTCTTTAAATAGAATAGCAAATATATATGTATGTGTATTACATTTCAATTATGTACTAGTTCTCATGAGGCGGCCCGATAGCAGTTCAAGTGGACAGTCCGATCGCCCAGTGGCTGCACGGGTCGAGCATTGCGTCCAATCCGACCGCCGGTGCGACTGCGCAGTTTGCGGAACTCGTGCAGCTGGCGCTCGCTGATGGCCAGGGGCAGGGGGTAGACGAACCACTCGGCGCCGCGGTGGCAGGGCGGCTCTGTCAGGGAGCCGGGGTAGCTGTAGAAGCCCGTGTGGAACGCCGGCATCAGGTAGTTGAGGGGGAAGGGCGGAATCTCGACGCATTGGCCCGCCAGCTGGACAGCGACTAGATGGCGGATGAGCACGTCCAGGAAGGGATTCTCCGCGGACACGGAGTACATGTAGGAGACCATGAGCAGGCCGCGACTGGACGCATTCTGGGTGTTGCTGACATCCGTGTGCAGGCACTGAACCTCCAGCGGAAAGTGCTCGTTGTCCAGCGTGTGCTCCGACCCAGTGCCACTGTACCAGCTCCAACGTGGAAGTGGAAGCAGCCCAGCAAGTCGCTGCCATCGATGTACGGCGCCTCCCCCCGAAAGGCGGCATGCAGCAGCAGCGTGTGCCCGTTGTTCTCCAGCCGGATGCCCGTGGGCAGGTCCACATAGCCCCGCCACATCAGCGGCCTGTCGAAGCACACCTGCTGGGCACACTCGGTGCTGATGTTGATGGGGCTCTGATTGTTGCCGGCCGTCCGCCAGGTGTGCGGTCCCCGCCGGATTCCGTAGTCGTAGTTCATCGGATTGGGTGCATTGGGTGCATTGGGTGCAGCGTTCTCATCGCCTGGTTGCCCGCAGCCCATCAGGCACTCGACTAGCTTAACGCACGTATGGAAATTGAAGAGCACCAGACTGGCCCCGATCATGGCCAGCAGCAGCAGGTACCAGTTGCAGTAGTGCAGCAGCCAGACCCAGATCGATATGCAAAGAGCCCAGCTGAAAATGGATCCCATTCTGTAAACTATTGATGAGGATTGGCTACATTTGATGTGAGTAGAGCTGTCAAGCTTTTAAAGTCAAGACAGGCAGTTATTTCAAAGAAGAATCGATTACAACTATTATAGAATATATGCATGGGGCAGGTTGCCACATGTGGCATCAACAAAGATACACTTCTTATCTATATAGTTTTTACGGTAACCATTTAACTATTTATACCCTGAACCCATTAAAAATGGGTAAAAAGGGTATAATGGTTTTGTGCAAATGTATGTAACAGGCATAAGGAAGCATCTCCGACCATATAAAGTATATATATTATTGATCAGTATCAACAGCCGAGTCGATCTAGCCATGTCCGTCTGTCTGTCCGTCTGTCCGTCTGTATGAACACACAGATATCAGAGACTACAAGAGCTAGAGACTTCATATTTGGAACATAAGTTCTCCTAATCCCGGGACAGATCAAGTTTATTAAAATTTATCGATAGCTCGTCCCGTTCAAAAGTTATCGATAAATTTCGATTTCAGACCAGCGTTTTTTGGATATAACTTACAAGTTATAAGAGCTAGAGGCCCCTAATTTGACATGTATAATCTCGAATAGCATACACATGTAACAAATATTTCACTTTTTGGATACCATCCCCCAAACCCCCCAAAAGTTAAAAAAAACCCATTTTGGAAGGTACGACCTTGCAATTTGGTTTGGTAACACATATTATCGACAATTGTTTGCCCCAAAAATTTCAATATGATCGGACAATAAACACAGAAGTTATTTAAGATTTAACTTTCCATAGTGTGGGGCTCAGCGAAAGAGCAAGCTAACTGCTTAAACCGCTGGCACTGCTTGTACTGCTTGTACTGCAGCATGTGTGAGTTTAGAGTAGTACGAATGATTGTAAGGACTGGGTTCAGGGTATCTCGTAGTCGGGCACTCCCGACTAGAGCACTTTACTTGTTATACCCTGAACCCATTAAAAATGGGTAAAAAGGGTATAATGAAGTTGTGCAAAAGTATGTAACAGGCATAAGGAAGCATCTCCGACCATATAAAGTATATATATTATTGATCAGTATCAACAGCCGAGTCGATCTAGCCATGTCCGTCTGTCTGTCCGTCTGTCCGTCTGTCTGTCTGTATGAACACACAGATATCAGAGACTACAAGAGCTAGAGACTTCATATTTGGAACATAAGTTCTCCTAATCCCGGGACAGATCAAGTTTATTAAAATTTATCGATAGCTCGTCCAGTTCAAAAGTTATCGATAAATTTCGATTTCAGACCATCGTTTTTTGGATATAACTTACAAGTTATAAGAGCTAGAGGACCCTAATTTGACATGTATAATCTCGAATAGCATACACATGTAACAAAAATTTCACTTTTTGGATACCACCCCCCAAACCCCCCAAAAGTTAAGAAAACTCATTTTTGAAGGTACGACCTTGAAATTTGGTTTGGTCACACATATTATTGACAATTGTTTGCCCCAAAAATTTCAATATGATCGGACAATAAACACAGAAGTTATTTAAGATTTAACTTTCCATTGTGTGGGGCTCAGCGAAAGAGCAAGCTAACTGCTTAAACCGCTTGCACTGCTTGTACTGCTTGTACTGCAGCATGTGTGAGTTTAGAGTAGTACGAATGATTGTAAGGACTGGGTTCAGGTATCTCCTAGTCGGGCACTCCCGACTAGAGCACTCTTACTTGTTATACCCTGAACCCATTAAAAATGGGTAAAAAGGGTATTATGGGTTTGTGCAAATGTATGTAACAGGCATAAGGAAGCATCTCCGACCATATAAAGTATATATATTATTGATCAGTATCAATAGCCGAGTCGATCTGGCCATGTCCGTCTGTCTGTCCGTCTGTCCGTCTGTCCGTCTGTCCGTCTGTCCGTCTGTCCGTCTGTCCGTCTGTCTGTCTGTATGAACACACAGATATCAGAGACTACAAGAGCTAGAGACTTCATATTTGGAACATAAGTTCTCCTAATCCCGGGACAGATCAAGTTTATTAAAATTTATCGATAGCTCGTCCCGTTCAAAAGTTATCGATAAATTTCGATTTTAGACCAGCGTTTTTTGGATATAACTTACAAGTTATAAGAGCTAGAGGCCCCTAATTTGACATGTATAATCTCGAATAGCATACACATGAACAAATTTTTCACTTTTTGGATACCACCCCCCAAACCCCCCAAAAGTTAAAAAAACGCATTTTTGAAGGTACGACCTTGCAGTTTGGTTTGGTCACACATATTATTGACAATTGTTTGCCCCAAAAATTTCAATAAGATCGGACGATAAACACAGAAGTTATTTAAGATTTAACTTTCCATTATGTGGGGCTCAGCGAAAAGCAAGCTAACTGCTTAGACCGCTTGCACTGCTTGTACTGCTTGTACTGCAGCATGTGTGTTTAGATTAATATGAATGATTGTAAGGACTGGGTTCAGGGTATCTCGTAGTCGGGCACTCCCGACTAGAGCACTCTTACTTGTTTTTGTTTTCCATTAGGTCGCCAGCGCAGCAGAGGACATCAGAACAGACAAAAACAACAACAAACACAACAAAATCATCATCATTATCATCATCATCATCATTATCATCATTATCATCACCATCATCATCATCATCATCATCATCATCATCATCATCATCATCATCATCATCATCATCATCATCATCAACAACAACATACAACAAGCAACAATAACAAACACAACAACAACAAACACAACAATCAACATTCAACTGACAAGAAAGCAGCAACATCTTAGCTTAATAAGTAAACTTAAAACATTGCTTTTTATATAAATATTGTAATATTAAATGTATTCTTAGGATAATACCAAATATACTATATTTATAGTTAAGAGAAACATATATGTTTATACACATTTGTAGAAAAAAAGAAGAAAATAAACGATTTTTCAAAAATCAACGTTTTTTATTTGAATGTATTAGTTTAGGGCTGAGAGCCATGCTCAGAAGTTCTACTCCGGGTTATTTGCTCTTTTCCCTCAAGGTCAAGCAAAAATCAAAAACGAAAAACTCGTCGTCTATCTGCTGATTTCTGTGCGCCTGGTACTTCGACCAGAAAAACATACGAAATTTGCCTTTGCTCGAGACAAAAACGAACACTGACAACTGCACGCAGCTCCGCTCTGTGCTCTGGGATATTCTCTGTGAAAGGGAAATTCTCCCTCAAGGTCATGCAAAAACTAAAAACGAAAAATTCGTCGTCTATCTGCTGATTTCTGTGCGCCTGGTACATCGACCAGAAAAACATACGAAATTGGCCTTTGCTCGAGACAAAAACGAACACTGACAACTGCACACAGAAATTCTAAGCAAGCCCAGCTCTGAGTGTAGGGAAATTTTTTCTCAAAGGGAAATTCTCCCTCAAGGTCATGCTAAAATTAAAAACAGAAAAATCATCGTTCATCTGCTGAATTATGTGCGCCTGGTACTTTCTGACGAAAAATAGCATTTGGCAAAGCAGATCTGCTGCTTCAGACACCCTAAAAATATGCAAAAATGAAATTTACTTCTCATTCAAGGTCGCGCTAAAATTTAAAACAGAAAAATCATCATCCATCTGCCTGATTCTGTGCGCCTGGTACTTTAAAAAGAAAAACATAGTTTCTTGGTTTGTATTTTCATTTATTTAAAATGCACTATAGAAGGTATATTTGTACAAAAAACAGAATTTATCAAAAAATAGTTGTAATTATAAATGAAATGTAATATTTTATTTTTAAATACATTCTTATAATAAATTTTAATAAACGGAAATAAAACAAATACTTTTAAATTAACTAAGTAAATTATTTATTTGCTTGATGACATTAAAAATTGTAACGTTGTTGCGTCTGAGGAACTTCAAATTTTCCAGTATTTTTTGGTGAGTTTTTTTTTGGTGGTTGTCCGTATAACATCATCTTGGTAGCCAGGCAATGGATCCGTTTCTAGAGATGTCCTTGAAGATCAAAATATATACCTGCAAAGAAAAATGGCAATTATTAAATAATTTAAAATTTAGTCTCATATTATTATAACTAATTATGGTCTTCCGATTTTCTAATTTCGTTAAAAAGTTGTTTATACTCTTTTTGTAGCCATGTCCGTCTGTCTGTCTGTATGTATGGCATCTAGTCCCTGAGTTTTTGATCTATCGCGATGAAACTTTGCACAGACACTTATTATTCCAATATACAGCACATTGGTCGGAACCAGCCGTATCGGACCACTATATCTTATAGCTGCCATACAACTCGAAGTCGGTTTTGGCCATAAATCCCATGTTTCCAAACTATCACGAATAAACTTTGCACAGGTGCTTATTTTTTGAACATACATTTTAACACATTAATCAGTTTACTATATCTTATAGCTTACGCAAATGTATTGAAATGTCCTATATATTTCTATGTTATAGAATTGTCTGCGACTACTTACATAATCCGTCTCTTGTTCACCTGTACTAAGTGACTCAATCGCTTTGAAGCTTTAAGAACTGATGAGTAATAAGGATATGCAAGTAAACAAGTATGGCTATAACTATAAACATTTAAGATGCTCTTTAAATAGAATAGCAAATATATATACTAGTTCTCATGAGGCGGCCCGATAGCAGTTCAAGTGGACAGTCCGATCGCCCAGTGGCTGCACGGGTCGAGCATTGCGTCCAATCCGACCGCCGGTGCGACTGCGCAGTTTGCGGAACTCGTGCAGCTGGCGCTCGCTGATGGCCAGGGGCAGGGGGTAGACGAACCACTCGGCGCCGCGGTGGCAGGGCGGCTCTGTCAGGGAGCCGGGGTAGCTGTAGAAGCCCGTGTGGAACGCCGGCATCAGGTAGTTGAGGGGGAAGGGCGGAATCTCGACGCATTGGCCCGCCAGCTGGACAGCGACTAGATGGCGGATGAGCACGTCCAGGAAGGGATTCTCCGCGGACACGGAGTACATGTAGGAGACCATGAGCAGGCCGCGACTGGACGCATTCTGGGTGTTGCTGGCATCCGTGTGCAGGCACTGAACCTCCAGCGGAAAGTGCTCGTTGTCCAGCGTGTGCTCCGACCCAGTGCCACTGTACCAGCTCCAACGAAAGCTGATCTCGTGGAAGTGGAAGCAGCCCAGCAAGTCGCTGCCATCGATGTACGGCGCCTCCCCCCGAAAGGCGGCATGCAGCAGCAGCGTGTGCCCGTTGTTCTCCAGCCGGATGCCCGTGGGCAGGTCCACATAGCCCCGCCACATCAGCGGCCTGTCGAAGCACACCTGCTGGGCACACTCGGTGCTGATGTTGATGGGGCTCTGATTGTTGCCGGCCGTCCGCCAGGTGTGCGGTCCCCGCCGGATTCCGTAGTCGTAGTTCATCGGATTGGGTGCATTGGGTGCATTGGGTGCAGCGTTCTCATCGCCTGGTTGCCCGCAGCCCATCAGGCACTCGACTAGCTTAACGCACGTATGGAAATTGAAGAGCACCAGACTGGCCCCGATCATGGCCAGCAGCAGCAGGTACCAGTTGCAGTAGTGCAGCAGCCAGACCCAGATCGATATGCAAAGAGCCCAGCTGAAAATGGATCCCATTCTGTAAACTATTGATGAGGATTGGCTACATTTGATGTGAGTAGAGCTGTCAAGCTTTTAAAGTCAAGACAGGCAGTTATTTCAAAGAAGAATCGATTACAACTATTATAGAATATATGCATGGGGCAGGTTGCCACATGTGGCATCAACAAAGATACACTTCTTATCTATATAGTTTTTACGGTAACCATTTAACTATTTATACCCTGAACCCATTAAAAATGGGTAAAAAGGGTATAATGGTTTTGTGCAAATGTATGTAACAGGCATAAGGAAGCATCTCCGACCATATAAAGTATATATATTATTGATCAGTATCAACAGCCGAGTCGATCTAACCATGTCCGTCTGTCTGTCCGTCTGTCCGTCTGTATGAACACACAGATATCAGAGACTACAAGAGCTAGAGACTTCATATTTGGAACATAAGTTCTCCTAATCCCGGGACAGATCAAGTTTATTAAAATTTATCGATAGCTCGTCCCGTTCAAAAGTTATCGATAAATTTCGATTTCAGACCAGCGTTTTTTGGATATAACTTACAAGTTATAAGAGCTAGAGGCCCCTAATTTGACATGTATAATCTCGAATAGCATACACATGTAACAAATATTTCACTTTTTGGATACCACCCCCCAAACCCCCAAAAGTTAAAAAACCCATTTTTGAAGGTACGACCTTGCAATTTGGTTTGGTAACACATATTATCGACAATTGTTTGCCCCAATATGATCGGACAATAAACACAGAAGTTATTTAAGATTTAACTTTCCATTGTGTGGGGCTCAGCGAAAGAGCAAGCTAACTGCTTAAACCGCTGGCACTGCTTGTACTGCTTGTACTGCAGCATGTGTGAGTTTAGAGTAGTACGAATGATTGTAAGGACTGGGTTCAGGGTATCTCGTAGTCGGGCACTCCCGACTAGAGCACTCTTACTTGTTTTATTTTGATGTTGGTGAGTATGGCCAATTATTTTACAAAGGCCTCGGAAGGTATTTGGTTTTCCTTGAAGAGTTTGTCGAACACAAAGGTAGCATGATTAAAATCCCAATTTGTCTCCTCCAAGCACCTGAAACAGAAGCATACACGAATGTTGATAAAATAGCAAGCATATTTTCAGCGGCATCTCACTTGCGGCTCCAATCCAGATTCATTTGACTCTGTGCACTCATGGCCTGAATCATTTCCATTTTTGTGGAATCAGTGTATGTGGATGTGTTCACAGTAACTGCATCAACCGCCGATGCTGGTGAGCTGCTGATTCCGGCCGGCGGCGACAGTAGAGCGATAGCGATAGCACCGTTGGCCCCAGATCGACCTGCTTGCATGCGACTCTGAATTGAACTTTCGGTGACGGATGATATGCTGCTTGGAGCTAAGGTGGCGGTGCTCGACACTGCCTGGTGTTGCGATCGCTTAAATTTGCGCGTCTGTTCCGGCGAGGCGGTGGTTATGAAAATTGTCTCGTTGCGAATGCAAAACCCCGTATTCTGCGGCACCACCACAAACGTGCGCAAAAAATGTCTCAGCTCAGTTGCCGGTATCGCTAGTCAGTTCTTTGAACAGCCCCGTCACCGAAAACACCATCATTTGCGGCTGCAAACAAGAAAAATGAGTTAAGTATGAGTTAAGTGTAAGGTAATCGAATTGCATTTTTTTTAATGTTTACGTTGTAGATGGTCAGATCAACGGTGAAGGTATGACGCTCGTGCAACGTACGTGGCCATTCATCCAAAGTGGATACGCAGGCAAGTCGTCCGCTCTTCAATAGACGCGTTCGCAAATCATCCCGTTCGGTGCTTATAATGCGTCGCAGATTTCGATTGAATTTCCAGAAACTATTCAGCCTACAATAAATCCGAATAAATTGAATAATAGCTGCAATTGAGTTACAGTGAGTCACTAAAGTATTCATTGCTAAGCATATGGAGCATAAACCCAAGTATTTCACCATCTTAGCATCTACTTTTTATACCCTGAACCCATTAAAAATGGGTAAAAAGGGTATTATGGTTTTGTGCAAAAGTATGTAACAGGCATAAGGAAGCATCTCCGACCATATAAAGTATATATATTCTTGATCAGTATCAACAGTCGAGTCGATTTAGCCATGTCCGTCTGTCTGTCTGTCCGTCCGTCCGTCCGTCCGTCCGTCCGTCCGTCCGTCCGTCCGTCCGTCCGTCCGTCCGTCTGTCTGTATGAACACGCGGATATCAGAGACTACAAGAGCTAGAGACTTCATATTTGGAACATAAGTTCTCCTAATCCCGGGACAGATCAAGTTTATTTCATTTTATCGATAACTCGTACCGTTTAAAAGTTATCGATAAATTTCGATTTCAGACTTGCGTTTTTGGGACATAACTTCAAAGTTATAAAGCTAGAGGCCCCAAATTTGGCATGTATAATCTCGAATAACATACACATGTAACAAATATTTCACTTTTTGGATACCACCCCCAAACCCCCCAAAGTTAAAAAACCCATTTTTGAAGGTACGACCTTGCAATTTGGTTTGGTCACACATATTATTGACAATTGTTTGCCCCAAAAATTTCAATAAGATCGGACAATAAACATAGAAGTTATTTAAGATTTAGCTTTCCATTGTGTGGGGCTCAGCGAAAAGCAAGCTAACTGCTTAAACCGCATGCACTGCTTATACTGCAGCATGTGTGTGCTTAGATTAGTATGAATGATTGTAAGGACTGGGTTCAGGGTATCTCGTAGTCGGGCACTCCCGACTAGAGCACTCCTACTTGTTTATATTTTTTTTTACAGCATTCGTAGAATGATGTTTACGAAAGACAATGCAAAAGAAACAAGTAAGAGTGCTCTAGTCGGGAGTGCCCGACTAGGAGATACCCTGAACCCAGTTCTGACATCCATTCATACTTGCCTACATAGAGACACACACATACTGCAAGCTGTGCAAGCGGTTCAAGCAGTTAGCTTGCTTTTTCACTGAGCCCCACGCAATGGAAAGTAAAATCTTAAATAGCTTCTGTGTTTACTGTCCGATCTTTCTATAATTTGTAGGACAAGACATTGACTATAAAATGTGTGACCAAACCAAATTGCAAGGTCATACCTTCAAAAATGAGCTTTTGGAGGGATTGGGGGGTGGTATCCAAAAAGTGAAATATTTGTTACATGTGTATGCTATTCGAGATTAAACATGCCAAATTTGGGGCCTCTAGCTCTTATAACTTTTAAGTTAAGGCCCAAAAGCGCTAGTCTGAAATCGAAATTTATCGATAACATTTAAACGGGACGCGTTATCGATAAAATGAAATAAACTTGATCTGACCCGGGATTACGAGAACTTATATTCCAAATATGAAGTCCTAGCTCTTGTAGTCTCTGATATCCGCGTGTTCATACAGACGGACGGACGGACGGACAGACAGACAGACGGACATGGCTAAATCGACTCGACTGTTGATACTGATCAAGAATATATATACTTTATATGGTCGGAGATGCTTCCTTATGCCTGTTACATACTTTTGCACGAAACCATAATACCCTTTTACCCATTTTTAATGGGTTCAGGGTAAAAAATTGCAAAACGTTTAACAGTTATCAAAATAGAGCAACAAAACTAAAAAAACGCATATTTTCATCTCACAAAAGTATTCATTGCGGTTGTTGCCTCTTCCGT
This sequence comes from Drosophila flavopinicola, assembly GCA_035042425.1. Classification (NCBI taxonomy): domain Eukaryota; kingdom Metazoa; phylum Arthropoda; class Insecta; order Diptera; family Drosophilidae; genus Drosophila; species Drosophila flavopinicola. The sequence continues at coordinate 141,662 of JAWNLL010000450.1, read as the reverse complement.
TATTTTAGCTTGTGCATGTTTGTACATGTTTTTTTTTTTGCACAGTTACAATTGTGTAGATAAGATTTTCGCTCAATGTGTTCAATTTGACCATCAAAGTTTTTGTTAGTACGTCAAAATGGTCAAGGGAAAGGAATTAAGTGTGGTTGAGAAGAAAATAATATTATATCTTCACAATGAAGGGCGATCTACCAATTATTATTGCCAAATGTTCGACAGAAGCCCTACCACTATCCGAAGTGCTATACAGCGTTTGAAATATCGTGGTAGATTGGAAAATATCCAGCGTTCTGGACGTCCGAAGTCTTTATCTGCCAGAGAGGAGAGGAAAGTTCTACAGGAAAACAGGAATAACCCACATATTTCTGCTCCAAAAATTAACGATATTCTCCAAACAACCCTCAACACAAGCGTATGTGATGAAACTGTCCGCAGGGTGCTCCGATCAAAAGATATACATGGTCGAGTTTTCAGAAAAAATTATAATTTCCACTGTAAATTTTACAAAGAGATTATCTATTGATAATTGCTACACAATACAACCATTTTCACTCTGGGAGACTATCATATTCATCGACTAGAGCAAATAGAAAATTTTTGGCTCTGGCGGTCGTCACATGGTATGGCGTAAGCTGGATACGCGCTTAATCCTAAAAATACAACAGCAACTATAAAGCACGGCGGAGGTTCAGTGATGGTTTGGGGCTATATGTCTGCACGTGGTATGGGCAATTTGGTTTTTGGTGATGGCATTATGAACTCTAATGTATATCTTAACATATTGAAAAAAAATTTTGCCGCTACTGCCTCCAAAATGGGATTTGAGCGTGGTCAATTTATGTTTCAACAAAATAACTACCCAAAACACACTGCTTGGCAGTACAAATGTGGATTTTATGCAACACTAAATAGTCAAAGGCTCCCTCACAGAGTACTTGCACAAATCCCATCAAGAATCTATAGTCATATCTTAAGGTGAAAGTTAGAGCGAACCATATTTCTTTAAAAGTAGTCTTAAAGCAGGTGCTGCAGGATGAATGGTCCAAAATAGGTCCCGAATATTGCCGTAAATTGGTGGAATCGATGTCAAGACGCTTGGAGGATACATATGACAGCAAGGGACACAAAAAAAAATAATAACTTAAACTGCATTACCTAAATTTTCGTAACATAAGTAAATATATATAAGAGCGATGAATACTTTTGTGAGATAAAAATATGCGTGTTTATACTCTTTTCGAAGAAGAAGAAGAAACATAAATCCGATGTTTTCAAAGCAATTGCTTTTAAATCGCAAATCGATATTTTGAAAAACAGGTGCATATGGGCAAATAAACCTAAGCGGAAGAAAGCTGTTGACAGGTATAAGGTAACGCGAGTTGCAGGTTGCAGGAAAACAAAACAAGTAAGCTTTTGACAGTCTGCTTTTCAAGGGATTTTGTCATCAAAACGGTTTGTGGCGTAAGGAAACGACAAGTGCCGGATTCGCTTTCCAGCGGCGACTGATCATGTATTTTAATTTTTTATACTCTGATACCGAAGGTACTCATAGTATATTGGTTTTGTCGAATGTCCGTCAGGCCGTCCGTCTGTCCGTCTGTCTGTCTGGATGAACGCGCGTATTTCCGAAACGATATTAGATAGACTCTTGAAATCTTTTGCGTTATGATTATAGCTATCTGCTTCAGTTTATTCCAAATTTATGCCACGCACACTGGGAGGCTGGCAAAATTAATTTGAAATGCTTATATCTCCCGCAGTTTTAGAGCTAAAGTCACCATATTTGGAATATATATTACTGGTGACGTCCTCTACAGATTACAGAAACAAAATTTTGACCACGCCCACTCCCGCCCCCGTAATCGCGAAAATCGATATACATGAATGCACAATTCGATAACACGTGTATATTTCCCGCAATTTTGAAGCTAGAGTCCCCAAATTTGAAATTTAGACTAGGGCTGACCAGCCCAAAAGATTGCGTCCTGGATTTTCCGGCCACGCCCACTAGAACGCCCCCCAGCCACCCCGCCCCCACGAAACACGGAAGCCTATATCTCGCACAGTTTAAGAGCTAGGGCCACCAAACTTTGAGGGTAGACTTCTGGCCAAGTCCTCTAAAGATCGGACAAAAAATTTTGGGGCCACGCCCCGCCCGCCCCCAAAAATCGCGAAAATGTATATCTTCCACAGTTTTAGAGCTTGAGTCACTAAAATTGGAGGATAGACTTATTGTCAGCCCCCCTAAAGATCGGCAAAAAATTTTTGGGGCCCCGCCCCCTTCCGCCCCCAAAAATCGCGAAAATTTATATCTTCCACAGTTTCAGAGCTAGAGTCATTAAACTTGGAAGATAGAATTCTGGTCAGCCCCTCTAAGTATCGGTAAAAAACAATTTGGGGCCACGCCCCCTCCCGCCCCCAAAAATCGCGAAAATGTATATCTTCCACAGTTTTAGAGCTAGAGTCAAGAAATTTGTAAGATAGACTTCTTGTCACTCCCTCTAACAATCGGCCAAATTTTTTGGGGCCACGCCCCCTCCCGCCCCCAAAAATCGCGAAAGCTTATATCTTCCACAGTTTTAGAGCTAGAGTCACCAAAATTGGTAGATAGACTTCTGGTCACCCCCTCTTAAGATCGACCATGCCCCTCCAGTTCCCAAAAACTTGGAATGCCGATTTCGGGTCACCCAAACACCAGCAAAAATTTTCTGTTCACTTGCTTTCAGCTGTTCTTAAAATGGTATCAGAGTATTACGCAGTCGGCTCTGCCCGACTGCAACGTTCTCACTTGTTTCTTATTCTTCCTTACAAATATTTTTTTTCAAATATAAAATAGCTTGAACTTAATATTTTAAAAGAACAATTTTAATTCATTTGAACAAAAAAAAATAAATGCTGTCCTATAAAACGATTTTGTAAAGCAAATGAAATTTCAGTGGTGCAGTTGGCAGAGTGAAAGTTGCCTAAAGGTTCGAAAAGAGTATAAAATCTTCGGCACGCAGATAATCCTTCCCCACTTGTTTTCCTTTAGCTCGTACACGGCCCAGGAACATTTTTATGCTCTTTTCGAAGAAAATAGTATATTAAGTTTGTGCTGAAATTTGTAACGCATAGAAGGAAGCGTCTGAGACCCCCAAAAGTTACTGCCAGTATGCTTAGAAAAACAAAACAAATTGATCTAGCCATGTCCGTCTGTCTGTCTGTCTGTCTGTATGTATGCAAACTAGTCCCTAAGTTTTTGAGCTATCGCGATGCAACTTTGCACAGTCACTTATTATTCAAGGGGACAGCACATTGGTCGGAGCCGGCCGGATCGGACCACTATATCTTATAGCTGCCATACAACTCTAAGTCGGTTTTGGCCATAAGTCCGATGTTTTCAAAGCAATTGCTTTCAATTTTTTGTAAGCTTGAACATCCTTATAACTCATCAATGGGTAAAATCGAAAATCGATTGAGTCATAAACAGTGAAGATATCCGTCATTAAATATTTTGAAAGAACATGTGCATATGAGCAAACAAAGTGAAGCGCAAGTAAGCTTTTGACAGTCTGCTCGTCAAGGGATTTTGTCATCGATCATCAAAGTGGCGCCCTCGCAAACGAAAGGTGCTGGTTCAATTTCTAGCGGCGACCAATAATTATATTCATTTTTTCTTATTCTGCTTTTCTAATATAAAATAACTGCAATCAAATTCATTTGCTACCAATGTCTTAGAACAAAAACATTGCCACGCAGGAAAACAAAACCAGTTAGCTTTTGACAGTCTGCTTTTCAAGGGATTTTGTCATAGATAATCAAAACTGTTTGTGTCGTAAGGGGTAAAGTGGCGCTATCGAACGAAAGCTTGCGGGTACGAAACTCAGCGGCGACTGGTCATTACACATACAACGCAAAAGAAAAGACCAGTATAATCGAGTTTGTCAGCGCATTTCAAAACTGCTTGGTGGCGTAAGTATTAGAGTGCTGGGCTGACAAACTGGAGAGCACGGTTCAAATCCCAGCCGCGACTTATTGCTTTTTATTTATTTCTAATTATTTTTTCAAATATATTTCAAATAGCTTGAATTCAATAATTTAAAAGAATTATTTATATTCATTTTATACCAATTCTTAGATAAAAAAAAGTAAATGCAACGCGATAAAACGATTTTTTACTAACTTTGAAATTTCAGTGGTGCAGTTGGCAGAGTGAAAATTGCCTAAAGGTTCGAAAAGAGTATAGAGTCTTCGGCACGCCGAAGATAATCCTTCCCCACTTGTTTTTAGTTTTGTCTCTCTATTTGGATAACTGTTAAACGTTTTCCAATTTTGTCTTTTGCATTGCCTTTCGTAAACATCATTCTACGAAGGCAGTAAAAAACAAGTAAGAGTGCTCTAGTCGGTAGTGCCCGACTACGAGATACCCTGAACCTAGTCCTTACAATCATTCGTACTACTCAAAACACACACATGCTGCAGTACAAGCAGTACAAGCAGTGCAAGCGGTTTAAGCAGTTAGCTTGCTATTTCGCTGAGCCCCACACAATGGAAAGTTAAATCTTAAATAACTTCTGTGTTTATTGTCCGATCTTATTGAAATTTTTGGGGCAAGCAATTGATCGATAATATGTGTTACCAAACCAAATTGCAAGGTCGTACCTTCAAAAATGCGTTTTTTAACTTTTGGGGGGTTTGGGGGGTGGTATCCAAAAAGTGAAATATTTGTTACATGTGTATGCTATTCGAGATTATGCATGCCAAATTTGGGGTTTCTAGCTCTTATATCTTTGAAGTTATGTCCCAAAAATGCTAGTCTAAAATCGAAATTTATCGATAACTTTTGAATGCGACGAGTTATCGATCAAATGAAATAAACTTGATCTGTCCCGGGATTAGGCGAACTTATATTCCAAATATCTCTAGCTCTTTTAGTCTCTGGTATCCGTGTGTTTATACAGACAGACGGACAGACAGACATGGCCAAATCGACTCGACTTATGATACTGATCAAGAATATATATACTTTATATGGTCGGAGATGCTTCTTTATGCCTGTTACATACTTTTGCACAAAACCATAATACCCTTTTTACCCATTTTTAATGAGTTCAGGGTATAAAAATATAAGAAAGTAGTTGCTAAGATGGTGAAATACTTGGGTTTATGATCCATATGCTTAGCAATGAATACTTTAGTGATTCACTGTACATGTTTCATATTTAATTCGTCCTGCATAAACATTATTATCATATCAGCGTTATATCGCACAAGGTGTCTTGGGATACGTGTATCCGTTTGACATAAATAAAACGCATCGATTTGATTATGGCGTCCCATGCAAAAGTATGCACGTATGTTATCTTGTTTTTCACAGGCTACATAATCAAATATCATTATATAATTGGTTTTCGCTTTATTTACTGCATTAACATTTTAATTTTCAGAAAATGTATAATAGCCCATCCCTTTTATCGGCTTAACCAATGCTTTTTTATCGGCTTAACCAATGCTTTCAAGTATTCATATTTCGGCTGGTATAGAGACTTTAAATATAAATAAATATTTACAAACATTAATCCATTAGGGCTTTCAATCATATTTATAATTATATTTGTCTTTCCACAATTAAATGCCCCCACAATTAGTGCTCTAATTGAGTTGGGGAAAAGACTGCTATGTCTAACTTGATTTTTCTTATCATCTTTAAAATCGATATTTCTTCTTTATGCGTGTTTTGTTTTATTAATCGCATATTAGCATTCGTTTTTTCATTAGATTATTACTCACTAACAAGTCTTAGAAGAACAAGTAGGAGTGATCTAGTCGCGAGTGCCCGACTAGGAGATACCCTGAACCCAGTCATTACAATCATTCATACTAATCTAAACACACACATGCTGCAGTACAAGCACTACAAGCAGTGCAAGCGGTTTAAGCAGTTAGATTGCTTTTTCACTGAGCCCCACACATTGGAAAGTTAAATCTTAAATAACTTCTCTGTTTATTGTCCGATCTTTCTGAAATTTTTGGACATAGCATTAACTATAAAGTGTGTGCTCAAACCAAATTGCACGGTCGTACCTTCAAAATTCTGTTTTTTGAACATTTGGGGGGATTGGGGGGTGATATCCAAAAAAAGAAATATTTTTTACATGGGTATGCTATTTGAGATTATACATGCTAAATTAAGGGCCTCTAGCTCTTATAACTTTTAAGTTATGGCCCAAAAACGCTAGTCTGAAATCAAAATTTATCGATAACTTTAGAACGGGATGAGTTATCGATAAAATTAAATAAACTTGATCTGTCCTGGCACCACGAGAACTTATAGCAAAATATGAGTCTCTAGCTCTTGTAGTCTCTGATATCCGTGTGTTCATACAGACAGACGGACAGACAGATGGACATGCTAGATCGACTCGGCTGTTGTCTGATCAAGAATATTCTTTATATGGTCGGAGAAGCTTTTTTGCCTGTTACATACTTTTGCACAAAACCATAATACCCTTTTTAACCATTTTTAATGGGTTCAGGGTATAAAAACGTCTACAGCGCGGTGATAACGGAATAAATGCATTGGATGCTGCCTGCAGAGTACATGATTACGCCTATTCTAAACATAAAGATTTAAACGATCGCCATACAGCTGATTCTATTTTGGCTCACAGAGCGTGGGAACATGTCACAAACGCTATGAAAGCAAAACCAAAGTTCGGTTAGGGTTTCAAACGTGGTGAATAGAAAAAAAATCAAGTAAGACTGCTCTAGTCGGCAGTTCCCGACTACACGATACCCTGAACCAGTCCTTACAATCATTCATACTAATCTAAGCACACAAATGCTGCAGTACAAGCACTACAAGCAGTGCAAGCGGTTTAAGCAGTTAGATTGCTTTTTCGCTGAGCCCCACACAATGGAAAGTTAAATCTTAAATAACTACTGTGTTTATTGTCCGATCTTATTGAAATTGTTGAGGCAACAATTGTCAATAATATGTATGACCAAACCAAATTGCAAGGTCGTACCTTTTTTGAACTTTTGGGGGGTTTGGGGGGTGGTATCCAAAAAGTGAAATATTTGTTACATGTGTATGCTATTCGAGATTATACATGCCAAATTTGGGGCCTCTAACTCTTATAACTTTGAAGTTATGTCCCAAAAACGCTAGTCTGAAATCGAAATTTATCGATAACTCTTAAGCGGTACGAGTTATCGATAAAATGAATAAACTTGATCTGTCCCGGGATTAGGAGAACTTATATACCAAATATGAAGTCTCTAGCTCTTGTAGTCTCTGATATCCGTGTGTTCATACAGACAGACGGACAGACAGACGGACAGGGCTAGATCGACTCGGCTGTTGATACTGATCAATAATATATATACTTTATATGGTCGCAGATGCTTCCTTATGCCTGTTACATACTTTTGCACAACTTCATTATGCCCTTTTTTCCCATTTTTATTGGGTTCAGGGTATAAAAATGTATGCATGCCATTTGAGCAACTACTAACGTATTAAAGAAAGAAAAACCATTTGATATTCATTCTGCGATACAAATCGCTAGGAAAGCTCCTAACAAAACAATCGGACGAGAGAAACAAATAATAATTCCTCGAGGGATTACGGTACCTTGAGTGGGAGGTTTCTTACCACTTGTGCCTATTTTAACAGCACTTGGAGCATTAGGTGGAGTTGCGTCTGGTGGAGCAGCTAAGTAGTAGGGGAATGGGCACGTCAGGTCAGGTAGCGGTGCTGTCAACCGGAAATTAATTTATTGCTTTTTAATGGTTTTGGTTCCAAATGGTGTGGAAAAGTTTGGGGGTGGGGGTAATTATCGGGGAATATTGACAAGGATCATAATTAATGGTCAGTATCAGTGATGATCATTATAAATCAATGTCACATAATGTTGTGAAATGGACCCTACCATCTGTTTAATTAACTATTCTGTCCAGCCAGCTGGATCCCAAACAGGTGATCGCATAAACAGGTAAAGAATAGGCAGGCGTACACATTCAGGTCTCACAGATGTGCAGATCGGTACGGTAAGCGTAATGTGACATTTATGATCTACACAACAAAGGTTGGCTGGTTTATGGTTCAAACCTTTTTAGGGACCTTAACACACTTGCGGTGGGCTTGGTTTTGAGTGGTTTATGATCTAATGACAAAGCATGAAAGGATCGTGCCGCTATTGACAATAGATCAAAGGATCGTGCCGCCAATGACAAAACATCAAAGGATCGTACATCTAATGACACACATACACACACACACACACACACACACACACATACACACACACACACACACACACACACACACACACACACACACACACTATTCTATTCGAAGGGAAGCGGCACATAAACCAGCTGTCGAGGGACAAGCTGGCCAAGCTAGCTAGGCTGCAGCAGGCCGCTGCCAAGTTTTGCGGTGCAAAGGCAGAAAGAAGTGGCTCCCCCGCCACTGCCGTGGAGGATAGCGCGACGCAGACGTCGCCAAGTTCCAGCGCACCTACGTGGGCCGGGACGACCAAAGCTGCACACAGTAAAGTTGCTAGTGTACATGCAGCACAGGTCGGCAGTCCAAAGAGGCGTAGGGAGCGCGAGGTGGGCCAGCGAAGCACTCCGCCCAAGAAGAACAAGCCCGATCAGCCAAGCTCAGGATCAATCGCGGCTGAAAGGATAGAGTCCTCCAACCAGTGGCACACGGTACGAGGCAAGCCGAAGAGACGCGTACAGGCAGCTAGAGCCAAACCGGATGCGCTGATAATAAGCGCCAATGGGCAGCTTAGCTTCAGCCAGGTCCTGACCATGGTCACGCGACGCACGGACGGGAGACTAAAGGTCGTGAGCGACAACGTCACCAAAGCACGCCGGACTGCCAAGGGAGACCTGCTGCTAGAGCTGAGCGGACCCGGGCTGGACTGCACAGCAAAACTCAAGGACGAAATTCAAATGGTGTTGGGTGACTCTGCGGGCGTACGCTCACTGACCCAAGAGACGCAGCTTCTCATCAGAGACCTGGATGAGCTGGTGACTAAGGAGGAGATAGTCCAAGCGCTCTCTGCCCAGGCGGGCATCCCCTCGGAGGTGTGCTTTGTCAAAAGCCTGCGGACTGCCCACGAGGGGAACCAGATGGCCGACGTCATGGTGCCGTTCCAATGGGCAAACAAAGTGCTGGAGTTGGGCAAGGTGCGCATTGGGTGGTCACGCTGCCGTATCACCCAGAGAGAAGTCCAAACCAGATGCTTCAGATGCCTGGAGATCGGTCACATGGCCAACAGATGTCGGAATCCAATCGACAGGAGCAACTGTTGCATAAAATGCGGCGGCGCGGGACACAAGGCAGCAGCGTGCAAAAACCCTCCGAGGTGCTTCATCTGCAGCAGTTGCGGAGATAAAGACGCTAATCACCAGGCCGGCAGCCGGATGTGCCCACACGCTGTCAGAAGGGGCCCTCAGAGACACAAGTAATGCTAGTCGTTCAGTTAAATCTGAACCACTGCATAGCGGCGCAGGATCTGTTGGCGCAAACAGTAAGGGAGCGACCCATTGACATGGCGTTGCTGAGCGAGCCATATAGAATTGGGGACGACGACAAATGGGCAGTGGACACTACTGGGAAGGCAGCAATCTGGATCTGTGGATCCACGGGCGCTCAATTAACGAGCATACACTCATCGGACGGATTTGTGAGGGCTAAAGTTGGCGGCATTTGGACGTACAGTGTCTATCTCGCCCCAAGCCTCGGCTTGGTCGACTTTTCAGCCGCCCTGGATGCGCTTGCAGCCGACGCAGGAGGCAGACATCCAGTGATCATTGCTGGAGACTTCAACGCGTGGGCTGAGGACTGGGGAAGCGCTCACACAAACGCAAGAGGGCGAACCCTGCTGGAGGCCTTTGCGCCACTGAACATCGCGTTGCTAAACCAGGGCAGCCAGCACACGTTCTGCAGAGGTGGAGTCGGCTCGATAGTTGACCTCACTTTTGTAAGTTGCTCGCTACACAACGCTGCAAGCTGGTGCATCAGCAACATGTACACAGCGAGCGATCATCTGGCGATCCTCTGCACCGTTGGTGGGAGGTTGGCAAGAAACGACCCAATCCCCCAACGTTGGAAATGCTATCGGGCTGAGAGCCTTGACTCACAAGGGTTCTCATCCAGGATGAGCGATCTCTCTGCTTCTGGGAACGCAGAGGGCATGGCGAACCAGATCATGGCACAACTGGAGACCGCGTGCGACGAAACCATGGCACAAAGGAGGAGCTACAGACGGCATCACGAACCAGTGTTCTGGTGGAACGAGCAGATTGCTGATGCCAGGCGGGCCTGTATCCATGCAAGGCGCCTCTACCAGCGATCTGTGGGCAGACCGACTCACGCCCTCTGTCAATCCACATACCGGCTGCGCAGAAACGCTCTCAAGGCTGCCATCAAGGAGAGCAAGCGTAATTGTTTCCTCAAGCTCTGCGACTCCGCAGACCATGATCCCTGGGGCCGAGCGTACAAAATGGTGACAATGAAGCTAAGGGCGCGCAAGCAGTCCGTACCATCGGACCCTGCCCTAGTGGGCGCCATAGTAGCTGAGCTGTTTCCGCACAAGAGCGACCCACATTTCCAAATCCCTGAGCTAGAGGCCAACGTTGCTATTGAGGAGATAACTCTGGATGAGATCACTACAGCTTCTCGAAGCCTGAAGACACACAAGGCGCCAGGGCCGGACTCCATTCCTAACGTGGCGCTAAAACTGGCTCTGTCGACTCGCCCGGAGGTCTTCGCTTCAATCTTCAACCAGTGCTTACGGGAAGGAGTATTTCCGGAAAGGTGGAAGACCCAGAAACTTGTCCTCATCCCAAAGCCGGGCAAGCCAACTGGGTTGGCATCGTCATACAGGCCAATATGCCTTATCGACTCGGCGGGAAAAATTCTGGAGAAGCTGGTGAGCACGCGGCTGGAACGAGCGATTAGAGCAGCTGGTGACCTCTCGCCACTCCAGTATGGTTTTCGAAAGGCCAGATCCACTATCGATGCCATCGACAAAGTGGTAGGCATAGCCTCAGACGCGATCGCAGGCACCAGATGGAAAGGCGGACAAAAGGAGTACTGCCTGATTGTCACGCTGGACATAAAGAATGCGTTCAACACGGCAGAATGGGGTAGTATTCTCCGAGCATTGGCGGCTTTTGAGGTACCACCATACCTCCTACGCATCATCGCCAGCTACTTCAATAACAGGGTGCTGAAGTTCGACACTAGCGAGGCGACAGATGAGTACCATATTACAGGAGGCGTGCCACAGGGCTCAGTACTGGGTCCGCAACTGTGGAACGCAATGTATGATGGGATCCTGCGACTAAGCCTTCCACACAAAGTCCATGTTGTGGGATTCGCAGACGATGTGGCGGTCCTGGTGGTCGCAAAGGGACTGAGGCAAGCAGAGGTGATAGGCAATGCTGCCATTCTCACCATCCAGCAGTGGCTCGCGTCAGTGGGCCTCGAACTGGCGCCCCACAAGACAGAAGCCGTTTTGGTGAGCAGCAGAAAAAAGGTGGAAACGGCCACCATCACAGTTGGAAATGCTTCAGTTACGTCAAAAAGGGCAATTAAGTACCTAGGTGTTATGCTGGATGCCAGGCTGTGCTTCCGTGAGCACCTAGCCTACATAAACTCCAGGGCTGCTGCTAACAACACGGCGCTCTCGCGAATTATGCTGAACAGTCGGGGCCCAAGGCAGGGCAGACGAATCCTGTTGACTAGCGTGACTAGGTCAATCATGCTGTACGCAGCTCCAATCTGGGACAAAGCTCTTCATACAAGAAGCTACGTCCGGGCGTTGGCCTCTACCCATCGCCTAGGAGCAATCCGGATCATCAGCGCTTTTAGAACCATTTCGGACGAGGCAGCGCATGTTTTGGCAGGCGTGGCGCCACTGGAGGAGCTGGTAGCAGAACGGGTAAAAATATATCGGGAGACGCATGGCAGAGGCCTGACCCAGCAGGAGAAGTTGGCTATCCGCGAGGCAGCCAAGCAGCAGTGCATCCGGAGGTGGCAGCAGCGGTGGGATGAGTCCATCAAAGGCCGCTGGACCCATAGGCTCATCCCGAATCTGGAGGCGTGGATCCAGCGTAAGCACGGCCAGGTCAACTTCCACCTGACTCAGCTTCTAAGCGGTCACGGCTGTTTCCGCAGCTATCTACACCGGTTCGGCCACGAGGCGACAGCGGAGTGCCCGCACTGCAGACATGGCAACGAGGAAGACGCAGAGCACGCCATCTTTGAATGCAGCAAGTTTACGCTGCAGAGACAGCGCTTGGAAGCGCTACTGGGCGGCGCTATCTCAGTGGACAACCTGGTCCCATGGATGCTCGAGTCCAGCGAAAGCTGGGAATTGGTCTGCGAATTTGCATCGGTGATCACGACCGAGCTGCGTCTTGCTGAACGCGATAGGAGGGGAGGAGTAGTTTAGGTGAACAAGTAGTTTTGTGAAGCAATGCTTAATAGCCCCCACAAAACTACTTAATCACAACCAAATTTCCTCAAACTAAGCGATAAATACATATACATACACTAAGTAATAAACAGAATTAAAAAAAAAAAAAAACACACACACACACACACACGCACGCACCTGTGCGCTAAGGATATTCTTTTTAAGGGTAGCTTACTACATGTGTGCTAGGGATATTCTTTTTAAAGGCTGCAAGCAGTGTGAGTGTAAGACACACACACACAAATCATGAATCGGTCAATGGCTGGCGTAGCGTATCTGACACAGATGTGCGCTAAGGGTATTATTTTTAAGGGTTGCTAACTACATGTGCTTAGGAATCTTTTTAACGGCTGCAAGCAGTGTAAGTGTAAGTCCCACACACACACAAATCATGAATCGGTCAATGGAATTGAATGTCAATTGAATTGTTATTTCCCCCAGTGGTATCTTATTACATGATATCATAATTTGGGTGCGAGTACATAATAGTTATTAGGGGCAATACATATGTCACTTCCCCATCCTTAAAATTTAGCCTGTCCTCTGGCGATTATCTTAGGATATAGTGTTGGGTCGATGACAATTATTTCGTTTTGGTTTGATATTGGAATTGGGGGTATAATATTTGATTGTGAGGTTTCTTTTTGTTTCTGAAATTTATCATTTTTTATTTTTTATACTCTTTTTGAAGAAAATAGTATATTAAGTTTGTGCTGAAGTTTGTAACGCATAGAAGCAAGCGCCAAAGAAGCAAGACCCCCAAAAGTTACTGCCAGTATGCTTAGAAAAACAAAACAAATTGATCTAGCCATGTCCGTCTGTATGTCTGTCTGTCTGTATGCATGCAAGCGAGTCCCTCAGTTTTTGAGCTATCGCGATGCAACTTTGCACAGACACTAATTATTAAAAGGGAGAGCACATTGGTCGGAGCCGGCCGGATCGGACCACAATATCTTATAGCTGCCATACAACTTGAAGTCGGTTTTGGTCATAAATCCCATGTTTTCAAAGCAATTGCTTTCAATTTCCTTGTAAACTGGAACATCCTTATAGCTCATCAAAGGGTAAAATCGCAAATCGATTGAGTCATAAAAAGCCAAGATATGCGTCATAAAATATTTTGAAAGAACAGGTGCATATGAGCAAACAAAGTCAAGCGCAAGTAAGCTTTTGTTAGTCTGCTCTTCAAGGGATTTTGTCATCGATCATTAAAACGGTTTGTGGCGTAAGGAGTAAAGTAACGCCCTGGCAAACGAAATGTCGCTGGTTGGATTCCTAGCGGCGACCAATAATTATATTCATTTTTATACTCTGATACCGAAGGTACTCATTATACTCTGATACCGAAGGTACTCATAGTATATTGGTTTTGTCGGATGTCCGTCAGGCCGTCCGTCTGTCTGTCTGGATGAACGCACGTATTTCCGAAACGATATTAGATAGACTCTTGGAATCTTTTGTGTTATGATTATAGCTATCTGCTTCAGATCAAGTTTGTTTCAAATTTATGCCACGCCCACTGGGAGGCTGGCAAATCGATAACATGTCGATGCACCTCAAATCACAAATAGATTAAACGTGAATATCTCCCACAATTTTGAAGCTAGAGTAATCAAATTTGGTAGGTATATTGCTGGTGACCTCCCGAAAATATTGGATGCTAGGTTTATCGGCCGCGCCCATTATTACGCCCACCAGCCCCCCTCCCAAAATAATTTGAAATGCTTATATCTCCCGCAGTTTTTGAGCTAACGTCACCATATTTGGAGTATATATTATTGGTGACGTCCTCTACAGATAAAAAATTTCGACCACGCCCACTCCCGCCTCCGTAATCGCGAAAATCGATATACATGAATGCACAATTCGAGAACACGTGTTTATTTCCCGCAATTTTGAAGCTAGAGTCCTCAAATTTGGAATTTAGACTAGGGCTGACCACCCCAAAAGATTTCGTCTTGAATTTTCCGGCCACGCCCACTAGAACGCCCCCCAGCCACCCCGCCCCCACGAAACACGGAAGCCTATATCTCACACAGTTTAAGAGCTAGGGCCACCAAACTTTGTGTGTAGACTTCTGGCCAAGTCCTCTAAAGATCGGTAAAAAAAATTGGGGCCACGCCCCCTCCCGCCCCCGAAAATCGCGAAAATTTATATCTTCCACAGTTTTGGAGCTAAAATCACCAAATTTGGAAAATAGACTTCTGGTCACCCCTTCTTAAGATCGACCACGCCCCTCCCGTCCCTAAAAACTTGTTCTGTTCAATTGCTTTCAGCTGTTCTTAAAATGGTATCAGAGTATTACGCAGTCGACTCCGCCCGACTGCAACGTTCTCACTTGTTTCTTACTCTGCTTTTCAAATATAAAATAACTGTAATCAAATTCATGTGCTACCAATGTCTAAGAACAACAAGTAAGAGTGCTCTAGTCGGGAGTGCCCGACTACGAGATACCCTGAACCCAGTCCTTACAATCATTCGTACTACTCTAAACTCACACATGCTGCAGTACAAGCAGTACAAGCAGTGCCAGCGGTTGAAGCAGTTAGCTTGCTCTTTCGCTGAGCCCCACACAATGGAAAGTTAAATCTTAAATAACTTCTGTGTTTATTGTCCGATCATATTGAAATTTTTGGGGCAAACAATTGTCGATAATATGTGTTACCAAACCAAATTGCAAGGTCGTACCTTCAAAAATGGGTTTTTTAACTTTTGGGGGGTTTGGGGGGTGGTATCCAAAAAGTGAAATATTTGTTACATGTGTATGCTATTCGAGATTATACATGTCAAATTAGGGGCCTCTAGCTCTTATAACTTGTAAGTTATATCCAAAAAACGCTGGTCTGAAATCGAAATTTATCGATAACTTTTGAACGGGACGAGCAATCATTAAATTTTAATAAACTTGATCTGTCCCGGGATTAGGAGAACTTATGTTCCAAATATGAAGTCTCTAGCTCTTGTAGTCTCTGATATCTCGGTGTTCATACAGACGGACAGACGGACAGACGGACAGACGGACAGACAGACGGACATGGCTAGATCGACTCGGCTGTTGATACTGATCAATAATATATATACTTTATATGGTCGGAGATGCTTCCTTATGCCTGTTACATACATTTGCACAAAACCATTATACCCTTTTTACCCATTTTTAATGGATACCACCCCCCAAACCCCCCAAAAGTTAAAAAACGCATTTTTGAAGGTACGACCTTGCAATTTGGTTTGGTAACACATATTATCGACAATTACTTGCCCCAAAAATTTCAATAAGATCGGACAATAAACACAGAAGTTATTTAAGATTTAACTTTCCATTGTGTGGGGCTCAGCGAAAAGCAAGCTAAAACCGCTTGCACTGCTTGTACTGCAGCATGTGTGTGTTTAGAGCAGTACGAATGATTGTAAGGACTGGGTTCAGGGTATCTCGTAGTCGGGCACTCCCGACTAGAGCACTCTTACTTGTTGCTTTTTATTGTGTTTCTTATTATTTTTTCAAATATATATCAAATATCTTGAATTCAATAACTTAAAAGAAAAATTTAAATTCATATGATACCAATTCTTAGAGCAAATAAATAAATGCCGCGCGATAAAACGATTTTTTACTACCATTGAAATTTCTGTGGTGCAGTTGGCAGAGTGAAAATTTCCTAAAGGTTCGAAAAGAGTACAAAATCTTCGGCACGCCGAAGATAATCCTATTCCACTTGTTTTTTCATGTTTTTCTCAGATTTGAAGACCAGGGGCACAAAGTTGAATGCTCCCCAAATTTTGATATAATGAGATGAACGTTCTCATACTGTTGGAAATATTCTCTGTATTCATTAATGAGTTTCTCATGCTCTGGAAAAATCACCCCTTCAAACTCTTTCAAAAAAGTATAAATTTTCGCCACAATTATTAGATTTCCATATTTTGAAAGTAACCCCATTTTGATCTTCACTTCTAAAAAGCAGAATTACGACTGATTGCAATTTATTTTTTCAGAAAAATCAACCACTTGCACTTATTCTCTCTCCATTTCTCGTTTACATTCAAAGATTATAATTATTATTGTTTTTTTTTTTACTCTTGCTTATACCGCATCCAATCACTCCTTCATCACAAAATGACTCTTTACCCGACATTGCCCAAACCATTATTTATCCATTAATATGGGTGATTCCTTATCAACATACGGATGAGAACACTCGAAAACCAGAGTTTCGAACTACACCCGTGTACTTGTTTTGACTCACATGGTTCATTATGTAATATATTAAAACGTTTTTAGTTTTCAAACGTGCTTCGCTACTACTCACATAACAGCTCAAAAACCACAAAAAAAGTGTATTTTATATGTTAGGATTTTCGGTTATGTAGCCAAATCTGCATCATCGTAATCTTTAGGATTACTTAGATATATAAATTAATATAACCCAGGAGTAATATGCAACTTTTCACCAATTGACAACTCTAAATCATTGTTGTTGTTGATGTTTATTTTAACAGATTCTAATTTAATTTCTCCGTTTCTTAATTGGTCCAAATGTTTTATCAAGCTTGTTTTCTCGCATTAAATCGCTATATAACTCTCTTTATTTCTTGCTAAATCATCATTCATATGACAGCTTTTCTTGCTTGACTCATTGGGCTGCGACATTTGCGCATCGATAGCGTCATAAAATAGATCACCATAATTTTCGTCATCTTCCTTAATTTCGTTTTATTTGTTATATCTATATCTAATGGCTTGACAGATAATATACCTTTTACGATTTTCCGCAAAGGTCCTGTTATGGGTTTAAGTGTTTCTTCCAATTGGATTTCATTTGCAGTTCGATTCAATCTAATACTTTGAAATTTTCTTTTCAGAGCGTTTCTTGTTATACTCTTTTCGAATGGTCATAAATCTCATGGTCATTAATACCATGTTTTCGCAGCTATCGCGATAAAACTTTGCACAGATACTCATTATTCAAAGAAACAGCACATTGGTTGGTGCCGGCCGGATCGGAACACTATATCTTATAGCTGCCATACAACTCTAAGTCGGTTTTGGCCATAAGTCCAATGTTTTCAAAGCAATTGCTTTAAATTACCTTGTACATTTGAACATCCTTATAACTCATCAATGGGTAAAATTGCAAAACGATTGAGTCATAAATAGCGATGATATGCGTCATTAAATATTTTGCAAAAACAGGTGCATATGAGCAAACAAAGTCAAGCGCAAGTAACCTTTTGACAGTCTGCTCTTCAAGGGATTTGGTCATCGATCATTGAAACGGCTTGTGGCGTAGGGGTTTAATTGACGCCCTAGCAAACGAAAGGGGTCCCAAGTTCGAGTCTCAGCGGTCATTTATTTTGATTTCTTATACTCTGATACCGAAGGTACTCATAGTATATTGGTTTTGTCGAATGTCCGTCAGGCCGTCCGTCTGTCCGTCTGTCCGTCCGTCCGTGTGTCTGTCTGGATGAACGCACGTATTTCCGAAACGATATTAGATAGACTCTTGAAATCTTTTGTGTTATGATTATAGCTATCTGCTTCAGATCAAGTTTATTCCAAATTTATGCCACGCCCACTGGGAGGCTGGCAAATCGATAACATGTCGATTAAACGTGAATAACTCCCACAATTTTGAAGCTAGAGTAATCAAATTTGGTAGGTATATTGCTGGTGACCTCCCGAAAAAAATTGGATCCTAGGTTAATCGGCCACGCTCATTATAACGCCCACCAGCCCCCCTCCAAAATTAATTTGAAATGCTTATATCTCCCGCACTTTTAGAGCTAAAGTCACCATATTTGGAATATATATTACTGGTGACGTCCTCTACAGATTACAGAAACAAAATTTCGACCACGCCCACTCCCGCCCCCGTAATCGCGAAAATCGATATACATGAATGCACAATTCGATAACACGTGTATATTTCCCGCAATTTTGAAGCTAGAGTCCCCAAATTTGGAATTTAGACTAGGGCTGACCAGCCCAAAAGATTGCGTCCTGGATTTTGCGGCCACGCCCACTAGAACTGGGTCTCGGAAAGGAAGGTCTAGCGGGTGGAATCGCTTAAGACGTCTTGTTGCTTTGAGCGTTGTCCAGCAGATTTATGGCCAGGTTATTCGCGTGGTCTGACAACCTATCTATATTTTTAGCTAAATCGCTTTATTTCGTCCACCACCCAAGGAATCTTGATCTCCCTGAGTAGCTCTTTGTTGGAAGTTAAAAAGTGAGCTTCAGCCGCTATTCAAATGGTCTTGCTCTGGAAGATTTGAATAATTTTTAAATTGGAAGTGGAAGCCGTGCCCCACAGCTGGACGCAGTAGGTCCATCCAGGTTTCAGTATGACCTTGTATATCAGTACCTTATTTTTAGTTTTATGTTTGGAGTGGCGACCAATAAAACAGTACATTTGGCGTAACTTTATGTTGAGCTGCTGCTTTTTTATTAGGATGTGTGGTCGCCTGGTGAGTCACCTAACTTGGGTTAAACCAAGGTTGTAAAGGGCGACTGCCGTGCAATTTTCTCTTCTTTTTGTAAACGTAGTGTGGGATGATTTCTCTGCGTTAACCACAATGTTCCACCTAGGTAGCCATACTGCAAAAGAGTCAAGCTGTCTATGAATTATGGTTGATGCCTTAGAGGGTCTTTTAGGCACTGATATTAATGCAGTGTCATCTGCGTATGTAGCAACTGTGAGTCTGTGATCATTAATAACTGGTATATCAGCAGAGGTATGATTTTAAAAACAGGTAGTGGGGGGCTAGGAAACTCTTTTTATACCCTGAACCCATTAAAAATGGGTAAAAAGGGTATTATGGTTTTGTGCAAATGTATGTAACAGGCATAAGGAAGCATCTCCGACCATATAAAGTATATATATTCTTGATCAGTATCAACAGCCAAGTCGATTTAGCCATGTCCGTCTGTCTGTCTGTCCGTCCGTCTGTATGAACACACAGATATCAGAGACTACAAGAGCTAGAGACTTCATATTTGAAACATAAGTTCTCCTAATCCCGGGACAGATCAAGTTTATTTCATTTTATCGATAACTCGTACCGTTTAAAAGTTATCGATAAATTTCGATTTAAGACCAGCGTTTTTGGGACATAACTTCAAAGTTATAAGAGCTAGAGACCCCAAATTTGGCATGTATAATCTCGAATAGCAAACACATGTAACAAATATTTCACTTTTTGGATACCATCCCCAAACCCCCCAAAAGATCAAAAAACGCATCTTTGAGGGTACGACCTTGCAATTTGGTTTGGTAACACATATTATCGACAACTATTTGCCCCAAAAATTTCAATAAGATCGGACAATAAACGCAGAAGTTATTTAAGATTTAACTTTCCATTGTGTGGGGCTCAGCGAAAAAGCAAGCTAACTGTTTAAACCGCTTGCACTGCTTGTACTGCAGCATGTGTGTGTTTATATTAGAATGAATGATTGTAAGGACTGGGTTCAGGGTATCTCGTAGTCGGGCACTCCCGACTAGAGCACTCTTACTTGTTTAGTTTATAAAGTAAACCAGTGTGCCATACTTTGTCAAATGCCTGTTTGACATCAATAAAGACTGTGGTACAAAACTTCTAATCTATTCAAAAATACTCTTTCGGGTATGTTGGAGAGAACTGCCAATAGACTTATGGGGCGATAGTAACCTATCTGATGTTCAGGCTTACCAGGTTTTGGAATCGGCACATTTCCACTGAGGAAAATGACCAAGCTGGAAGTAGTGGTTGAAAATGCTCGTTAGAAGCTCAATACATCTTTCTCAGAGAGCTTTTACTGCGGGAGCACATATACTATCATTGCCAGGGGATTTGTTACTTTCCAGGAGGGCAATTACATAAAACTTAAACACTTTACTTTGCACTCTGTTGGGTACTGTCTCGATGGTAGCAATTGATTGTTATAGTGGAGTTGAACCATTCTGGTGGCGCCGAATGCTGGTCCAAAACAGGATGTCCTCCTGTGAAACGTTAAAAGTCCAGACTTGATTCCAAAAGCTGGGGTCCTGAGTCCATCCGAAGGCTCCAAAAAATGTATAGATAAGATCGGCTGGATCTTCCAACGTGCCCAAGCGGCACTCAGCACGTTTTCACAATTATTTTTTATGATGGACCCGGACTCATATCAGAACAACAATTAAAATGCGCTTCTATTCGATTGAATTTCAACATCGAACCTTTATTAAGCAGCTGTCCTATGTAAATGCAAGTTGCAGATTAACATAGAGGGAGAAAGAGAGCGGTCACATGTGCATGTGCATGTGTAACATACATACATATGTACATAAGTACATGTATGCTAGTTGAGCTGAATGCATTTCAGCTCTGATGACATAGTTTTGAGATGCCAAAATGCCTTTACAAATATATATATAATAAAGTTATACTGCATATAATATGCCAGAGCTTATTCTTAAAATGTATACCTTTTCGAAGAAAAAAGTATATTCATTTTATCCTGAAGCTTGTAATGCATCAGAGACCCCCAAAAGTCTTCTCCAGTATGCTTATGATGACAAAACAAGTATTAGTGCTCTAGTCGGAAGTGCCCGAATAGGAGATACCCTGAACCTAGTCCTTACATCCATTCATACTTACCAATCAATGCATGTCCATACATGCCACGCCTCCTCCCGCCCCCAAAAATCGCGAAAGTTTATATCTTCCACAGTTTTAGAGCTAGAGTCACCAAAATTGGAAGATAGACTTCTTGTCACCCCCTCTAAAGATCGGAAAAAATTTGGGGCCACGCCCCCTCCCGCCCCCAAAAATCGCGAAAATGTATATCTCCCGCAGTTTTAGAGCTAAGGTCACCATGTTTGGAATATATATTACTGGTGACGTCCTCTACAGATCACAGAAAAATCTCGACCATGCCCACTCCCGCGCCCGTAATCGCGAAAATCGATATATATGAATGCACAATTCGATAACATGTGTGGGGGTGAACGCCCCCAGCCACCCTGCCCTCACGAAACACGGAAGCCTATATCTCGCACAGTTTAAAAGCTAAGGCCACCAACCTTTGAGGGTAGACTTCTGGCCAAGTCCTCTAAAGATTGGTCAAAAATTTTGGGGAACACAATCCCTCCTGCCGCCAAAAATCGCAAAAATTTATATGTCCCACAGTTTTAGAGCTAGAGTTACCAAAGTTGGAAGATAGACTTCTTGTCACCCCCTCTAAAGATTGGCAAAAAATATTTGGAGCCACGCCCCCTTCCGCCCCAAAAATGTCGAAAATTTATATCTTCCACAGTTTTTGAGCTAGAGTCACCAAATTTGTAAGATAGACATCTGGTCACCCCCTCTTAAGATTGGGAAAAAATATATTTTTGATCCACGTCTCCTCCCTCCCCCAAAAATCTCGAAAATGTATATCTTCCACAGTTTTAGAGCTAGAGTCACCAAATTCGTAAGATAGACATCTGGTCACCACCTCTTAAGATCGACCACGCCCCTCCAGTCCCCAAAAACTTGGAAGGCCGATTTCGGGTCACCCAAACACCAGCAAAAATGTTCTGTTCACTTGCTTTCAGCTGTTCTTAAAATGGTATCAGAGTATTACGCAGTCGGCTCCGCCCGACTGCAACGTTCTCACTTGTTTCTTATTCTTCCTTTCAAATATACAACAACTGTAATCAAATTAATTTGCTTCCAATGTCTTAGAACAAAAACTTTTTTTTTTTTTTTTTTTTTGATTTTTATTTGGCAAGCTACATAGGGTGTTTACCCTATTTCCAGGCCGGTATAACTTTAAACTTTAAAACCCAATCCTCAGTGGGGAGATGACGCTGTTGTCAGCACGGGTATGCTATAATTTATATTGCTATAATTTTCTAAAGAAGCCGGCCGTTCCGCGACCGGCCAAGGATCCAGAGGTCCGACGGGTGCTTGCGCTTTAGACGCCTATGTCTCGCCGGTCTTGCGAGCTGTCTAGCCAGGCGGTTAGAGTGGTCTAACAAACGTGCGCGATACCGGTTGGAGCTTTTACTTATGGCCTCACACACCGTTGGTATTTGAAGGTCGTTGAGGATAGTCTCATTTTTGACGTAATGATGCCACTGAATATTGGTCATGCGGCGCAAAGACTTTGTTATTGTAGCTTGAACTCTTCTTAGGGTAGTGTCACATGCAGTCCCCCAGCAAGTGATACCCCAATTTAACGTTGGCAGTATAATGGTCTTAAATAACCGTACTTTGGCTCTTAGGGAAAGACCACTCCCTGGTCTGAGAAGCCAGTCCAATTTCCCCAGTTTTTTGTTCACTGTTCCACATGCTTTTTTAATATGGCTGCTCCATGTGAGGCGCCTGTCCAGGGTCACTCCCAAATAAGTGATGTTATCAGTGTGCGCGATTCTCTTACCATCTAGATAAAGCCGACGTGAGCGCCCAGGCCGGAGTGCAAACGTGGCGTGTTGGGTTTTTTCAATATTCGGCTCTATATTCCATCGCGAGGCCCAGCACTCGAACTCATCTAGGAATCCTTGGACACGTCTGGAGGCAGTCGTTGAGTAACTGCTAGAAGCTAGGAAAGCTGTGTCGTCAGCATATGTTGCCGTCAATGATCCGGGTGTATTGAGGATGGGAAGATCCGCCGTAAATACAGTGTATAGTATTGGTCCAAGAATACTACCCTGAGGTACACCAGCCCGAATAGGACGCATTCCGGACCGGGCATCTCTGTATTCGACAGCAAATGCTCTGCCTTCCAGGAAAGAGACAAGCACCTTCCAGAGACCTTCAGGGAGCAGCGGCATTAGCAGAGGCCCTCGTGCCAGACCCTATCAAAAGCCTGCCGAATGTCCAGGAAAACTGCGGCACAGTATTTTTTCTTTTCGAAGGCGCTGAGGATGTGGCTTACAACACGATGGATTTGTTCAACCGCATTATGGCGTCCTCGGAAGCCAAATTGATGGTCTGGTAGTGCATTTTCAAAAGCGTCAACGGCCAGAAGACGGGTTAAAAAGATTCTCTCAAAGACCTTCGAAAAAGTAGGCAGGAGACTTATCGGCCTGAAAGAGTCCGGATTGTGGGGATCCTTGCCTTTCTTTGGCACCATAACAATAAGAGCGCGCTTCCATGGGGCCGGGAAATGACCCAAGTCAAGTACGGCATTGAACAGCCGACAAAGCTGTGAGACAATTACGCTGGGTAGAGCCTTGGCCACTTTGCCATCAATAGAATCCATTCCAGGTGCCTTAGAGAGAATCAACCTCTTTATTTGAGAATGAACCTCATCTTCGGTTACCGGCTGGACAAAATGAGAGGGGCCGAAGGATAGGCCAATCCTCGAGACGGTGGCTCTTACCTCTTGTCTGGTCGCGAAATCAAAAGGAGTGAACCGTGCTTCGAGTTCATTCGCAAAAACTTCAGCAATATCGTCATCAGTACGAGCCCATGTACCATCATTACGTCTGAGAGGGAGCCTGCGAAGAGGCTGTCGCTTGATGCTGCGGGTGCACTTCCACAACGCAAAACCATGTTCCTCGTCAGGGTCGATGGCGTTGAGCTTGTTTACAAAGAACTCCGACTTAGCAGACTTAAGCACACGCCTAAGATTTGAGACAGCGGCTTTCCACCGTGCCAGATCCAGCAGATGACGCGTCCTCATCCACTCGCGACGCAGAGAATGCCCTCGTCTAGCCAAAATCGAAATCTCAGGTTTAGAGGATGCCCAAGATGGCGGAGGTGCGTATGGGGTTCCGGTAGCAGAAGGAGCAGCAAGGTGAATCTTGTCAACCAGATCCTGCGCAAAAGCGTCAATGTTAGCAGGAGTGTCAAGAGGGAGAGGGTTAGCAATAGCTAGTGTCGAGAGCCGAGTACCAAAGTCCTCTATATTCGAGCCACGGGGGAGAAGCCTAAGTTTGGCGGTAACCACATAGGCGGATACACAAAAGTAAGCCAGCAACGGGATGTGATCAGAGGATAGACCTGTACACTCTGATATGGCGAGGTGGTTGCAGGGGATGCCTTTGTAGACCGCAAAGTCAATGGCCGTGGGGAGATACCGGGTATTTCCCGGAAAATGTGTGGGTGCGCCGGTGGCCAAGACCTGAAGATTGGAGCCTGATACCAGTGACATCAAAGTATCTCCTCTAATACACGACCGCCTGCATCCCCAAAATTGATGGTGCGCATTCCAGTCGCCGCCAATAAAAAAGTGGTTGCCCATAGAGCCAAATAGGCGATGATACTCTCCAGAAGTCCAGCATTGACGATGTCCAGGTGGGCAATATACAGCAGCAAAAGAAACTCTTCCAATACCAGTGACCAAGGATATAGAAATAGCTTGTAGATGAGGCTCAGCAATAGTACTACTGAGGTGAAAGTCAAACGATGACCGCACGATGACTGCAGCACCACCACGGAGACGGTCACCCGGGTGATTGGCACAGTGAACATCATAACCATGGATGCGGAAGGAGGAGCGGCTGTTGAAGTGTGTTTCTGAAACAAGAAGGATATCAACATCCTTTTCCTGGAGAAGATGTTCGACCTCCAGGGTCTTGCCAATGATGCCATTGGCGTTCCAAATAATGATGTTCAGACCATAATTAGACATCGCGATGCAAAGACGTTGAAATATGTGCACCATTCGTCAGTAAGGATCGCATCATCTCTAAAGTAGATGTCATTATCGACATCATCTGGTCAAAACGCGATAACAGCTTGTCAATCGCAGCCGCTTGTGTTGAAGCACTAGCTTCCTGCTGTCTACGTAGTTCGTCAATGAAGCTATGTAGTCTGTCCTGAGCAGGCTGAGTTGTGGAATCCGAGGGCAAATGTCCAGGGATGCTAGAACCAGGGACATTAGGCTTCCTACTATAGCCCGGTGTAGGCCAGTGGCTTGAATTTAACACCATCGGGGGTGGGACAGGCAGATTCGAGGTCTTTGGGGGCAACTGGGTTGCCGACCAAGCATTCCGAACTGAGACAGGAGTGACAGACTTCCTTTGCTGTAGACTTCGTCCAGTGTTGTTACCATTGCGCTTTGCAACCGCCTCCAGATAGGCGGGACAGCGTCTGAAAGCCGCGCTGTGATTGGACCCACAGTTGATGCACTTGTATTGTTCTTCAGTGGTAGCCATACACTTGTCTTTATCACGTGTTTCATGATCACCCGAACACCTGGCACATTTAGCGGGGAAGGAACAGAAATTCTTGGAATGACCAAACTCTTGACATCTGAAACATCTCAGAGCCCCAGATCGCGGACGGGGGGCCTCAATTTTCACGACCTGATATGCCAAAGCTTTTATGTCGTACATCTTCGTATTATTTGCAGCCGGTTCAAGCTCTATGTAGAACGTGTTTCGATTTTGTACACCATTCTCACCTGGTGGGTTGTAAATATTTCGAGGATTGTGTCCTTGAGCCCTTAGCTCAGCCTTTATATCCTCAATGTCGGTTGACGCATGCAATCCCCTGGCAACAACCCTAAAAGCACGGTTCTCCTTCAGCTGGAAGGAGCTAAATGGGATTCTATTTTCGGTAAAAATCTTTTGAATACTTCTATAGGATACACCTTCTGAACAGGTTATCCTGCAAGAAGACTGGCCGGTGATCTTCAGACGGAAGTCAATGGTCGCAGTACTGATCAGGGCAATGAGCCGTTTGATGTTTGGTATACCCCTTAGAAGAAAGGGAGGGGGACGCGGGCCAGAACTCTTTGGATTTGTCAAGCGCGGAGACACAGGCCGTCTAGGGGATGGTTGAGAGGACACTTTATGGACCGGACCCGCAACTACAGGGGCAGTCTTGCCATTAGAAGAAATCGCAGTGATAGGATGGCATCCAGTATCCGATCCAGGGGCACCTAAGGAAAGGGCAGGTATAGGGTTCAGCTCTGAAGATGCGACATCAGGGTGTTGCACATCCATGGCGTCATCGTCATCGTCAGCCAATATGGCATAGCTGTTACCGCGACCGGAGTAGGTTGAGTCTGCAGACCCAGGAGAGTTTGCATCAATAGGGCGAGTAGACAAAGAGGGCTTCTTATGAGTAACCGGCTTAGCCGCCAGGCAGACAGTCTTGAAGCGATCCAGGACAGGGCCAAGTAGCGAGGAATTCACTGAGGTGTTATCTACACCAACATGTCCAGAAACATGAGAACAGGGCACTTTCAAATTGTTACGGTTCATGATAGTAAGCCGATCACGGTCAGATGCAGCCTGACTGAACCACTCAGAGCTTATAATGGTGTCTAGAGCCGGCGTGCTGGCACCAGATTTGCGGATGCCAGATAGGAATGTATCATTATTCTCATGAGAGTCATCAAACAACTCTTTATCGCTGTGGGAAGGAATAGCATCCTGGACGCCTTGAGTCCGCAATAGACGACTATTCCTGTGTGCAGAGCCCGGGATCTGACGGGATGGAGCAGAATTTGAAATAGGCTTATCATGCGGGATGATTTGACTAGAGATAGATGCATCCGAATCGCTACTAGATATATTACGCCTTGCGTCCAGGGCTTGCTGACGGGTCGAGGGACGTAAGCTAAGGGCCCGTCTGGTGGCAGAGCGAGCCTCTTCAGTCACTTGGTTGGCAGCCTTGGACCTGAGGTGCTTGTTCTTTAGAATTTTTTGATTAAACTTATTCTTAGGGGACGCCATGTATCTATGGAGGGGTCCCCCAAGTTGGGGGGCCGAAAAGGAAATAAATTAACACAGTCAAGAGAAAAAAAAAGAAACGAAATAAATCAAAAAGATTTTTCTCAAAATTATTTTTCCTATTTTTTCCGATTTGTTTTCCGAAAATTTGGAGAAAATTTTTGGGAACAAAAAAGTAGTCTGTTCAGTACGAGAACTAGATTCAAACTAGAACAAAAACAATGCCGCGCGAAAAAACAAATGCTCAGTATAATCGCGAGTTGCAGGTTGCAGGAAAACAAAACAAGTTAGCTTTTGACAGTCTGCTCTTCAAGGGATTTTGTCATCGATCATCAAAACTGATTGTGCTTGTGCTGACAAACGAAAGCTCGCGGGTACGAAACTCAGCGGCGACTGGTCATAACAAAAACTATACAGCGCTAAAGAAAATATCAGTATAATCGAATTTGTCAGCGCATTTCAAAACTGCTTGGTGGCGTAAGTATTAGAGTGCTGGGCTGCCAAACGGGAGAGCACGGTTCAAATCCCAGCCGCGACTTATTGCTTTTTATTTTTTTCCTAATTATTTGTGTTAAATATATATCAAAAAGCTTGAAATCAATAATTTAAAAGAAAAATTTAAATTCAAATGATACCAATTCTTATAGCAAAAAAATAAATGCCACGCGATAAATCGATTTTTTACTACCTTTGAAATTTCAGTGGTGCAGTTGGCAGAGTGAAAATTGCCTAAAGGTTCGAAAAGAGTGTAGAATCTTCGTCACGCCGAAGATATCCTTTCCCCCTTGTTTTAATAGAAGTTCTTGTAGTCCCGGGTCAGATCAAGTTTATTTAATTTTATCGATAGCT
Source organism: Drosophila flavopinicola (assembly GCA_035042425.1). NCBI lineage: Eukaryota > Metazoa > Arthropoda > Insecta > Diptera > Drosophilidae > Drosophila > Drosophila flavopinicola. Next base: position 113,701 of record JAWNLL010000450.1, on the reverse strand, counting down.
CGTCTCGTTCAAAAGTGATCGATATATTTCGATTTTAGACCAGTTTTTTTGGCCATAACTTCAAAGTTATAAGAGCTAGAGGCCCCAAATTTGGCATGTAAAGTCTTGAATAGCATACACATGTAACAAATATTTCACTTTTTGGATACCACCCCCCAAACCCCCAAAAGTAAAAAAAAAACCATTTTTGAAGGTACGACCTTGCAATTTGGTTTGGTCACACAAATTATTGACATTTGTTTGCCCAAAAAATGTCAATAAGATCGGACAATAAACACAGAAGTTATTTAAGATTTAACTTTCTATTGTGTGGGGCTCAGCGAAAATGCAAGCTAACTGCTTAAACCGCTTGCACTGCTTGTACTGCTTGTAATTGTAAGGACTGGGTTCAGGGTATCTCGTAGTCGGGTACTCCCGACTAGAGCACTCTTAATTGTTTTCCTATCGTTTGTTTGGTAGGGTGACGCTTGCGGCTATTTCCGTTAATAACCGACCCATTTTAGGGAAGAAATAATCCCGAACTATTTGTTTCACGTTTTCTTGAGCTGCACGATGAGCACGATTGTGTTCTGACGTGGCTATTTCTCTCTGGTCTGTACTGTCAGTTATGTCATTGACAATATTTTTGGAATATCTGAGAGTGGTCGAAGGAAATGATTCAACCAACCTGTGTTAGATAAAGGCTAGGATAGGCAGCCCGCAATGTAGTGCGTTAACTGCGTCTGCTTATACAACGTCTTGCAGTGTTTTTTCTTTAAAAAAATGAACTTTTTTACTAGGGGCATGTTACATTCCTCAATTACTATTTGATTTCTGAAACAATTTATTGGTTCTTCTGTTGTTTCTTAGAGTTCGTGAGAAATTCTTCACTGTGCACTGTGGCAGCGTTTGAGTTAGAATAATTTTCTAGGGCGTTAACATTCTGACGGGACAAGGCGTCCGTCACGAAGTTTTCTTTGCCAGGCTTCTTTACAAGCTTTCCAGCGTTTTACTTTTATATCCTGAACCCATTCCAAAGGGGTAAAAAGGGAATAATGGTTTTGTGAAAAAGTATGTAACAGGCATATGGAAGCATCTCCGACCATATAAAGAATATATATTCTTGATCAGTATCAACAGCCGAGTCGATTTATATGAACACGCAGATATCAGAGACTATAAGAGTTAGAGATTTCATATTTGGAATATAAGTTCTCGAAGTCCCGGGACAGATCAAGTTCGATAACTCGTACCGTTAAAAAGTTATCGATAAATTTCGACTTCAGACCAGTGTTTTTGGGTCGTAACTTGAAAGTTATAAGAGCTAGGACCCCAAGTTGGGCATGTATGATCTTGAATATCATACACATTTTACAAATATTTCACATTTTGGATACCACCATTTTTGAAATTATGACCTTGCAATTTGGTCGGGTCACACATATTATAGCCAATGTTATGTCCTATAAATTTCAGAAAGATCGCTCAATAAACACAGAAGTTATTTAGGATTTTACTTTCCATTACATGTATGTGTACACACTGATAGATTAGTTTGAATGTAAGGACTGGGTTCAGGGTATCTCTTAGTCGGGCACTCCCGACTAGAGCATTCTTACTTGTTCTTTCCAAGTATTTTTTTTTTCAAATAAAAAATAGCTTGAATTTAACATTAAAAAAAAAAATTTTAGTTCATTTGAACAAAAAAAAAATAAATGCCACGCGATAAAACTATTTTTTAAAGCAAATGAAATTCCAGTGGTGCAGTTGGCAGAGTGAAAATTGCCTAGAGGTTCGAAAAGAGTATAAAATCTTCGGCACGCCGAAGATAATACTTCCCCACTTGTTATTACTTGCTCTTATATCCCTCCTTCTTCTGATATTCAAGTTTATATGCGACACATATCTAATATCAGAGACTTTTCTACCCATGTGCGTGATAATGACCTTTGTGTGGTCTTAGGCGATTTTAATCTGCCAAATAGCACATGGTAATTTTTCAGCAGCACAAATTATTATCAGCTCAGCATGATATTCTTGATGGCATGCTTGATCTTTCGTTGTTTCAGATCAATTCAATTCATAACCAATTGAACAGAATACTTGATCTCGTTTTTATCAACGACTGTCCCAGTGCTTCTGTGTCTACGTCACGTCCAGTATCAGTCCGTGAAGATTCTTACCATCCCACTATAGATATTTCACTCTTCTTTTCCGCCTTACCTTCACCAACCTCAAATAAGCCTATATTTTGTTTTCGTAAGGGGAATTACACCCTTATTAATCAGCTTATTTATTCAACTGATTGATCATTTTTAGACAATGCAGCTGATATAGATTTAGCTATTAAGAGATTATACAATAACATATATGCGCTCTTTGGTGCTTGTATACCTAAATACGTCCGAACATCTGGTTTAAAGAAACCACCGTGGTTCACGCCAAAACTTTCTAACTTAAAAAACCAAAAATAAAAATGTTTTAAAAAATTTAAGAAACTTGGCTCTAATCTCGACTTGTCTAAATATATAGCCAAGTCCTCTAAATTTGACTTGTCTAAATACTCTATAGCCAAGTCAAACTTTTTTCTTCTAAGCTCTCAATGCTACGAGAATTATCTTGCTAAACAATTTTACAATTTTGTGAATTCTAAGTGCAAATCTTCTGGTTTGCCTTCTTCGTTTTTTCTTGGAATGGAAAAAGCTAGTAATGATTCTGCTGCTTCTGACCTATTTGCTATATTTTTTCAGTCAACCTATTTTCTTTTCAAATTTCACCTTCTAACCACCTATTTACCCCAACCATCTCTAACACTTCACTTCTATCCTCTATTAAATCTCTAAAATCTTCTTTCTCTCCAGGGCCTGACAACATCCCTAGTTGTGTACTCAAGGAGTGCTGTACTTCGCTTATTTAACCATTGTGTTGGCGCACTTCGGCGCAGTTTTTAAATTAGGTTTAGGGCGAAGCGAGAGCGCAATAAAGCTTTCGTTGATCGCTCAGAGAGCGAATTCGCCTCGCTTCGCCACCATAGCGTAGCATAGGCTTAAGAAAATACATGAAGTCAGTTGTCGAACTAATTAAATCCTGAAGCACGCACCACTTCTCTCACGTCTTTAAAACGCCACAAACCCTTTTTTAAAAATATAATTTATATAAATTAATATAAATTTTCATGGCGCCCCCGAGTGGAACGTTTGAAAGTTTATATATTAAATATAAAGTGACAATAAGTGGACAAGTTTATATATAATTCATATATAAAAAAGTGGAAAGCGGAAAATTAAAACATTGTGTGGCTCGCGACGCGAAAAATTAAATAAATTAAATTTAAATAAATCGCGCCGGTCGTGCAAAGATAATTTCTTCAGTTGTTCTGCCATCATCGTTGGAAATGCCAAGGGAAGCAGCATCGGAAATCCAGAGTCCGGAACAGCAGGTACTGTGCTGGAAAATTGAAAGCCCAATTAAAACAAATTGGCATTAGTTGAGCTAATAAAGCCGACGCTTTCAATATTTGGCACCTATGTGAAGTAGTTGAGCATTATTCATATTATATTGCATATAAACCGCTTTGGAGATCGATTTATGCACAGCGAATGTTAAATCATTATTCATTATTCATTTCTATTTCGCTTTCATTTCGCTCAGTCGCTGTCGTTGCCCCCTCTTTGCCCTCACTCGCAATCACTGTAAATTCTGCAGTGCTCGAGACCAAGCGCTTGTATATAAGAGAAATATATACATACATACACACGTACATACATAGCAAGCCACCTGCAGCTGCAGTCCGCTAGTTTCGTTTCGTTTTGTGCTTAGCGGTGGCTGTGTATTTGTTGTTGTACGCATTTTCGTTTGTGCGCTTAGGTCAAGAGACGCTCGCTACCCTACATTGTTGGTCGGGCATATTAGTTTTTGAAGTCGTTTAGCAATTATTGCGTTTGCTTCATATTAGTAACTTTTGAATTTTATAACAATTGCTATATAGTATAAATTCGATTTTTATTTTAAATTAATAAGTAAAAAATCGAACTTAGCATAAATATGGCAACCAAAGAAACTTTTGATGATTCAAAAAAGAAACGCAATATGTGCATTAAAAGCATATTGCGTTTAAATGACCAAATTATAAAAGGTAAACTAAAACTAGAATCTACAGAATTGGATCGTAGATAAGAAATGCTGGCCTCGCATATAGAAACAGCTTTAAAATATCAGACTCGAGTAGAATCTTTTGATCCAGACGATGAATATCGTTTCGAGCTGGAAGAGATTTGTATAACGACGAAAGCTCGTTTTAAGTCAGTTATAAATAATCTAAGCCCTGCAACGCCTGCAGGCATTCCCGTTCCAGCTCTGCGCACTCGTCTTCCGCATCTAGCACTTCCAAAGTTTAGTGGAAAATATTCCGATATCCGAAATTTCATAAGTCTGTTCGAAACACTTGTTCATAACGACAGTGCGATTCCAAGTATCGAGAAGTTCAATCATCTCATATCATGTCTCTCTGGTGAAGCTTAAGGTACTGTTAGAGCATTCCAAGTCACCGAGGACAATTATCTAAAAGCTTTGGCAAGTCTAAAAAGAGTATACGACAATGAATGTCTAATATTCAATGAGAATATTTCAGCTCTTTTTAGCTTGTCAAAGATAGCGCAGCCCTCTGCTGCAGCCTTGCGATCGATGATTGACACTGTCTCGATAGGTGATGATAAAAAGATTTCAAACGCAGTTCTTATTCCTCTCGTTATGAACAAAGTTGACCAAATGACCAGGCGAAAATGGGAGGATCAACTCGATTATGCAACCATTCCATTATGGAGTGATTGTGAAACAGCCTTAAATCGTAGATATCAGCACCTTTGTGCCGAAGATTCTGAAAAAATCCGTCCGATAACTCCAAGTCCGAGTCCAAGGCTGTTTCCAAAAATAATAATCGAAGTACATTTTCGTGTTCTGTGGCTGGTGTTAGAAGCAATCAGATGACCCCAAAATGTTTGTACTGCAATTCCGAAGGCCACTCGATAGTAATTTGCTCAGCATATGCCGCACTATCAGTCCAGCAGCGGTTCGAGTTCGCTAAGGCTCCATTATGCATAAATTGCCTTCGGAAGGGTCACACTGTTGCCAGATGTAAGGCAAACAAGTGCAGAGTATGCAGTCGTTCACATAACACACTGCTGCATAGATACTCTGCCGTTTTTAACACTCGAGCGTTACCACCACCCCTTGACTCCGCACAGGATCAACCATCAACCTCACATGCTATGCATGCGAATGTGTCTGATAGTGTGATCCTAGCTACAGCAGTCGTTAGCGTCAAAACGAGAAGTGGCGATTTCGTTTTGGCCAGAGCTTTGCTTGATTCTGGATCACAAATTAATTTTGTAACCGACGAGCTAGCACAACGATTGCAACTGCGTAGAGAAGAGGCGAGTATCAGTTTACTTGGTATTGCACAATGCAATACGCAAGTAAATAAGAAGATACATACAGTGGTGAAGTCGCGTGTCAATTGCAGTGAGTTCTCACTAGACATGTGGATTTTGAAGACTATCTCTGGGTACCAGCCTGACCACACGGTCAATGTCAGTGGTTGGAAAATCCCTGAGAACCTGCAATTGGCTGATCCATACTTCCATAAGCCACAGAAGATCGACATGCTCATCGGAGCTGAGACGTTCTTTGAACTTCTCTCTGTTGGTCAAATTAAACAAGGTCCGAATTGTCCGATTCTGCAAAAAACACTTGTGGGTTGGATCGTGTCAGGGCGCTACACGCCTACAGGACCCAAAAAGGCCCATGTTGTCAATCTTAGTTGTCGGGAAGAAGCATTTACCTCGATAGACAACACTTTGCAGAAATTCTGGTCATTGGAAGAATTACCTTCCCCCAAAAAAGTATTTACAGTAGAACAGCAGTTATGCGAGAGCCACTTTCTAGATAATTTGGTAATATTGCCGTCAGGTCGATTTAAAGTAAGATTGCCCTTTAAATCAGATCCCGATCAGCTTGGTAACTCTTTTGAGGTTGCTAAGCGGCGGTTTTTGTCGTTTGAAAGACGCTTATCTCGAGATTCAGAACTTAAGCGTATGTACTTGGAATTCATGGAAGAATATGTTTCATTGGGTCATATGTCTGAAATAGACAGCCAGATTCCAAGTACTCCACACTACTTCATTTCGCATCAGTGTGTCTTAAGACTACAGAGCACGTCGACGAAGCTACGCGTTGTTTTCGACGCATCTTGTAGGAGTTCGTCTCAAGTTGCGTTGAATGAACTTCTTATGGTTGGACCGACCATTCAATATGAGCTATGTTCGACTCTGCTTCGATTTAGATTGCACAAGTATGCATTGACGGCTGACATCAAAAAGATGTACAGGCAGGTCATGGAGCACGAAGCAGATCGAGATTTCCAGCTCGTAGTGTGGAGGAAAAACCCTTTCGACTCTTTGAGGTCCTTCAGGTTAAACACCGTAACTTACGGCACTGCGCCTGCCCCCTTTTTGGCAATACGGTGTTTAACAAAGCTAAGTGAGATGTTTGAATCATCACACCCAAAAGCTGCAGACGTTATCAGGCACGACTTTTATGGTGCTGCATGCGTCGAGAACCTTCAGTCGATTAAGTCTGAAGTATCGCAAATTCTGTTAAGCGCAGATTTTGAACTAACCAAATGGGTTTCAAACTATCCTGAGTTCTCCGCAGCAAACGCAGCCAAGCCGATAACGATCTCAGAGTCGGACACAACCAAAACACTTGGCGTGTTGTGGTTGCCAAATGAAGACGTCTTCCAATTTATGTTAGACGATTCATTCATGGGTCTTCGAGCGACAAAACGGAACATTCTCTCGGTGACATCGCGGTTATTCGACCCGCTTGGCCACTTAAGCCCTCTGATTATCAAGGCAAAGATCCTGCTCCAAGAGCTCTGGCTTCAAAAGCTAGTCTGGGATGAATCGATCCCTTTGAGCTTGGACCACTCGTGGCAGCAGCTGAAATCGACTTTGATTCAGCTGCAACGAATAAAGGTACCACGATATGTATTTACTGAGCCAACTGCACTGATCGAGATACATGGTTTTGCCGACGCTTCAATAAGAGCGTTTGGCGCATGCGTATATATACGCAGCCAGACTGCAGAAGATTGTCGCATTTCGAAGACTCTTCCTAGACTTGAGCTGTGTGCGGCTCACCTTCTCGCAGATCTCTGTCACCGAATCAGAAATCTTATAAGATTACCTATTGAACGGACTGTTCTTTGGTCTGATTCTGAAGTCACACTTCATTGGATTAAATCCCATCCTTCGACGATGGCAACATTTGTGTCGAATCGTGTGGCTGAAATCCAAGAGTGGACAGAGAACGCTGAATGGCGGCATGTACCAACAAAGCAGAACCCAGCAGATATCGTTTCAAGAGGGTGCGATGTTGACGAGTTGCTCTCGTCAATTTGGTTCGATGGGCCTTCATTTTTAAAGGAACCAAAAGAATCATGGCCAGTTAACCGACATCTAATTACAGATCAGATGCGTACGTTGGAGGTACGTAAAACAGCTGTTGGACTGGCAGCTATGGTAGACCGACCAGATCTCTTGGAAACTATCGATAGTTTTTCATCGCATGCCAGACTGCTGAGAGTGTTCGCTTATGTGGTCCGATTTGTTAAAAAATGCAAACGCAAATCAATAAAATTTGAAAGTATCCCTACGGCACTCGAAAGAAAGAAGCTTTTGAGAAAATAGTTGAAGTCATCCAACGAGTTGAATTTAAAGATGACATAGATCGAGTTCGAAAGGGCACGCGTGTAGGCCACAGCCTACAGCGTCTCAATCCATTCATACATGAGTACAATGGATCTTGGTGCTCTTTTTCGTTGTTGAGAGTGGGGGGACGACTTGCAAACGCTCCTATTTCATATGAAGCTAAGTTTCCGATGCTCCTTACTAAAAGCTCGCAATTCGCTAGAAGCTACATCCGGTACCTGCACTTGACAAATTGTCATGGCCCTAGAGCACTCGTGAGTCTTGTTCGCGAGCGACTTTGGTTAGTTAACACTCAAGAGGTCTGTCGTCAGACAGTGAGATCATGCATGCGTTGCTTTAAATGCAAGCCTCGTCTGCTAACCCAAATAATGGGAAATTTGCCAGCAAATTCTATTTGTGGCGTCGACTTTTGTGGCCCAATTAGCACAACCTTTTGAATGCGTGGAAAACCAACGTATAAGTCGTATATCGCACTATTTGATTGCTTCGCCTCCAAAGCGGTTCACTTAGAACTAGTATCCGACTTATCTACTAACACATTTTTAATGGCTTTTCAAAGGTTCGTCGGCCGTCGAGGAGTCCCACAGACCGTCCATTGCGACAACGCGACGAATTTCGTGGGAGCAAGTTGCCAGTTCCAGGAGTTGCGAGCTCAAATCGAGGAGGAGGCGGATGCAATTCGCGAATTCGCATCAAAAAGCGGATGCGAATTTGCGTTCATACCGCCAAGAGCTCCGCACTTCGGGGGTATGTGGGAGGCAGGTGCAAAGCACCTACTCCTACGGACGGTCGGAAGCCTGCTACTTACGGCAGAGGAGCTGCAGACGACGCTCGTCGGGGTAGAAGCCGTGCTCAACTCCAGGCCACTAGGAGCGCTCAGCGAAGACCCAAACGATGGCGAGGCCCTGACGCCAAGCCATCTCCTAGTGGGCGGCCCGTTGACCGCACTACCAGCGGAAGGGACCCCGGACCAGCAGGGTCTCACCTGCTTAAGTCGATGGCGAGCTGTCTCGTCACTCAAGCAGCAGTTTTGGCGGCGATGGTCGAAGGAGTATGTGCTGGGGCTCCAACAGCGGACCAAGTGGCACCATCGCCTGCCGAACGTCGCCGTTGGAGAGCTGGTGGTCGTCGCGGAGGACAACATGCCGCCCCAGCAGTGGCTGATCGGGAGAGTGACAGCGGTGCACGCAGGAGAGGACGGCGTCGTACGGGTCGTCAACGTTAAGACGGCCAGTGGCGGCTTCTTTAAAAGGCCGACTCACAAACTGGCGCGGCTGCCAATTTAATGAAGCCCACAGCGCTTCATGGGGGCTGGTGTTGGCGCACTTCGGCGCAGTTTATAAATTAGGTTTAGGGCGAAGCGAGAGCGCAATAAAGCTTTCGTTGATCGCTCAGAGAGCGAATTCGCCTCGCTTCGCCACCATAGCGTAGCATAGGCTTAAGAAAATACATGAAGTCAGTTGTCGAACTAATTAAAACCAGAAGCCACAAACCCTTTTTTAAAAATATAATTTATATAAATTAGTATAAATTTTCACATTGCTAAAGCTTTTTAATCTATTCCTTCATTCTGCAGTCTTCTCATCTATATGGAAGGAAACGTTTGTGATTCCTTTACATAAAAAAGGTGGGAAGTCAGATATTTCGAATTATAGATGCATTGCAAAGCTATCAGCCAACACAAAATTATTTGATAAATACTTACTTCGACTGCAACATCTTTGTATGTAGATAATTTATTTGAAACTTATTTTTCGTACACTGATCCCTTGTGTCATACTCGTCTGCAAGATGATTTGAACTCTATGCAGCGTTGGTGTTCGGCCAATCAACTGCAGATGAATTGTTCTCAGTGTATGTTCATGACTTTTAGTCGAACTCGACCCTACCACTTATACGATTGACAATGTATTTTTACAGTTAAAGTTTAATCTGCATATGTCGACTATCTTTAATGAGGCCAAAGGTGTACTTGGCTTCATTAAGCGTTGGTCAAAAGAATTTAATATTCCTTTCACCACCAAACTGTTTTATGTATCACTAGTTCGGCCTATTCTTGAAAACTGATCATGTATTTGGTGTCCGCAATACCAAAACTTCCAAGAGCGTATAGAATCCGAGCAGAAGCAATTTCTGCTCCTTGCCTTACGTGGACTTAACTGGGATTCCAATCTCCGTTTGCCATCGTATTCCAGTAGGCTTTTATTAATTAATCTTCCATCGTTACTTAACCGTAGAACAACGATTGGTGTTGTCTTCCTACATAAGTTAATTAACGGCGACATAGATTCTTCGTTTCTGTGAGCTCGCCTAAACTTTTTTGTTCATAGTAGGCCAACTAGAAACTACGTCCCCTTGATTTTACCTTCATGCACGACTGATTGCGCTTTGCACAATCCTCTTTGCAAGGACTACAACAAAGTGTTCCATGTAATCTCGGTTGAGCTCTCTCGCCCACTAATAAAATCTTATATTCTTTTGTATTTAGGGGACTCGGGCAGAGCGTGTTTAGTTAAATCTATTTTCCTTTTTCTTTTCTTACTATATCTTTATTTCGCTCCTTTATTTTTCTTTATTCTCTCTCTATCTTTTATTTCTCTTCTTTTATCTCTTCTTTTTATAATATACTTCCTAATATTATATACTAGCTCAAAATAAATATTTTTATACCCTGAACCCATTAAAAATGGGTAAAAAGGGTATAATGAAGTTGTGCAAAAGTATGTAACAGGCATAAGGAAGCATCTCCGACCATATAAAGTATATATATTATTGATCAGTATCAACAGCCGAGTCGATCTAGCCATGTCCGTCTGTCTGTCCGTCTGTCCGTCTGTCCGTCTGACCGTCTGTCCGTCTGTCCGTCTGTCCGTCTGTCTGTCTGTATGAACACACAGATATCAGAGACTACAAGAGCTAGAGACTTCATATTTGGAACATAAGTTCTCCTAATCCCGGGACAGATCAAGTTTATTAAAATTTATCGATAGCTCGTCCCGTTCAAAAGTTATCGATAAATTTCGATTTCAGACCAGCGTTTTTTGGATATAACTTACAAGTTATAAGAGCTAGAGGCCCCTAATTTGACATGTATAATCTCGAATAGCATACACATGAAGAAATTTTTCACTTTTTGGATACCACCCCCCAAACCCCCCAAAAGTTAAAAAAACGCATTTTTAAGGTACGACCTTGCAATTTGGTTTGGTCACACATATTATCGACAATTGTTTGCCCCAAAAATTTCAATAAGATCGGACGATAAACACAGAAGTTATTTAAGATTTAACTTTCCATTATGTGGGGCTCAGCGAAAAGCAAGCTAACTGCTTAGACCGCTTGCACTGCTTGTACTGCTTGTACTGCAGCATGTGTGTGTTTAGATTAATATGAATGATTGTAAGGACTGGGTTCAGGGTATCTCGTAGTCGGGCACTCCCGACTAGAGCACTCTTACTTGTTTTCTTTTATACTCTTTTCGAAGAAAATAGTATATTAAGTTTGTCCTGAAGTTTGTAACGCATAGAAGGAAGCGTCGGAGACCCCCAAAAGTTACTGCCAGTATGCTTAGAATGACAATACAAATTGATCTAGCCATGTCCGTCTGTCTGTCTGTCTGTCTGTCTGTCTGTCTGTATGTATGCAAACTAGTCCCTCAGTTTTTGAGCTATCGCGATAAAACTTTGCACAGACACTTATTATTCCAGGGGACAGCACATTGGTCGGAGCTGGCCGGATCGGAATACTATATCTTATAGCTGCCATACAACTCGAAATCGGTTTTGGCCATATATCCCATGTTTTTTAATCTATCGCGATGAAACTTTGCACCGATACTTATTATTTAAAGAGACATCACCTTGGTTGGAGCCGGCTGGATCGGATCACTATATCTTATAGCTGCCATACAACTCGAAGTCGGTTTTGGCCATATATCCCATGTTTTTTTAATCTATCGCGATGAAACTTTGCATAGATACTTATTATTCAAAGAGACATCACATTGGTTGGAGCCGGCCAGATCGGATCACTATATCTTATAGCTGCTATACAACTGGCAATGAATTAAATATTCTTAGAACAAAAAAAAAATGTTACGCGACAAAACGACAGTTGGCAGAGTGAAAATTGCCTATAGGTTCGAAAAGAGTATAAAATCTTCGGCACGCCGAAGATAATCCTTCCCCACTTGTTCTATATTAACAAACTACTAAACATTTTTATAAACTTTATATGGTCGGAGATGCTTCCTTATGACTATTACATACTTTTGCACAACTTCAATATACCCTTTTTACCCATTTTGATTGGGTTAAGGGTATAAACAAGTAAGTAGTGCTCTAGTCGGGAGTGCCCGACTACGAGATACCCTGAACCCAGTCCTTACAGTCATTCATACTAATCTAAACACACACATGCTGCAGAACAAGCAGTACAAGCGGTTTAACCAGCTGGCTTGCTTTTTTACTGAGCCCTTGCAATTTGATTAGGTCACACATACTATTGAAAATTGTATGCCCCAAAATTTCAATAAGATCGGACAATAAACACAGGAGTTATTTAAGATTTAACTTTTCATTGTGTGGGGTAAAAAAGCAAGCTAACTGATTAAACCGCTTGCACTGCTTGTATTGCAGTATGTATGTGTGTAGATTAGTATGAATGATTGTAAGGACTGGGTTCAGGGTATTTCGTGGTCGGGCACTCCCGAATCTAATCATTTTGTTTAAATATAAAAAAACTTAAATTTATTATTTCAAAAGAAAATTTTAAGTTAATGAAATGACAGCTCTTAAAACAAACTAGAGGGAAAGGATTATCTTCGGCGTGCCGCAGATTTTATTCTCTTTTCGAACTTTTAGGCAATTTTCACTCTGCTCACTGCACCACTGATATTTAATATGCAGTAAAAAATCGTTTTATCGCGTGGCATTTATTTTTTTTTTTCTCTGAGAATTGGTATCATATGAATTTTAATTTTTCTTTTCAAATATTGAATTCAAGCTATTTTATATTAAATATTATTATTATTAGAATATTAGAAATAAAAATATATGATATATCGCGACTGCAATTATAACCGCCTTCTCCCGTTTGACTCTACTACATAGTCTAGGTGGCGTTTTGAAAATCGCTGACTTTGCGTGGCACTGTTTTTATACCCTGAACCCATTAAAAATGGGTAAAAGGGTATTATGGTTTTGTGCAAATGTATGTAACAGGCATAAGGAAGCATCTCCGACCATATAAAGTATATATATTATTGATCAGTATCAACAGCCGAGTCGATCTAGCCATGTCCGTCTGTCTGTCCGTCTGTCCGTCTGTATGAACACACAGATATCAGAGACTACAAGAGCTAGAGACTTCATATTTGGAACATAAGTTCTCCTAATCCCGGGACAGATCAAGTTTATTTCATTTGATCGATAACTCGTCGCATTCAAAAGTTATCGATAAATTTTGATTTTAGACTAGCGTTTTTGGGACATAACTTCAAAGTTATAAAAGCTAGAGACCCCAAATTTGGCATGTATAATCTCGAATAGCATACACATGTAACAAATATTTCACTTTTTGGATACCACCCCCAAACCCCCCAAAAGTTAAAAAAACGCATTTTTGAAGGTACGACCTTGCAATTTGGTTTGGTATCACATATTATTGACAATTGCTTGCCCCAAAAATTTCAATAAGATCGGACAATAAACACAGAAGTTATTTAAGATTTAACTTTCCATTGTGTGGGGCTCAGCGAAAAAGCAAGCTAACTGCTTAAACCGCTTGCACTGCTTGTATTGCTTGTACTGCAGCATGTGTGTGTTTAGAGTAGTACGAATGATTGTAAGGACTGGGTTCAGGGTATCTCGTAGTCGGGCACTCCCGACTAGAGCACTCTTACTTGTTTTTTTTTGTTCTAAGACATTGGAGCAAATGAATTTGATTACAGTTATTTTTATTTTATTTTTTATTTGAAAAGAAGAATAAGAAACAAGTAAGAGTGCTCTAGTCGGGAGTGCCCGACTACGAGATACCCTGAACCCAGTCCTTACAATCATTCGTACTAATCTAAACACACACATGCTGCAGTACAAGCAGTGCGTGCAGTGCAAGCAGTCTAAGCAGTAATCTTGATTCTTTACTGAGCTTCAAACAATGGAAAGTTAAATCCTTATAAACGTCTGTGCAAATTTCAAGGTCATAACTTCAAAAATGCGTTTTTGAACTTTTGGGGGATTGGGGTTGGTATCCAACAAGTGAAATATTTGGTAACCCATTCGAGATTATACATGCCAAATTTGGGGCCTCTAGCTCCTAAGCCTTCGAAGTTATGACCCAAAAACTCAGGTCTGAAATAGAAATTTATCGATAACTTTTGAACGGGATAAGTTATCGATAAAATTTAATAAACTTGATCTGTCCCGGGCCTACGAGAACTTATATTCCAAATATGAAGTCTCTAGCTCTTGTAGTCTCTGATATCCGCGTGTTCATACAGACGGACGGACGGACGGACGGATGAACGGACGGACGGACGGACAGACAGACAGACGGACATGGCTAAATCGACTTGGCTGTTGATACTGATCAAGAATATATATACTTTATATGGTCAGAGATGCTTCCTTATGCCTGTTACATACTTTTGCACAAAACCATAATACCCTTTTACCCATTTTTAATGGGTTCAGGGTATAAAAAATTAAATTAAATGATCAGTCACCGCTGGGAATCGAACATGCGAAATCGTGTAACTCAATCGTTTTGCAATTTTAAACATTGATGAGTTATATGGATGTTCAAGTGTACAAGAAAATTGAAGGCTATAGCTTTGAAAACATCGGATTTATGGCCAATCCGACTTAAAGTTGTACGGCAGCTATAAGATATAGTGGTCCGATCCAACCGGCTCCGACCAATGTGCTGTCCCTTTGAATAATAAGTCTCTGTGCAAAGTTTAATCACGATAGCTAACAAACTGAGGGACTAGTTTGCATACATACAGACACACAGACAGACGGCCATGGCTAGATCAATTTTTTTTACCACTGGAGGTAACTTTTGGGGGTCTCCGACGCTTCCTTCAATGCACTACACACTTCAGCGCAAAGTTAACATACTATTTTCTTCGAAAAGAGTTTATAAAATTCCAAGCGAAAAAACGATTTTATACAGCATAAGAAATTGCCGTGGTGCATTTGGCAGAGTGAAAATTGCCTAAATGTTTGAAAAGAGTATAAAATCTCCGGCACATCGAAGATAATTTTCAACACTTGTTTATTTATTATTTATTTCCCAAATTTTGTGCCTCTAGCTCTTATAACATATGGCCAAATTTATGGCCAAAAAACGCTGGTTTAAAATCGATCAATAACTTTTGTTAAGGTCGAGATATTGATTAAATGAAACAAACTTGATCTGACCAGAGACTACAAGAACTTATATGCCAAATATGTATTCTCTAGCTTATAGACTCTGATACCCGCGTGTTCATACACACGGACAGACAGACGGACGGACAGACAGGCGGGCATGGCTCGATCGACTCAGCTGTTGATACTCATCAAGAATATAAATACTTCAAATGATGGGAGGTGCTTCCTTATGCGTGTTAAATACTTTTGCACTACCTCAATTTACCCATTTTTAATGGGTTCAGGGTAAAATCTTGTACAGCATATGCAGTTGGTAGAGTAAAATTGCCTAAAGGTTCAAAAAGAGTTTAAAATCTTCGGCCCCCGAAGATAATTTTCAGCACTAGATTATTTAGTTTCTTTTTTGATTTTATAAAACAAATTTTTGTATGTGGACATTGTGATTGTTCAAATGTTTGGCAATTCTTCACCTAACTTGGCTTTCAAAGATTATTGTACTTATACATATAGAAAACATGTGAAACAATTGTGTACTTAATCTTATCTTTCGAATGGCAATGCAATAGAACAAAATTGGAAAACTTTTAACAATTATCATAATAGAGACACAAAACTAAAAAAAAACCACATATTTTCATCTCACAAAAGTATTCGTTTATCTTATATATATTTACTTATTTTTCGAAAATTTAGGTAATGCAGCTTAAGTTATTATTTTTGTGTCCCTTGCTGTATGTCACATATATCCTCCAAGCGTCTTGGCATCGATTCCATCAATTTACGGCAATATTCGGGACCTATTTTGAACCATTCATCCTGCAGCAGCTGCTTTAAGACTACTTTTGAAGAATTATGGCTCTCTCTAACTTTCACCTTAAGATATGACTATAGGTTCTTGATGGGATTTGTGTCGGGACTCTGTGCAGCTGGTTTTCGGGTGATGCCGCGGGTGCGCAGTGGTCTCCCGCTTGTGACCATTGCTGAGGAGTTCAAGGTGAAGATGAAGGTCGTCATGGCCAAACGGTATAATGTGCGCATTGGCTTGATCTTTCGCGCTTTCATGCTGATATGGATTTAAAGCCCTTCTTTTGCCCGCTGTTCCGTTTAAACGTGATGTCCACAGCACTGTATATCATATGCGACAACATACCCGATCTGGAGGCCATTAATCTTAATGAAAACAACATGTCCACAATGGAATCGTTCAAGGGCGTCGAAAAACGTCTGCCTTATCTAAAGATACTTTATCTTGGCGATAGCAAGGTGCGCATATCCACACAATACCAAAATTAGTTACATGTGTCTCAACATTTCCCTCTCCTCTGGTGCCCGATTCCAGCTGCCTTCTTTGGCGCATTTGTTGGTCTTTCGCAATTTGCCAATTGTTGATTTGCTTGATTGTGATTTGCTGTTGCTCCTGCTTTCACAAGGATAATACAGCGGAGACAGCGAAACATCAACGTGGGAACTGGGCTAAGGGTTATTTAAACTGTTGAGGATTCCAATATGAATCATAAAGGCAACTAAAATGAATCCAAGCTTTTTATAGCGACAACATAAAAAAAAAATACTTAACTAAAAATACATTAAAAAAAAAAAAATTTCAATATAAAGGAAAAGATTTAATAAACAGAAAACTATCATCTAAGAAAAATTAACAACCAAATTCCAAACTAAGTGAGCCTGCAAAACGTTCATTACACAACACAGATTGACACTTCGACGATACGCTACGCACGCACACATTCAACTAAATCACACGTTTCCATATCAATGTTCTCCCGTTTTTCAGCGCAGCACTCTAATACTTACGCCACCAAGCATTTTTGAAATGCGCTGACAAACTCGACTATACTCATCTTTTCTTTTGCGTTGTATGTGTAATGACCAGTCGCCGCTGAGTTTCGTACCTGCGAGCTTTCGTTTGATAGCGCCACTTTACCCCTTGCGACACAAGCAGTTTTGATGATCTATGACAAAATCCCTTGAAGAGCAGACTGTCAAAAGCTAACTTGTTTTGTTTTCTTTGCAACCTGCAACTCGCGTTTGTCAGCTTACACCAAGCAGTTTTAAAAATCACTGACAAACTCGATTATACTGAGCATTTGCTTTTTCGCGTAGCATTGTTTTTGTTCTAAGACATTGGAAGCAAATGAATTTGATTACAGTTATTTTACATTTGAAAAGCAGAATAAGAAAAAATGAAAATAATTATTGGTCGCCGCTAGGAATTGAACTAGCACCTTTCGTTTGCCAGGGTGCCACTTTATCCCTTACGCCACAAGCAGTTTTGATGATCGATGACAAAATCCCTTGAAGAGCAGACTGTCAAAAGCTTTCTTGCGCTTGGGTTTGTTTGCTCATATGCACCTGTTTTTCAAAATATTTAATGACGCATATCTTCGCTATTTATGACTCAATCGCTTTGCAATTTTACCCATTGATGAGTTATAAGGATGTTCAAGTGTACAAGGAAATTTAAAGCAATTGCTTTGGAAACATCGGATTTATGGCCAAAACCGACTTAGAGTTGTATGGCAGCTATAAGATAGTGGTCCGATCCGGCCGGCTCCGACCAATGTGCTGTCCCCTTGAATAAGAAGTGTCTGTGCAAAGTTGCATCGCGATAGCTCAAAAACTGAGGGACAAGTTTGCATACATACAGACAGACAGACGGACATGGCTACATCAATTTGTTTTGATTTTCTAAGCATACTTGCAGTAACTTTTGGGGTCTCAGGCGCTTCCTTCTATGCGTTACAAACTTCAACACAAACTTAATATAATATTTTCTTCGAAAAGAGTATAAAAAGTACGATTTAAAGTAAGACGGCCGATTAAATCAGATTTCGATCAGCTTTGTTACTCCTTTGAGGTTGCTAAGCGGAGGTTTTTGTCGCTTGAAAGACATTTAACAAGAGATCCTAAGTTTAAACGTATGTACGTAGAATACATGGAAGAATATGTTTCCTTATGTCATTTGTCGGAAATAGACAGCCAGACTCCAAGAACTCCACATTACTTCATTCCGCTTCAGTGTATCCTAAGACCACAGAGCACGTCGACTAAGTTATGGTTGGTCCGACCATTTAAGAGGAGTTATATTGTACTCTGCTCCGATATAGATTGTACAAGTATGCATTGACCTACCAATTCGACTCTTTGTCGTCCTGCAGGTTAGCTTACGGCACTGCGCCTGTCCCGTATTTGGCAATATGGTGTTTAACAAAGCCAAGTGACATGATTAAATCATTACACCCAAAAGCTGACGTTATCAGACACGACTTTTACGTCGATGATTTATTAACTGGTGTTGCATGCTTTTAGGCGCAGGTTTCGAAATAACAAAATGGTTTTATAATTCCCCTGAGATCTCCACAAAAAACGCAACCGAGTCGATGATGATCTCGGAGTCTGAGACAACTAAATAAAATGAAGACTCTTCCAATTTACGGTAGACGATTCATTTGTGGATTTTCGAGCGACAAAACGAAACATTCTATCGCTGATTTGACATCTTAAGTGCTCTGATAGTGACGGAAAACATCCTAATCCAAGAGCGCTTGCTTCAAAAGCTAGACTGGGATGAATCTATCAAATCAACTTTGTTTTAGTTGCAAAGAATAAAGTATCACAATATTTATTTACAAAGCCAACTGCACCGATCGAAATACATGGAAATACACAATAAGAGCGTTTGGCGCATCCATACGTAGCCAGACTGCAAAGGGTTGTCGCATTTCATTGTTGACATCCAAATCAAAAGTAGTCCCACTCATGACGAGGGCTCTTCCCAGACTTGAGTAATGTGAGGCTCACCTTCTTGCAAATCTCTGTCACTGAATCAGAAATCTTATAAGATTACATGAGCGGACTGTACTTTGGTTTGATTCTGAAGTCACATCATTTGTGTCGAATCGTGTGACTGAAATCCAAAAGTGGACAGAAAACGCTAAATAGCTCCATGTACCCACAAAACAGAAGCCAGCAGATATCGTTTCGAGTGGCTGCGATGTTGACGAGTTTCTCTCGTCAAATTGGTTAAACGGGTCTTAATTTTTTAAGGAACCAAGATAATTCTGGTCGGTTAACCCACAGCTAATTAGAGAAGAAGCAGCTGTTGGACTGGCAGTTATGGTAGACCAACCAGATATCTTGGAAACTATCGATATTTGTTCGCTCATGTGTTCCGCTTTATTCTAAAATGTAAAAACAAACAAATACAATTTGAAAGTATCCCTACGGCACTCAAAAGAAAATAAGCTTTTGAGAAAATAGTCATCCAACGAATTGTGAGAAATAGTGAGATCATGCATCCGTTGCTTTAAATGAAAATCTCATCTGCTAACCCAAATAATGGCAAAATTTGCCAGCGATCGACTTTTGTGGCCCAATTAGCACGATCTTCAGAATGCGTGTAAAGCGTCTAAGTCGTATATCGCATTATTTGTCTGTATCGCCTCCAAAGCGGTTCACTTATGTAGATCTAGTATCCGACTTATCCACTAATACCTTTTTAATGGCGTCAGCCGTCGGGGAGTCCCAGAGACCGTCATTGCGATAACGCTGCTTACAGCAGAGGAGCTGCAAACGACACTGGTCGCAGTGGAAGCCGTGCTGACCTTCAGGCTCGTGGGAGCACTCAGCGAGATTCCCGCGACAGCGAGGCCCTGACCCCATGCCACCTTTAAGTGGGAAGCCCACTGACCGCACTACCAGCAGAAGGGACCCCGGACCAGCATGGTTTACCTGCTTAAATCGATGGCGCGTTGTCTCGTCGCTCAATCAACAGCTCTGGCGGCGGTGGTCGAAGGAGTGTTTGATGGGGCTCCAGCTGCGAACCAAGGGGCACCACCGACTGCCTGATGTTGCCGTTGGAGAGCTGATGGTTGTCGCAGAGGACAATCTACCGCCCAGAGTGGCTGATCTGCAGGATGACAGCGGTTAATACAGGAGAGGACGGCATAAGATGGCCAGTGGCGGAGTCTTTAAGAGGCCCATCCACAACGAGCGCGGCTACCAGTTTGATGAAGCCCACACTTCGGCGCATAAAAAATGTTGTAGTTTTTGTTGCTATAATTTTTTAAGTTTAGTGTAAGTTATGTTTAGGGTGGAGCGAGAGCGCAAGGAAGCTTGTTGTTGGTTGCTCAGAGAGCCAATTCGCCTCGCTTCACTACTATAGCTTAGCGTAGGACAAATGCAGTTTTAGTAGTCGATAATTATAAAACCTGAAAATACGTAATTTCGCATTGTGACTTTAAAACGTTATAGACCCCTGTCGATAAATAATTTTATAAATGTTCCACCGAGTGAACAATTTTGAAGTACATAATATATAAAGTGCAAAGTGCAAAACAATAAGTGAACAATAAATTGCGACGCGAAACATTAAACAAATAAATTTACAATTAAACAATTACAACAAGTTGGCATTGGTTGAGCTAATAAAGCCGACGCTTTCAATTCTTAGAACACATGTAAAGTAGTTGTAGCTGCAGTCCGCTAATTTCGTTTTATGCTGTGTATTGGTTGTTGTGCCCATTTTCGTTGGAGCACTTAGGTCAAGAGACGCTCGCTTCCTTACAAAAGCATGCCTTTAAATGACTATTATAAAAAAATAAATTAAAACTCAAATCTACAGAATTGCATATTAGAAATGTTGGCCTCGTTTATAGAAACACCTTTAAAATATCAGTCTCCGGTAGAGTCCTTTGATCCAGACTAATCATAGTCGAGCTAGAAGAGATTTGTATGACAACGTTATCAAAAATCTAAGCCCTGCAACGGCTGTAGGCATCCCAGTTGCAGCTCCACGCACTTGTCTTCTGCATCTGACACTTCCAAAGCTTAGCGGGAAATATTCTGGGTTCAAAATGTTCTTAAGTCTATTCAAAATACTTGTTCATTACAATAGTGCGATTTCAAGTATTCAAATTATTAAGTGGCATGAAGCCAATCGATGGACTGCTCGCTTGAAACCCCTGGCCTTAGTCCTGACGCTGGCGACTTGCACTCTTACATCCGCGCTTCTGGTCGTCTTCACTGAAACCAACATCCATTGCTGTGGTGGAGAGTTGTCCTTGTAGACCAAAACTACGGCCCCGACGATGATGTTGGGCTGGCCTAATGCCCACATTTGGCGCTGCTGTATGCTCAGCAGGTAGTCTTTCGACCAGTATACCGAGATCCGCTGCTTGATGCTGGAGATCTGCGTTGCAAGTACATCAGTGTGCTTTTTGAAACGAGCCTTGTGGACGCGGATGGCAGCGGTACGAGCGTTGTCCCAAGAAGATGCGCTGGTGTTATCGCCTCGCCAACGTTGGGGAGGCCGCTGTCTGCGACGATTAGACTGGAGTTGAGGATGGCCTCCACCTCCACCAGCACGGTTGCCAGTTCGTCCTATTGTTGGAGCGCGCCTTAAATTGGACTGACTATGAGGTGCTTGACGAATTTCACTGTAGCCTCCCAAAGGCGCTCGTGTGGGGATGAAAACGAATGTCACATCCTTGGTTGCAGCAAATTCTGTTTTGACATCCAGGTTAAAATGTGTGGCATTGTCGCAGTGTATGCGCTTGACAATACCACGTCATGGGCCAGCGTGGCAATTGTTTCTGTGCAAAAACTGCAGATATAAATTGCAATTTCTTCTGCGACGTGCAAGCTGAGCCTCATCCGTTTATAAAACGAAATATGAACGAAATTATGCAGACAACCTTTAAATTCGATAATGACCTTTCGATTAACTCCAGAATAGGATTTGGAGCTACATCGGCCGCGATCAAAACCGTTGCGATACTTCTTTTTTTTAACATTGACTGCTCTGTGGTCAATTTAATGTGGGCATTGCTTGGCCAAAGTGTGCTTTTGTAACCAATGCAGTACCACCTCAGAATCCAACCAAAATATAACTCGCTCAATTGGCATGTAAAGAAATTGCCTCACCTTCTCTCACAATGATGCCAACAGCTTTACAGCGCAAAGTTCCAAGCGAGACACTGCAACATACTATAAGCAGCACCCATATGCTCTCGTCGAGGCGTCAGCGTTTGCGATGCCAACGTTACGAGGTATGCGAATTGAATCTAGCTCTTCAAAGGACTTAGTAATGCCTTCCAATTTGTTAAGCAACTGACTGGGTATCTGGTCATCCCATGTGATCTTTTGCAGCCAAAGTTCCTGCATTGAGATCATTGCTAGAGCTACTATTGGGCATAATAACCCAAGCGGATCGTACAGACGAGAGACGAATGACAAAATGGCACATTTGTTAGGCAATACTTTTATCGATAAGTTGACTGTAGAGTATTTGAAATAATCGTCTCGTGGACTCCAAATGAGTCCTAACGTCTTCCTGTCCCCTTGATTCCCAATAAGAATTGCCTCGTCAGTAGGCTGAGCTTCGAAACACTCACAAGGACCAATTTGTCAAAGTAAAGCCGATTTGGTCAAGGACATTCATTAGCTTTTGACGCAACAGACGCAATTATTTCACAGTATCTGCGCCAGATAATAAATCATTCACATAAAAGTCATTGGCTATTGCCTTTGAAGCTAATGTATATGATTCTACATGCGACTCACTCAGAAACGGAGCAGAGGCTGTAAAAGTGCTCAGCTGATATTTTGAAGTGGGTCTGAAAGTTTTTCTCTCCAAAGCATTAGTTGAAATTTGCGTTGTATTTCATCAATTTCGACTGGCCGATACATTTTAGCAATGCCAGCTGATAACGCAAATAGGCTTAGCTCAAACCGACACAAAGTTGAGTAACGACATTACTGGACAGTGGGGCCAACCGTGAAAATGTTATTTAAAATATTTGTAACGTTTTGCAGGACGCGTCAAAAGCAATTCTGAGCTAATGGATGTGCTATACGGCCGAAGCACGCAATGGAATGAAATATTTTGGCTCGTTGAGGATCGTGCTGTTGATTAAGTTCATGTAGTCTAGAGAAAAGAACTCCTTTCATACGATGCACCAAGGCAACGTGGGCTCATTTCGAAACCCAACGGTAGACGAGTGATAGTTTCTGCAAACGATTTCTCGCAAAGCAACTGTTCTGGAGTATACGCATTTGAAATATTTAAATTTGGTACTTCTTCCAACTCTCACAACTTTCGAACAAGACCATTTAACGAATATGATTATTGTCTAGAAATGGAGTCTTGACTCACACTCACAAGTCAGAGTGTCATTAGAGCGGGATACATATCGCAACCGCCGACTTAACAAAAACAACAAACGCCGACTCAACGTAAACAAAGATGGCCAGCTATTCTGAGCACAGCCGGTTAATTTCAAACGTCTTTATACTCTTTTCGAAGCAAATAGTATATTAAGTTTGTGCTGAATTTTGTAACACATTGAAGAAAGCGGCGGAGACTCCCGAAAGTTACTGCCAGTATGCTTAGAATGACAAAACAAATTGATTTAGCCATGTCCGTCTGTCTGTATGTATGCAAACTACTCCCACAGTTTATGAGCTATCGTGATCATCCTTTGCACAGAGACTTATTATTTAAACAGCACATTGGTCGGAACCGACCGGATCGGACCACTATATCTAATAGCTGCCATACTGGAAGTCGGTTTTGGCCATAATCCTATGTTCTTAAAGCTATTGCCTTCAATCTACTTGTGCACTTGATCATTCTTATAACTTATCAATGTTTAAAATTGCAAAGCGATTGAGTCATAAATAGCGTCATTAAATATTTTGAAGGAAACATGTTTGCCAGAGATTTGGAAAATGGTTCCGTAGTCTAAATTGCAGAGTCTCGCGCAAACATAATGGCTGGGGCCTCGAGTTTCTTCGGGTTAAATTCCCGCTAGCATCGAATATTATTTAAATCTTTTTATTTAAAGAACTGTTTATAATCTTTTCGAAGAAAATAGTATATTAACTTTGTGCTGAAGTTTGTAATGCATAGAAAGAAGCGTCGGAGACCCCCAAAAGTTACTGCCAGTATGCTTAGAAAAACAAAACAAATTGATCTAGCCATGTCCGTTTGTCTGTCTGTTTGTATGCAAACTAGCCCCTCGGGACAGCACATTGGTCGGAACCGGCCGGATCAGACTACTATATCTTATAGCTGAAAAACAACTAGATGTATGCTTAATGAATGAATGTAAGTACTGGGTTCAGGGTATCTCCTAGTCGGGCTCTCCCGACAAGAGAGCACTTTTACTTGTTTTGTCTTGTCATTCTAAGCATACTGGAGGTAACTTTTGGGGGTCTCCGACGCTTCCTTCTATGCGTTACAAACATCAACCTAAAGTGAATATACTATTTTCTTCGAACAAAATATAAACAAGTAAAAATGCTCTAGTCGGGAGTGTCCGACTACGAGATACCCTGCACCCGGTCTTTACAATCATTCATACTAATCTAAACACACACATGCTGCAGTACAAGCAGTACTATAAGCAGTCCAATCGGTTTAAGCAGTTAGGTTGCTTTTTCACTGATCCCCACGCTTTGGAAAATTAATTCTTAAACAAATTCTGTGTTTATTGTCTGATCATTATGATATTTTTTGGCCATTCACTTGGCAATCCAATTTTTGTCCAAACCAAATAGCAAGCTCGTACTTTCAAAAATGAGTTTTTGAATTTTTGGGGGGATATGGGGGTGGTATCCAAAAAGTGAATTATTTGTTATTTGTATGCTATTCGAGACTATACATCCAAATTTGGTGCCCTTAGCTCTTAAAGATTTCAAGTTATGGCCAAAAAACACTGGTCTGAATTTGAAATTTATCGATAACTTTTAAATGGGACGAGTTATCGATAAAATGGAATGGATTTGATCTGTCCCGGGACTACGAGAACTTATATTCCAAATATGAAGTCTCTAGCTCTTGTAGTTTCTGATATCCGCGTGTTCATACAGACAGACGGACGGACGGACAGACAGACAGACGGCTGTTGATACTGATCAAGAATATATATACTTTATATTGTCGGAGATGTTTCCTTATGCCTGTTACATACTTTTGCACAACTTCATTATACCCTTTTTACCCATTTTTAATGGGTTCAGGGTATAATAACCTACAAGTCATATGGGAGTTTTCAATAGAATTATTTGTGTATATATACATATATATTTATACCGTTGTGTGCAATGAAATAGTAGTGCCGTTGCGTCCGACCTATTTCACTGCCAAATTACATGTTAGGTGAAATTTTCGTATAGAAAGTTATTAAAACAGTATTTGCTGATCATTTTCAAGATTATTTAAAGTTGTTGCGGGTATATACTTCTATTAGTTTTATATCAGAGCCAAATTACAAAAAAATGGAACAATTATGCTGTGCATTAAAATAGTAGTGCCAACTATTTTGATGAAAAAAATTAGTAAACTTAAATAAACTAAATGTTTCATGTTTTATAGTTTGTTTTTGGGTCTACTACATCAATATAAATTATATTTGGTTGATTGGGGCTATGTATGGGCGTGGCATAGAGTCAATAAGGTCCTTACAACCCTTCTCAGTGATTTTGGCCAATATCTCTTAGCCCTGTAGCTGAAAGAGTGTTTTACTTAATCAATTTATTGTTAAAATGATTCGTTTGACAACTCGCAACAAATTTTATATTACTTTAAGGTCCAGTGACTGAGCTAGGCGTGGCATTGTGACGATTTCTTGAGATGCAAGATACTCTTGACCCGTTTTACTTGTATACTAGGGGCCGTTATCCTGTTGAAACATCCATTATTTTTACGTTTTCTAACTGGAATTTGCTTGCAGAGCATCCTTTAATATTTAAATGATCACTACTTGGCACAGAGCATGGGGCCAAGATCTGTTAACGAAAAGCAGGGATATAAATCGTCTCGAATATTAACTTTAGTTGGTATTATGTGTGCCGTAATCAAGAAATATACTATTTGGAACTTACTACACAAAATAAAATAATTTTGCACCCATCAGTTTATAATACGTCGCTCCCCATTTCAGTAGTCCAACGACCTTTTCCAAAATTTGCATTATGTATCCACATTCTCTGGTGTCGCAGTCTTTTCGAACTTAAAATATCTGAAATAGGTCGATGACACATAGTCAGAGTAGACAGGGATCCCTTTTAATCATGCTTGGGGGCTCCAAGGGGAAGGTCTCCATATATCGCAGAGTTTTTCTGCCATCAGAAATCGATATTTTCGTTTGGCAAAGCAAAGTTGAAGGTTCTTACTATTGCGTTTGGAATTAAAAATCATAAAGGAAGGGTGTCCAACCAATTTTAAATTTCCAGGTGGGCGTGACAATAGTTCTTAACAAGATTTCCTACTCTAGCAATAAATTCTCAGTCCTCTATGGAAAAATGCTCCCTCTATATCACAAAAGGAAGAGTACCCAAAAATCATTAAATTTATGTTATAAAACGATTACATTTTTTAATAACACTTACTAACATCGGGTTTTGTGTAATTTCTTAACTTTTTAACATATTTTTGATAAGCACCACTATTTTATTGCACAGTCGATTTTTGGGGCGAGTCTCAAAATTCATCATAAAAAACAAATCGAAACAAAAGCACCTAAACCTTTTGGATTTTTTAAACCTAATATTCTCATCTATTTCAAAAAATCTCGCTTGTTCAATTTGAAAGGCAGAAAAGTCAGAATTAAGGCTTAAATGCTTTGGGCTGCGGCACTACTATTTCCACTAAGCCACTACTATTTCTAAACCACTATGTTTATCCATAGCACTAAAGTTAAGCACTTAATATAAGCAACCCTTTTAATCAAGCAGCGGAAAAAGCAACATGAGCAAGCGGCGCAAATAAACAAATTAGAACGGCGACAATAAGCACACCAATAACGACCCATACATAAAAGTTGCAGTTGAAAGTTGCCATGTAGCCAAACACTTATAAGACTATGCGCTAATCAAAAAAACAAAAATTAATTAAAACCATTCTCAATAACGAATCTGCATTGAAATCTAAAACGTAAACAAAAAATCGGAAATGTAAACAGTAAAACTCATATTAAAGCTCATAAGCATAGCTCCATTATGTAAATACAGAACCAAAAGCTTCATTATAAATTAATAGCGAAGCCACAGATCAGTTCTAGATTCCTCACCAAACAGAGAAGTTCATTCCGCTGCTTATAACCAAAAGATTAAAACAAAGTTAAGTAACGTATAACTTGTACTCTGCAAATATTATGTGTTTTCTTTCAAAATAAATTCAACAAAAATTTAACTGGCGCAACCGGTAGTATACTGACTAGTGCTTTAAAAACAACGGTAAATAAAAAGAAATGAAGTGACTACTGTTAAAGTGTCGACTTTTGATTTCTAACACGAATAACCGAAATAAAATACAAGCTGTGTATCCGCTAAAGAACCAACGTGATAAAAATATACCGTGAATAGTGTCGAAAAATACAGAAACATTAATAACGATTAATTGATTTCAACATTGTACGACCTAACTTTCAACGGCCAACAATCACAAACCAAAATATAGCAAGAGTGGTCTAGCCTTTAGTGCCCGACTAGGAGATACCCTGAAACCAGTTCTTTCATTCAGTAATACTAACCAGTCAGTGTACGTACATACAAATATACACATGCTACAAGCAGTACAAGCAGTGCAAGCGGTTTAAGCAGTCAGATTGCTTTTTCACTGAGCCCCATACAATGGAAAGTTGAATCTTAAATAACTTCTGTGTTTTTTGTCCGATCTTATTGAAATTTTGGCATACAATTGGCAATACAATTTGTGACCAAACCAATTGAAGGGATTGCCCGATTAGGAGATACCCTGAACCCAGTCCTTATATTTTTTCATACTAACATATCAGTGTACAAGCACACACATGCTGCAAGCAGTACAAGCAGTTTAAGCAGTTAGTTTGCTTCTGCACTGAGCCACACTATTGAAAGGTAAATCATAAATAACTTCTGTGCTCATTGTCCGATCGCTGTGAAATTTTTAGGACATCAAATTGGCTATAAAATGGGCGATCAAACCAAGTAAAAACGTCATACCTTCAAAAATGAGTGTTTTTCACTTTTAGGGGGATTGGGGGGAGGTATCCAAAAGTGAAATATTATACATACCAAATTTAGTGCCTCTAGCTCCTATAACTTTCAATTTATGGCCAAAAAGCACTGGTCTGAAATGGATATTTATCGATAACTTTTGAACGGGACCAGTTATCGATAAAATTAAACAAACTTGTACTGTGCCGGGACTACGATAACTTATATTCCAAATATTAAGTCTCTAGCTCTTATAGTCTCTGATATCTGCGTGTTCATACAGACGCACAGACAGA
Organism: Drosophila flavopinicola; assembly: GCA_035042425.1. Classification (NCBI taxonomy): domain Eukaryota; kingdom Metazoa; phylum Arthropoda; class Insecta; order Diptera; family Drosophilidae; genus Drosophila; species Drosophila flavopinicola. Next base: position 85,282 of record JAWNLL010000450.1, on the reverse strand, counting down.
CGGGCAGACAGACGGCCATGGTTAGATCGACTCGGCTGTTTATACTGATTAAGAATATAACTACTTTTAATGGTCGGGGATGCTTCCTTGTGCCTGTTACATACATTTGCACAAAATTATTATACCCTTTTTAACCATTTTTAATGGGTTCAGGGTATAATAAATATCACGAACGAGGATATTGTTAAAGAAAATCAACAAAGATGACGCTTTTAACAGACACCTGCTTGCAAGAAGTATTGTCTCAGATCCGTCAAATCCAGCCATTTAAAGGACAAGCTGGCCAGCTCGTTAGCTTTATCAGACGAATTGAATGCATCTGCTGTCTATACTCGACCGAAAACGCCATGCAGACGAGTATTATGTACAGTGTCATAGATGGACTAATTTCTGGAGAGGCGTTGAAAACAATTCAACAGGCATCCCTTAAGCAATTGGAAGAGCTCGACTACAAATCATCCACTATTATTAAAAAGTTAGATTTAGAAAATGATAATAATAACAAAAAAGTGTTTATACTGAAGCTATGCATAAAACTATTAAAACGTGCATACAGTGCATACCAGACCGATTTTTTATGATAATTGTGAGTTATGATATATCTACAGTAGACAAATTGAGACAAGTTGCTAAAGTTGAAAATCTTTGCAAAAAAAATTATGCAACAAGGAAGAGTGCTCTAGTCGGGAGTGCCCGACTAGGATATACCCTGAAAACATTCCTTACATCCATTCACACTTACCTATCAATATAAAATCAGCTCTAAGACGGGCGATCAAACTGAACTGCAAGGTCATACCATGAAAAATTTGTGTTTTTCACTTTTGGGGTACGGTATCTAAAAAGTGAAATATGTTTTACATTTATATGCAATGCGAGACTATACTCCTCTAGCTCTTATAACGTTTAAGTTATGGCCAAAAAATGCTGGTCTGAAATCTGAATTTATCGATAACCTTTGAAATAAACTTCATCTGTCCCGAGAGCACGACAATTAATATACCAAACATGAAGTCTCTAGCTCTTGTGGTCTCTGGTATCCGCGTGTTCATTCAGACAGACGGACATAGCTAGATCGACTCGGCTATTAATACTGATCAATAGTAGATATATTTTATATGGTCGGAGATGCCTCCTTATGCCTGTTACATTCTTTTGCATAACTTCATTATACTCTTTTTTAATGGGTTTAAAGACTAAGAAACAACTATTTAATTTTGTATATATATATAAATAATTAAGAATTCACTACACATTGGTGTTATAAAAAAAATATTTACAAAATTAAATTAATTAAATTAATTAAATGCGTATTAGATAACAGCGGAGTTTCGAATATTAATCTAGACTTAAGAATTAAATGAGGTTGGGCGCTAACTAAATAATAAACATTTGCTGATGAGCTTTGGAAAGATTGGGCTTTTAAGAAATTAAGCTTTCTGCTCTCTCTCTCTCTCTCTTGCAATTATGACTCAATATTTAGGTTGGTATTAGGTGGGTGCGAATATATAAGGGGTATTAGTTGCAATACATATGTCCCTTCCCCACCCATAAAAATGTAGCCTGTCGGGTTCGATTACAATATTTTCGTTTTGTTTGATATTGGAATTGAGTGTACAATATTTGATTGTGGGGTATCTGCTTGTTTCTTAAATTTAACAATTATTTTGTGTCGTATGCTTTTGTACTTAAAGCAAAACTATATTATTAATGTAATTACAACAATTATAAGTGTTGTTAGAGTTATAATTTGGAATGTGCTATAATGTTTCGTTTGTTCTTGTATGATACCTTTTGCTTTAATTTAGGAAATAGGTTTAGTTACGTTATTGTTTGTGTGTAATCTAACATGGTACCAGTGATATAAATTTCTTCTAGTTGGATTGAACAATTGAATGCTTTCATAATATTATTATTTTTTATTTTTATACTCTTTTCGAAGAAAATAGTATATTAAGTTTGTGCTGAAGTTTGTAACGCATAGAAGGATGCGTCGGAGACCCCCAAAAGTTACTGCCAGCATGCTTAGAATGACAAAACAAATTTATCTAGCCATGTCCGTCTGTATGTCTGACTGTATGTATGCAATCTAGTCCCTCAGTTGTTGAGCTATCGTTATAAAACTTTGCACAGAGACTTATTATTCAAAAGGACAGCACATTGGTCAGAACCGGCCGAATCGGACCACTGTATCTTATAGCTGCCATACAACTGGAAGTCGGTTTTGGCCATAAATCCCATGTTTTCAAAGCTATCGCGATGAAACTTTGCACAGATACATATTATTCAAACATACATCACATTAATCGGAGCCGGCCGGATCGGATCACAATATCTTATAGCTGCCATACAACTGGAAGTCGGTTTTGGCCATAAATCCCATGTTTTCAAAGCTATCGCGATGAAACTTTGCACAGATGCATATTATTCAAGCGTACATAACATTGATCGGAGCCGGCCGGACCGGATCACTATATCTTAAAACTGCCATACAACTGAAAATAAATTTAATATTTCAATTAAAATTGATATGATATGATATCAATTTTTATACCCTGAACCCATTAAAAATGGGTAAAAAGGGTATTATGGTTTTTGTGCAAATGTATGTAACAGGCATAAGGAAGCATCTCCGACCATATAAAGTATATATATTATTGATCAGTATCAACAGCCGAGTCGATCTGGCCATGTTCGTCTGTCTGTCCGTCTGTATGAACACACAGATATCAGAGACTACAAGAGCTAGAGACTTCATATTTGGAACATAAGTTCTCCTAATCCCGGGACAGATCAAGTTTATTTCATTTGATCGATAACTCATCGCATTCAAAAGTTATCGATAAATTTTGATTTTAGACTAGCGTTTTTGGGACATAACTTCAAAGTTATAAAAGCTAGAGACCAAATTTGGCATGTATAATCTCGAATAGCATACACATGTAACAAATATTTCACTTTTTGGAGACCACCCCCCAAACCTCCCAAAAGTTAAAAAAAACGCATTTTTGAAGGTACGACCTTGCAATTTGGTTTGGTCACACATATTATCGACAATTGCTTGCCCCAAAAATTTCAATAAGATCGGACAATAAACACAGAAGTTATTTAAGATTTAACTTTCCATTGTGTGGGGCTCAGCGAAAAGCAAGCTAACTGCTTAAACCGCTTAAACCGCTGCTTGTACTGCAGCATGTGTGTGTTTAGAGCAGTTCGAATGATTGTAAGGACTGGGTTCAGGGTATCTCGTAGTCGGGAACTCCCGACTAGAGCACTCTTACTTGTTACAGATGAAAGTGCAGCAGTGAGCAGAGTGAAAATTGTCTAAAGGTTCGAAATGAGTATAAAATCTTCGGCATGCCGAAGATAATCCTTTCCCACTTGTTATTTCTCCATTCAAGCAATTTTGATTTAAAATAGTTTTGGGCAAGTTCCAAGTTAACATTATATTGGGCTATACGTATTTTATTTTGAAATTTTTATTTGTGGCATATCTACATTCGGTTGAGGTTTGATTTAAAATTCCTGTTATACATTTATTCATAAATAGATTTTTAGTTTTTGCTGTATATGCTTGGGTATTTTGTACATAATATTTGTCATGTATAATTACAGTTAAAATGTTTCTATTTTCATCTGGGTATGGAATAATTTCAAAAATTGGCGTGTTGATGATTTCGCGAGAAATATGGGAAATTACAAAAATTTCGTTTTTCGTTTTATTAGTCATGTTGAGGTTTTAGGGCTTAAACTTTTTTCGGAATTGACGTGTGATAAAGGACTGTGGTAAAGTAATTTTGGGTTGAAAATACCCAATATTGTTAATTGTATTCCTAGCTCTTTGTCTTCAATGTATTTTGTGAATTGTTGGAAGTTAAATGTGATTTTTGCTAATTTTTGATCGCCTTCGTTGATTAAGCTTACATTGTTAGTTACTTCGATTCCTTGATTTACTGCGTCTATTATTTGGTTTAATTCGTTTGCTTGAACACTATTTTCTGATAAATGATTAATTTTTGTTTCAAATTCTGCTCCGTCTTCTTGATCTAATGTGCCAAATAGGTATTTATAAAATGTTCCCATAAAATTGATAAGACCTCTGGGGTTCATGCGTATATGAAAATATCTGCTGGTGTTCTACCTGTTGTGTTGTGTTTAGTTTTATGGTTATAAGTATAAAGTATTATTTCGAATCTAGGTAATTTATTTTCTGGATCTGAGTCACTATTTATGATTCTGAGTTTTTCGTTAACTGTTTTATGGAATCTTTCAACGTAAGAGATGCCATTTTTACTTGTTGTGATATTTATATCAGCTCCTTCAGATTTTAACCATATTTGTAATGCAAAACACATAACTGCTGAGTATAAATCTGCTTTTATTACCTTTGGTTTTCCCATTTCATTAAAAATTTTAAGTAATGCTCATTTGGCTTCTAACCAATCTCTGCCTTTGACTTCAATTAGGGAGGCGAATTTAAAATATATGTCTATGCATGACAAAAATTGTTTATTATCTACCATGTAAAAGTCTATAACATATTTTTCTCTAGGATTGAACGTTTCTGGAGTTAATTCCAAGGCCAACTTTGTGTCTCTGTGTTCTGCTTTAGCAATGTTGCAAGTTTGACATTCATTAATAATGTTTATACGCTTTTCGAAGAAAATAGTATATTAAGTTCGTGCTGAAGCTTGTAACGCATTAAAGGAAGCGTCTGAGACCCTTAAAAGTTACTGCCAGTATGCTTAGAAAAACAAAACAAATTGATCTAGCCATGTTCGTCCGTCTGTCTGTATGTATGCAAACTAGTCCCTCAGTTTTTGAGCTATCGCGATGCAACTTTGCACAGACACTTAATATTCAAGGGGACAGCACATTGGTCGGAGCCGGCCGGATGGGACCACTAAATCTTATAGCTGCCATACAACTCAAAGTCGGCTTTGGCCCTAAATTCCATGTTTTTGAATCTATCGCGATGAAACTTTGCACTGATATTTATTATTTAAAGAGACATCACATTGGTCGGAGCCAGTCCGATCGGACCACTATATCTTATAGCTGCCATACAACTCGAAATCGGTTTTGTGCCATATATCCCATGTTTTTTAATCTATCGCGATTAGACCTTGCACTGATACGTATTCAAAGAGACATCACATTGGACGAAGCTGGCCGGATTGGATCACTATATCTTATAGCTGCTATACAACTGGCAATGAACTTAATATTCTTACAACAAAAAAACAAAAACCTGTTGCGCGGCAAAACGATTTTGCACAGCATATGAAATTTCCTAAAGGTTCCAAAAGAGTATAAAATCTTCGGCACGCCAAAGATAATCCTTCCCCATTGGTTTTCTCTAGAATTGAACGTTGCTGGAGTTAATTCCAAGAATAACTTCGTGACTCTGTGTTATGTATTGGTAATGTTACAAGTTTGACATTCACTAATAATGTTTTGAATTAAGTTTTGGTAATCTGGGTAAAAGTACTTTTCTTTAAATAACGAGATGAGTTTTTCTATACCTGGGTATAATAGTTAATTAATATAATAATTATTTATGAGTTTTATTGACGAATTCTTAAAATTCTGCATATGTTTGGATATCTGTTAGGACTTCAGTCGATTTCATTACCTTTATTAAGTTACTGGGACTGATTATTTCTTTGAAGGCAGTTTGAAAAACTAAAAAGTCTGCATCGTTACGAAAATAGATTACAATTTTCTTAGTGCATAAATATACTTTTATGAGTTATTTAGCATGGGTACTTGTCATTTCCTTTTACATGATCTGTATTTTGGTTTTATGAAAATAGTTATTTTTTTTACTTTCGTTGATACTATTTTTAATAAATTCGATTTGCATACTATAGTAATTGATTGGTCTTTCAGTAATTGAAATGTTATATTGATTGTCTTCCTGTGTGCTATGTATAGTTGATGCTATACTGATAAGGGTTTCTCCTAAACAATTTTTGCCCAATTTAATTCTGTACAAAGCATCTGCTGCATGATTTTCTTGACCGGGGACACATTTGATGTGGTAATTCATTTAATTTGATTCTCCATCGATGCAACTTCATGTTTGGTTCTTTAACATTGTTTGGCCAAACTGAGGGCTTACGATCACTAAGGACTTCGAATTTTCTTCCAAAAAGATAGGACCTGAAGTATTTGGTGGCCCAATAGCTGGCCTTTTCTATTGCGGAATAATTTATTTCGTGATTGTTTAATGTTCTACTTGCATAGAATATTGGCTTATGAGTTTGTGATAATATTATAGCAATATTACTAGCATTAGTAGCTAGCGATAAGGTTTTTTCGAAGTTGGGATAGATTAGTATTGGATCAGATGTAATGAGTAGTTTTAACTTCTCAAATTCTGCGATATATTCCTTGTTTTTTTATATCAATGGTTGCATTCTTTTTCAGTTTTAGTCATTGGCTTCACTATGTGAGCGAAGCTTGGTATGAATTTTCTATAGTAACCACAAAGTCCTAACAATGACTTTATTTCTTTGGTTGTTTTTGCAATTGCGAAATTTTTTATTGCGCTAAGTTTTAGCGGATTAGGTTTTAAACCTTCAGTTGTAACAATGTGACCACGGAATTCAGTTTCCTTTTTCATAAGTTCACATTTATCCAATTGTAATTTTAAAATGGCAATAGTGACGATTTGTGTTCTTCCAATGAAGTGGAATATACTATTATGTCATCCATGTAAACCAGACAATCCTTATCGATTAAATCTTCTAAAATGTTGTTCATACAACGTTGAAGAGTAGCAGGAGTGTTTTTGAGTCCAAAAAGGCATATCGTCGGTCTTTGAGATTGAATCAGAATCCATTTGAATCTGATGAAAACCATTTGCTAGATCAATGGTAGTAAAATATTGACATTTTCCAAGTTTGTGTAATATATCAACCATTATTGGGATAGGGTGTTTATCATCTATTGTGATTTCATTTCAGTTTCGATAATCAATGACTATTCTGAATTTCCGTTTCCTGATGCGTCAGTTTTCTTTGGTACGATCTAAATTGGATAGCTGTAAAAAGAATTTGATTTTCGGATTATTCCCTGTTTTATCCTTTTTATACTCTTTTCGAAGAAAATAGTGTATTAAGTTTGTGCTGAAGTTTGTAACGCATAGAAGGATGCGTCGGAGACCCCCAAAAGTTATTGCCAGTATGCTTAGAATGACAATACAAATTGATCTAGCCATGTCCGTCTGTCTGTCTGTCTGTCTGTCTGTCTGTATGTATGCAAACTAGTCCCTCAGTTTTTGAGCTATCGCGATACAACTTTGCACAGATACTTATTATTCAAAGAGACATCACATTGGTTGGAGCCGGCCGGATCGGATCACTATATCTTATAGCTGCTACACAACTGGCAATGAATTAAATACGACAAAACGATTTTGTACAGCTTATGAAATTTCAGTGGTGCAGTTGGCAGAGTGAAAATTGCCTAAAAGAGTATAAAGAAAAGAATATAAGATCTTCGGCACGCTGAAGATAATCCTTCCCCACTTGTTTTTATTTGTGTTTCAACCTCTTTCTCCTATGCTTGTGTATATTTATAAGGTCGATTATAAATTGCATCCTCGTGTATAGTTTGTACAACATGTTTCTCTGTACTGTATGTCACTAACCTCAAAAAGGATTTTAGTTCATTTGTTCTTTTCTTCATCATTAAGAAGTTTTAATCTGAATTGATTATTGTCTTGAAGCATATTTTCGATTGCAAAGTTAAAAGGCCTATTTTCAGTAAAAGGTGGGTCAATGCAATCAATACCTGTGTCTATTATGTATGGTGGATCAAGGCAATAAACAATTGAGATATTTCCTTAATAAAGTTTTCATGATTGTATCTCATGATAAACGGGTAATCGCTTAATGTTACGATTCCTTCTTTATAATTTATTGTTGCTTGGCAAGCTTCAAGATAATCTTCAAGAAATTCTTTGGGGCTAAGGAAAATACATTGGTTTAAACAAATATTTCCATTTATTGAACTTTCATTTGGCATGTTCTCATTGCAAATTTTAATTCATTACATTTATAGAGGCGCCTGTATCTATTATGCATTTAAGATGCTCGTCATTCATGATTAATCAAATGAAGGAGTTTCTTCTGTTTCGGAGTCCGAGGCAGCTTGATGAAAATTTTCGCTTGTATCCATTTTGGTTTGACCGCTGGTACTTTCGCGTTGTCTTTTGACAGGCGGATTGGTACTAGGAAGAGCTTTATTTGATTGATAATTCATTTGATTTTGATTTCTACCCTGATTGAGATTTTGTCTGAATTCTTGGTGTAAATGTTGGTTGTTTTGGTTTGGGGTTTGTGAATTGGAATGGTTGTTAGTATTTGAAGGGCCTGCCACTGGGTAGTAATTATACCCTGAACCCATTAAAAATGGGTAAAAAGGGTATTATGGTTTTGTGCAAAAGTATGTAACAGGCATAAGGAAGCATCTCCGACCATATAAAGTATATATATTCTTGATCAGTATCAACAGCCGAGTCGATTTAGCCATGTCCGTCTGTCTGTCCGTCTGTCTGTCTGTATGAACACACAGATATCAGAGACAAATATTTCACTTTTTGGATATCACCCCCCAATCCCCCCAAAAGTTGAAAAAACGTATTTTTGAAGGTACGACCGTGCAATTTGGTTTGGACACACACTTTATAGTTATGATATGATATGCCCTAAAATTTCAGAATGATCGGACAATAAACAGAGAAGTTTTTTAAGATCTAACTTCCCAATGTGTGGGGCTCAGTGAAAAAGCAAGCTAACTGCTTAAACCGCTTGCACTGCTTGTACTGCTTGTACTGCAGCATGTGTATGTTTAGATAAGTATGAATGATTGTAAGGACTGGGTTCAGGGTATCTCCTAGTCGGGCACTCCCGACTAGAGCACTCCTACTTGTTTTTTATTATATGTGTCCCAGAATGTTTTCTTTAGTGGTCACAAAAAAGTTTTTTTTTTTTAAATAATATGTGGCCTGCGGTCACCGATACCTATAGGAAAGAACCGTTCATCCTGCCCTACACGTAGCTGCAACGTTGCAGAGGTAAAATACACCGATACACGAGACGCTCAAGGACACGACACTGAGCACTGATTCCTGGCTTACGTACTGGAAATGTTCGATTGCCTCAAAGGGGTAGAAGACGTATCATCAAGCAGCGCTACTATCCCAAGCGGGAGCGACTGTATCAATCCGTTGAAAAGTCCACACAATGCCCCATAGTTGTGGGCGACAAAAAAAACAGAGATTCTAATGTGCATAGGTAGTCCTCAACTCAACGCACGGTATATTTCCGAGTCGTACCCCTTGCCGAGGATACATCAAAAAATGCACTTTGGTGCCGGGATTGCGCGACGAACCACCTCGATCTCAAATGGCTTAACAGCATCGATAACCCAACCGGTCGAAGTGCAAGTTGGGCGTTGGAGCTGCAATAATATCAACAAGTATATCGCTATCTGGGACACTGCCTTACCAAGGAAGACTATGTACCAAGGAAGCTGTGGGTTGCACCAGAAAACGCGGGACCTAAGTGAGTGTCACGAATATCTCATAGCAGGTCACTTGGGTAACCGCAAAACGATTCCACACGTTACACAACGCTACTAGCCCGGAATTTTTGTTTACCAATCGCTCTTAAAAAAAAGTTTGTAAATAGGCAGACATGTAACTACAACACATAGTACAGCCCACAACAAATCTCAACAGTCAAATGGACCATCAAGATCATGCTGTCTCAGTATATCGAGGGCCACCAAAGACATAGGATAAGCTTTTGCCAGAGATCAGGTTGGCAATCAGCTCCAGCGCCTCCAATACCACCGTCTTCAGTCCAGCTGTCCTGGTGCAAGGTGACGATCCCCGCATGCCCTGAGCGTTATACGAAGAGGTCGACCAATTTATTTCCTTAAACCTCATCAGAAGAAAGAGAAGGATCTAAATGACGCCAGCTTGCAAGCTTTTTGGATATCAAATCACTTTAGACCGACCAAGACAGAGATTCTCAGTCCGATCACGAGGAATAAGGTCTGACTAAACACGTCGTCGCCGACACGAAGCCGAATCCCCAAGATCACCAAAGCCATACTAACAAAACTAAGTCTGTAATAATCCCTGTTTACCCAACTCAGTAAAATAATCACTAGCATTCCTATGACCCGTCTTATTGAGGAAACAGTAAAACCCCCTTCCTACAAATTGCCCCTCAACAAGGTGCGTAGCACCACATATACTTATGGCTTAGATTAAGTAATGAGATTTAGTATGTAAGATAGTATAAAGATAGCATTTTGTAAAATTGAGTCATTAAGAAAATTTAGTTGTAATTATTGAAGTTTAAGGTATATTTTAGTTAGTTGGTATTGGTATTTATATACATGATTTAAAACAAAATAAGCGAACCTTAGTAATCTGGCAGCCCTGCCGTAAGAAATAATCTGGTAGCACTGCAATACGCGGAAGCTCAAAACGATCGGACGTGACGCGGAAGAAAACAAGAAATAATAAAAAAGTGACATTTGACTGATCACGTTATTTGAAAAACAGCGTTACGAGGACCTGCGCCTATTGGTGCCTTAGTGTAACGCCGCTGATGCCGTCTTATAATATATCCGCAAACAATTTTCTTCCGTAGCGGACCGTTCAGATACCGAGTAAACTCTCCGGTGGGCCAAGTTTGAAATATATTTACATAAATCTAAAACTTATGACTCCCTTTGAAGCCTAAATCCCAGCCGCAGCTGTCCAGACATTTGGCATCTGTGGAGCAGGCGTGAGGAATGGTATAGCGAGTTTTCCGAGTATTACTTTAGACTCTGCGATGACCATCTCTTGAATCACTCTTGGGCATCGCTCTTATTGTAGTGGTGGGGGATCTTTAGGAGACTTGCAATAGCTAGCCGGCGGAATTTTACTCAAAACGCTGCGAATACCTGTCTCTTTGCCTCTTAGCCAACAAAGACACGGCCGTACTAGACATTGGCATAAATCCACAAAGTATAGAGACCCTTGAATAACATTTATTTATATTGTTGGTTATAAAAACAACCGGCGACACCACCACCATACGGTTGCCGCAGCTGTCCCAGGTCATGCCCAGAAAATTCCAAGTACTCTGTGGTTTGGCCTTGGACAAACTGAAACGCCGATCGTGAAGATTGAAAACTCCAACACTATACAAAACATTAGTCCTTCGAGACGGATTTTATATCAATCGTTAGACCCTAAGCTCCTTAAAAATAGTTAAGTACAAGCACATTCCGCGAACATATTCACACACATACATATTCCATATATGGACAAAGCTCTAATTTCTTGGTTTTGATTTCCTTTCAATAATTAATTCAATTATAAACAAGTAAGAGTGCTCTAGTCGGGAGTGCCCGACTACGAGATACCCTGAACCCAGTCCTTACAATCATTCATACTAATATAAACACACACATGCTGCAGTACAAGCAGTGCAAGCGGTTTAAGCAGTTAGCTTGCTCTTTCGCTGAGCCCCACACAATGGAAAGTTAAATCTTAAATAACTTCTGTGTTTATTGTCCGATCTTATTGAAATTTTTGAAGCAAACAATTGTCGATAATATGTGTTACCAAACCAAATTGCAAGGTCGTACCTTCAAAAATGGGTTTTTTTAACTTTTGGGGGTTTGGGGGGTGGTATCCAAAAAGTGAAATATTTGTTACATGTGTATGCTATTCGAGATTATACATGTCAAATTAGGGGCCTCTAGCTCTTATAACTTGTAAGTTATATCCAAAAAAACGCTGGTCTGAAATCGAAATTTATCGATAAATTTTGAACGGGACGAGCTATCGATAAATTTTAATAAACTTGATCTGTCCCGGGATTAGGAGAACTTATGTTCCAAATATGAAGTCTCTAGCTCTTGTAGTCTCTGATATCTGTGTGTTCATACAGACGGACAGACAGACGGACATGGCTAGATCGACTCGGCTGTTGATACTGATCAATAATATATATACTTTATATGGTCGGAGATGCTTCCTTATGCCTGTTACATACATTTGCACAAAACCATTATACCCTTTTTACCCATTTTTAATGGGTTCAGGGTATAAAAATCAAGCCACATACCCACTCCACATACCCACTCCCTACACATACAAACATACACGCACCCAACATTCATATCCGCAATAACATTTTTGCATCCGTACATATCACATGGGCGGTCTCTGGGAAGCGGGAATGAAGAGTTTTTAAACTCTCTTCTACAAATCGACGGGCACTCTCAAATATACATTTGAAGAACTCCTCTGTGGGATAGAAGCCTGCCTGGACTCCCGGCCCATTTCATCCATGTCAGAAGAACATACTGATTTGCTTTCTTTGACTCCTGGTCGCTTTATGATTAGCGCACCCTTGCTATATAAGGAAGTTCGCAAAGTCAATCCTGAACCAATGGCAGCGCTTGAAATCATTGACTCAGCAGTTCTGTCCGCGCTGAAAACCGGCATATCTTATGGAATTACACAAACGCACCAAGCAACATCCAAAGGGGAACCTCCAGACTGGCGACTTGGTGATTGCCAAGGAAGACGATCAACAATCGAGTACAAGTCACATATAAAGGATCGGATTCTAACGTTCGTGTGGTACATATCCTCCCGACACGCGGTATCATCAAAAGGTGAGTGGCAAAACTTATCATTCCTCCAATCGAAGCCGATATCCCAATCCAAAGGCCAGAGTATTCATCATCCTAACGTCCGGATAATTAATACAATAATTTTTTTTTACATCTCATTAACATACATAGCTCAGATGGCACCAGCTCAGAGAAAGATGGCACGTCAGCCTGAAGCGACAACACCCGAACACAGATGTTCTCGTGGAACACAGTCTTTCTGCTGCCGAGTCTGCTGCCAATAAAGAAATGTGGCTGTTTCCAGCGGCTGGGTGCTGAGAAGCATCTCCAGGCTGTAATAATCAGCAAATATTGCGCCAACTGCTTGGCTCACCAGCATTGTGGTGATTCATGCCAAAGCGCAGACCGGTGCCGGATCTACCAGGATCACCACACTTTGCTGCACATCAGCGACTGCGCACGACGGGACCAGTCGCCCCAGCGGCCGGTATCAGACCGGCCTCAGTGGAACAACACATCATCCAGACCAGACCGTCACACTCCCAACGGTCTCCGACTCCATGCAACGCTTCCAAAGCATCACTATCACTGACCACGCTGCTCCAAATCAAAGCAACGACCGTCCTTCCCACGGTCACAGCAGTCGTCGATCGTGGTAAAAGATGGACCGATGATCGGGCGCTTATATACCCATTCAACCCATTCACCCCAGTTAGCATTGGCGCCTCGTTGGCAGCCAAATTAAGGCTGCCAACAATCCGCGTAGGGGACCTCCGAGTATGCAACGCAGTAATCCGCTGAAAAACCGACCCAGAATATGGTTGGAGGCCGTCCTAAAGTTCGAAGTCAACTTAAAGGCTCAGACTCAATAAAAACTGGCTGGAGAGGAGGTCCGAGCCAAGACCCGTGACTTACGACTGGCCGACGTGCACCTTTTCCGCTCCGGGCCTGTACCCGTCCATAATCCACTCTGTAGACGCAGCAACCCGCCCCCTTCCGTTCTTTCAAATTACCTTTATTGCAATTCCGCAGTATTGCAAGGGGAGCGCAGTTTTAGTCATTGGCTTCACTATGTGAGCGAAGCTTGGTATGAATTTTCTATAGTAACCACAAAGTCCTAACAATGACTTTATTTCTTTGGTTGTTTTTGCAATTGCGAAATTTTTTATTGCGCTAAGTTTTAGCGGATTAGGTTTTAAACCTTCAGTTGTTACAATGTGACCAAGGAATTCAGTTTCCTTTTTCATAAATTCACATTTATCCTACTGTAATTTTAAATTGACTTCCCTGAGTTTCTTGAAATCCATATAGACCAGACAATCCTTATAGATTAAATCTTCTAAAAGTTTGTTCATACAACGTTGAAAAGTTGCAGGAGCGTTTTAGAGTCCGAAAGGCATTCGAGTGTATTCGTAATGGCCATTTTTCGTCGAGAAAGCGGTCTTTGGGATTGAATCAGAATCCATTTGAATCTGATGAAAGCCTTTTGCTAGGTCAATGGTAGTGAAATATTGACATTTTCCAAGATTGTCTAATATATCATCCATTATTGGGGTAGGGTATTTATCATCTATTGTGATTTCATTTAAGTTTCGATAGTCAATGACTATTCTGAATATTTGTTTTCCTGATGCGTCACTTTTCTTTGGTACGATCCAAATTGGTGAGCAGTAAGGATTATTCCCTGTTTTATCATTTCTTTTATTTGTGTTTCAACCTTTTTGTCATATGTTTGTGGATATTTATAATGTCGTTTATAAATTGCATCCTCGTATTTAGTTTGTATGACATGTTTAATAGTACGTATGAAAGTAAAATTTTCACTTTCTCTGTACTGTATGTCACTAAAATCAAATAGGATTTTAGTTAACTTGGTCATTTCTTTCATCGTTAAGATGTTCTGATCTGAAGCTCGTTTTCGATTGCAAAGTTGCGATTCAGTAGAAGGTGGGCCAAGGCAATCAATATCTGTGTCTACTATGTGGGGTGGATCAAGGCAAAAATCAGTTGCGGTCTTGTCCTTTATAAAGTTTTCATGATTGTATCTCATGATAAACGGGTAATCGCTTAATGTTAAGATTCCTTCTTTATAATTAATTATTGCTTGGCTTCAAGATAATCCCTGCCTAATAATACATCGTAATTTTCTGAGAATTCGTGTATGTAAAAGGTTTGATGTGACGGACAAAGTTTGTTTGGGGCTAAGGAAATAAATTGGTTTAAACAAATATTTTCATTTATTGTTTGAGCTTTCATTTGGCATTTTTTAATTGGAAAGTCCACAAAATTTGATTTCATTAAATATATAGAAGAGCCTGCATCTATTATGCATTTAAGATGATTGTCATTCATGATTAATCGAATGATGGGGTTTCTCCTATTTCGGAGCCCGAGGCTGCTTGATGAAAATTTTCGCTTGGTTCCATCTTGGATTGACCGCTAGTACTTTTGCGTTGTCTTTTGACAGGCGGATTGGTACTAAAAGGAGTTTTATTTGATTGGTAATTCATTTGATTTTGGTTTATACCTTGTCTAAGATTGTGTCTGGTGTAATTGTTGGTTGTTTTGGTTAGGGTTTTTTGAATTGGAATGATTGTTAGTATATGATGGTCCTGCCACAGGGTAGTAATTTTGATTTACATTATTTCTTGATGAATTGTTGTTATTGTTGGGTTTAGTACGATCGCAAAGTTGGTTTTCATACAATCCCTCTTTTGGTGCAACTTGTTTTAATATTGATACTGTTGTAATGTCATGTCTAGCAAGAGTCATGAATATTATGTCAGGTAGTTTTCTTCTAATTACATCTTTGGTGGAGTTGCTCGTAGCATTTGTATACAAAATTGTGTTCGAAGTTATTCCTTCTATTATTCTATTCTAAGTCTTCAACAAACTTCCGTTAAAATTAGTGTTGTCCAAGCTGCGTAGTAATTCTTCAAATGGGGTCTGCGTCTTAAATTCTTCAATGAGGGCGTTCCTTAATTTCTCCCAGATTGTAGCTGCTGTTATTTGAGTGACGCGTTGCGCTGATCCAGTCGTCTGTAGCTCAATTGCTCCGAAAAATACGCTGTGCTGTCTGACATCAATGGTTGGGTATAACTGCATTATATAATCCACTCTTCTCATGAACTCCGTGAGTTGTTCTGTTTCTCCATCGTAGACGGGCACTTGTTTTATTTGGCCCAGAGAGATGTTTAAGATGTAGCTCGGATAATTATTTGAGTTGTTGGGGGTGCCATTGGTCGGAGCCGGCCCGATCGGACCACTATATCTTATAGCTGCCATGCAACTCGAAGTCGGTTTTGGCCATATATCCCATGTTTTTAAAGCTATCGCGATACAACTTTGCACAGATACTTCTTATTCAAAGAGACATCACATTGGTCAAAGCCGGCCGGATCGGATCACTATATCTTATAGCTGCTATACAATTGGCAATGAATTAAATATTCTTTGAACGAACAAAAAAATTGCCTAAAGGTTCGAAAAGAGTATAAAATCTTCGGCACGCCGAAGATAATCCTTCCCACTTGTTTTTTTTTTATAAGATCTTTAATTTAACCCAGGATTAAAATGTATCCTTTAATGGTCAAAAGTCACTTATTCACGCAAAAAATTCTTCCTTAGCGGTTGTGTATTATTAGTGTTGATTGTTTAAGTTCAATTTGTGAATTTTGACTTTGTATATCGCTGATCCTTAGTAGCATTTTTATTTCAGTTGATAAACTTTTACACTTAACACATCCTACCGGCTGCGCCAACTACGAGTTCACTACACGTTGGTGTTATAAAAAAATGTTTTATTTTTATTTAAACGCGAATTAGAGAAAATCGGTGTTTCGAGTATTAATCTAGACCAAAGAATTAAATGAGGTTGGGCGTTTAATAAGCCTTTCCTGATGAGCTTTGGAAAGATTGGCTTTTAAGAGATTGAGCTGTCAGCTGTTATATAAACAGAGATCTGATAAATCCCTCTCTTGCAACTATGACGAAAGATTTAGGATGCCTTGCATCAGCCTGGATTTATGTCACGACGACAGAATTGACCCTTTGGTAGAAATATAGATTCAAGCCTGTATTTTAGAATATATATGCGATCCTGGGAGCGCTTGAATTATTTTCCCAGTGGTATCTTCCTACATGATAATATAGTTTGGGTGCGAGTATATAATTGGTATTAGGTGCAATACATATGTGGGTGCGAATATATAGAGGGTATTAGGTGCAATACATATGTCACTATATATATAATACAAAAGCAATGCCACGCGAAAAATAATGCCAAGCAAAGCAACGCGCACTCTTAGTTAATTGAAGCCAAAAAGAACCGAACACTTATGTAAACAGACTTTGGGGACAAGCAAATAGGGCTCTCAAAATAAAACCTCGCGAAGACTGAATTTTTCTCTTGTTGTGGAAAATGGTAAACGTAAGCTGGGTGTTCTATTAAAGGAAGGATGAGCTTCTGAACATGACAAATGAGCTTGGACTGGATACTGATGGCAGTGTATCAATCCGTTGAAAAGTCCACAATGCCCCCATAGTTGTGGGCGATAAAAAAACAGGCGAGATTCTAATGTGCATACGTAGTCGTCAACTCAACGCACGGTATGTTTTCGAGTCGTATCCCTTGCCGAGAATACATCACATCCTGGAGAGGTTACAAAAGGCGAAATATATATCGACGCTCGACTTGCAAAGTGCCTACTGGTAGATTCAAATGACAGTCGGCAGCAGAAAATGCACTTACGGTGCCGGGATTTCGGGTCGGGAGCCGTGCTGACACATCAGTCGACGATTGTCCCGTACCGACGATAATTAATCTGCGATGGAATAGGAATGTCTGGACCACCCGCTTTGATGCTTCCTGGAAGGGTATAGATGCGATGTCGTTACGAACCACCTCGCTCTCAAATGGCTTAACAGCATCGATAGCCCGACCGGTCAAAGTGCAAGTTGGGCGTTAGAGTTGGAATAATATCAACAAGTATGTTGCTATCTGGGACACTGCCTCACCAAGAAAGACTATGTACCAAGGAAGCTGTGGGTTGCATCAGACCATAACACGCGGGACCTAAGTGAGTGCCACGAATATCCGCTAAACGATTCCACGCGTTACACAACGCTACTGGCCCGGACTTTTTGCGATGTAGCTCGCTATGTAAAAGGCTGTCATATATTAAAAATCAGCAAATTGAAGCCAGCCGGTAAAATAGTAAGACGCCAAGACTCCGAACACTGTGTTCAGATTTTGTCGGTCCACTGACTCGGTCGGAACAATGGCACACAATGTTATTAGTATGCTTTGACTGCTATATATATTGTTTAGAATTTGTTGAAAACTAAGATTCTAATATTGTGAAATTAATAAACACTTTATATGTTTTATTTGTTTGGCTCTATATTCAAATAAACTTCCAAATGGAATATTTTTCATCATCAAAAGGCTTTCTGTTTCGCTTTGCCTTTTCCATCCTACTTTTCACATACACATACCGCTAGACGAGTGTAGGTACACGCAACTGGATTTCAAAACTGAATTTCACGACTATACGTAATTTCACAACTAAACGTAATTTCGCAAAACTTTCTGTAGGCATGGACTGGGCCCATAACCTGTTGAAAACTGAGATTCTAATATTATGAAATTAATAAACACTTTATATGTTTTATTTTATTTTTGTTTGTGGTTTAAGTTACCAAGGTACCCGTGGGTAAAATGGATTTATTTGGCCGACCCCGTTGTATAACAGGGAAAACGCCACGGCAATTGTGTTATATTGATTACAATATATATTTTTCGTCGCTCGAATTAGCGTACATAGCCAGATACACACTGGATCCAGTACTCCGGGAGATACCACGTGGAGGCCACACAATTTGACAAAGTGCATACGAGTCGACTTGACCAATGGCTTACGAATTACGCATATGCCCTTCTGCACCGGACCGTTTATCTCCCTATGTTTTATTTGTTTGGCTCTATATTTCAATTAATTGAGCTTCTTTTCAAATCGCAACAGCGACACCACATCTACACGGTTTCACGTACAAGACAAAAAAAAACTTCAAGTGTGACCAAGCTAATTGTTTGTATAAATACTCAATATGGTATTCTTTCTGCGAAAGTAAACCGATAATTTGGATAAAATTTACATCAATTTGTAGATAAAACAAGTAAGAGTGCTCTAGTCGGGAGTGCCCGACTACGAGATACCCCTGAACCCAGTCCTTACAATCATTCATATTAATCTAAACACACACATGCTGCAGTACAAGCAGTACAAGCAGTGCAAGCGGTCTAAGCAGTTAGCTTGCTTTTCGCTGAGCCCCACATAATGGAAAGTTAAATCTTAAATAACTTCTGTGTTTATCGTCCGATCTTATTGAAATTTTTGGGGCAAACAATTGTCAATAATATGTGTGACCAAAACCAAATTGCAAGGTCGTACCTTCAAAAATGCGTTTTTTAACTTTTGGGGGGTTTTGGGGGTGGTATCCAAAAAGGGGAAAATTTGTTCATGTGTATGCTATTCGAGATTATACATGTCAAATTAGGGGCCTCTAGCTCTTATAACTTGTAAGTTATATCCAAAAAACGATGGTCTGAAATCGAAATTTATCGATAACTTTTGAACGGGACGAGCTATCGATACACTCTAATAAACTTGATCTGTCCTGGGATTTTATCGATAACTTTTGAACGGGACGAGCTATCGATAAATTTTAATAAACTTGATCTGTCCCGGGATTAGGAGAACTTATGTTCCAAATATGAAGTCTCTAGCTCTTGTAGTCTCTGATATCTGTGTGTTCATACAGACAGACAGACGGACAGACGGACAGACGGACAGACGGACAGACAGACGGACATGGCTAGATCGACTCGACTGTTGATACTGCTGATCAATAATATATATACTTTATATGGTCGGAGATGCTTCCTTATGCCTGTTACATACTTTTGCACAACTTCATTATACCCTTTTTACCCATTTTTAATGGGTTCAGGGTATAACAAGTGGGGAAGGATTATCTTCGGCGTGCCGAAGATTTTATACTTTTTCGAACCTATAGGCAATTTTCACTCTCCCCCCCCCCCCCCCCCCCCCCCCCCCCCCCCCCCCCCCCCCCCCCCCCCCCCCCCCCCCCCCCCCCCCCCCCCCCCCCCCCCCCCCCCCCCCCCCCCCCCCCCCCCCCCCCCCCCCCCCCCCCCCCCCCGCCCCCCGCACCACTTGAAATTTCATATAAGCTGTACAAAATCGTTTTGTCGCGTAACATTTTTTTTTTTTGTTCTAAGAATATTTAATTTATTGCCAGCTGTATAGCAGCTATAAGATATAGTGATCCGATCCGGCCGGCTCCAACCAATGTGATGTCTCTTTGAATAATAAGTATCTGTGCAAACTTGTATCGCGATAGCTTTAAAAACATGGGATATATGGCCAAAACCGACTTCGAAATGTATGGCAGCTATAAGATATAGTGATCCGATCCAGCCGGCTCCAAACCAATGTGATGTCTCTTTGAATAATAAATATCATCGCAAAGTTTCATCGCAATAGATTAAAAAACATTGGATATATGGCCAAAACCGACTTCGAGTTGTATGGCAGCTATAAGATATAGTGGTCCGATCCGGCCGGCTCCGACCAATGTGCTGTCCCCTTAAATAATAAGTGTCTGTGCAAAGTTTTATCGCGATAGCTCAAAAACTGAGGGACTAGTTTGCATACATACAGACAGACAGACAGACAGACAGACAGACAGACAGACAGACAGACAGACAGACAGACAGACAGACAGACAGACGGACATGGCTAGATCAATTTATAATGTCATTCTAAGCATACTGGCAGTAACTTTTGGGGGTCTCCGACGCTTCCTTCTATGCGTTACAAACTTCAGGACAAACTTAATATACTATTTTCTTCGAAAAGAGTATAACAAGTAAGAGTGTTTCAGTCGGGAGTGCCCGACTACGAGATACCCTGAACCCAGTCCTTACAATCATTCATACTAATCTAAACACACACATGCTGCAGTACAAGTAGTGCAAAAGGGCTTAGCAGTTAGCTTGCTTTTTCGCTGAGCCCCACACAATGAAAAGTTAAATCTTAAATAACTTCTGTTTTTATTGTCCAATCATATTGAAATTTTTGGGGCAAGCAATTGTCGATAATATGTGAGACCAATCCAAATTGCAAGGTCGTACCTTCAAAAATGGGTTTTTTTGAACTTTTGGGGCTTTTGGGGGTGGTATCCAAAAAGTGAAATTTTTACATTATACATGTGTACGCTATTCGAGATTATACATGCAAATTTGGGTCTCTAGCTCTTATAACTTTGAAGTTATGTCCCTAAAACTCTAGTCTGGAAATGGAAATTTATCGATAACTTTTAAACGGTACGAGCTATCGATAAAATGAAATAAACTTGATCTGTCCGATCGGAGAACTTATTTTCCAAATATGAAGTCTCTAGCCTTGTAGTCTCTGATATCTGTGTGTTCATACAGACGGACAGACGGTCAGACGGACAGACAGACGGACATGGCTAGATCTACTCGGCTGTTGATACTGATCAATAATAACTTTATATGGTCGGAGATGCTTCCTTATGCCTGTTACATACTTCTTGCACAAAACCATAACAATTTTTTACCCATTTTTAATGGGTTCAGGTATAAAGAAAAACAAGTAAGAGTGCTCTAGTCGGGAGTGCCTGACTAGGAGATACCCTGAGCCCAGTTCTGACATCCATTCATACATATCGACAATTGCTTGCCCCAAAAATTTCAATAAGATCGGACAATAAACACAGAAGTTATTTAAGATTTAACTTTCCATTGTGTGGGGCTCGGTGAAAAGCAAGCTAACTGCTTAAACCGCTTGCACTGCTTGTACTGCTTGTACTGCAGCATGTGTGTGTTTAGAGTAGTACGAATGATTGTAAGGACTGGGTTCAGGGTATCTCGTAGTCGGGCACTCCCGACTAGAGCACTCTTACTTGTTTTTTCTTTTATACCCTGAACCCATTAAAAATGGGTAAAAAGGGTATTATGGTTTTGTGCAAAAGTATGTAACAGGCATAAGGAAGCATCTCCGACCATATAAAGCATATATATATTCTTGATCAGTATAAACAGTCGAGTCGATTTAGCCATGTCCGTCTGTCTGTCTGTCCGTCCGTCCGTCCGTCCGTCCGTCTGTCTGTATGAACACGCGGATATCAGAGACTACAAGAGCTAGAGACTTCATACTTTGAATATAAGTTCTCGTAATCCCGGGACAGATCAAGTTTATTTCATTTTATCGATAACTCGTCCCGTTTAAATGTTATCGATAAATTTGGATTTCAGACTAGCGTTTTTGGGCCTTAACTTAAAAGTTATAAGGGCTAGAGGCCCCAAATTTGGCATGTATAATCTCGAAAAGCATACACATGTAACAAATATTTCACTTTTTGGATACCACCATCCAATCCCCCCAAAAGTTCAAAAAACTCATTTTTGTAGGTATGACCTTGCAATTTGGTTTGGTCACACATTTTATTGCCAATGTTATGTCCTACAACTTTTAGAAAGATCGGACAGTAAACACAGAAGTTATTTAAGATTTTACTTTCCATTGTGTAGGGCTCAGTGAAAAAGCAAGCTAACTGCTTAAACCGCCTGCACAGCTTGCAGTATGTGTGTGTCTGTATGTATGCACACTATTAGGCAAGTATGAATGGATGTCAGAACTGGGCTCAGGGTATCTCCTAGTCGGGCACTCCCGACTAGAGCACTCTTACTTGTTATACCCTGAACATATTAAAAATGGGTAAAAAGGGTATTATGGCTTTGTGCAAATGTATGTAACAGGCATAAGGAAGCATCTCCGACCATATAGAGTATATATATTATTGATCAGTATCAACAGCCGAGTCGATCTAGCCATGTCCGTCTGTCTGTCCGTCTGTATGAACACACAGATATCAGAGACTACAAAAGCTAGAGACTTCATATTTGGAACATAAGTTCTCCAAATTCCGGGACAGATCAAGTTTATTTCATTTGATCGATAACTCGTCGCATTCAAAAGTTATCGATAAATTTTGATTTTAGACTAGCGTTTTTGGGACATAACTTCAAAGTTATAAGAGCTAGAGACCCCAAATTTGGCATGTATAATCTCGCATAGCATACACATGTAAATATTTCACTTTTTGGATACCACCCCCAAACCCCCCAAAAGTTAAAAAAACGCATTTTTGAAGGTACGACCTTGCAATTTGGTTTGGTAACACATATTATTGACAATTGCTTACCCCAAAAATTTCAATAAGATCGGACAATAAACACAGAAGTTATTTAAGATTTAACTTTCCATTGTGTGGGGCTCAGCGAAAGAGCAAGCTAACTGCTTAAACCGCTTACACAGCTTGTACTGCTTGTACTGCAGCATGTGTGTGTTTAGAGTAGTACGAATGATTGTAAGGACTGGGATCAGGGTTTCTCGTAGTCGGGCACTCCCGACTAGAGCACTCTTACTTGTTATACCCTGAACCCTTTAAAAATGGGTAAAAAGGGTATAATGAATTGTGCAAAAGTATGTAACAGTATGTAAAGTATATATATTATTGATCAGTATCAACAGCCGAGTCGATCTAGCCATGTCCGTCTGTCTATCCGTCTGTATGAACACACAGATATCAGAGACTACAAAAGCTAGAGACTTCATATTTGGAACATAAGTTCTCCAAATTCCGGGACAGATCAAGTTTATTTCATTTGATCGATAACTCGTCGCATTCAAAAGTTATCGATAAATTTTGATTTTAGACTAGCGTTTTTGGGACATAACTTCAAAGTTATAAGAGCTAGAGACCCCAAATTTGGCATGTATAATCTCGCATAGCATACACATGTAAATATTTCACTTTTTGGATACCACCCCCCAAACCCCCCAAAAGTTAAAAAAACGCATTTTTGAAGGTACGACCTTGCAATTTGGTTTGGTAACACATATTATTGACAATTGCTTACCCCAAAAATTTCAATAAGATCGGACAATAAACACAGAAGTTATTTAAGATTTAACTTTCCATTGTGTGGGGCTCAGCGAAAGAGCAAGCTAACTGCTTAAACCGCTTACACAGCTTGTACTGCTTGTACTGCAGCATGTGTGTGTTTAGAGTAGTACGAATGATTGTAAGGACTGGGATCAGGGTTTCTCGTAGTCGGGCACTCCCGACTAGAGCACTCTTACTTGTTATACCCTGAACCCATTAAAAATGGGTAAAAAGGGTATAATGAATTGTGCAAAAGTATGTAACAGTATGTTAAGTATATATATTATTGATCAGTATCAACAGCCGAGTCGATCTAGCCATGTCCGTCTGTCTATCCGTCTGTATGAACATACAGATATCAGAGACAACAAGAGCTAGAGACTTCATATTTTGAACATAAGTTCACCTAGTCCCGGGACAGATAAAGTTTATTTCATTTTATCGATAACTCGTACCGTTGAAAAGTTATCGATAAATTTCGTTTTAAGACCAGCGTTTTTGGGACATAACTTCAAAGTTATAAGAGCTAGAGACCCCAAATTTGGCATGTATAATCTCGCATAGCATACACATGTAAATATTTCACTTTTTTGATACCACCCCCCAAACCCCCCAAAAGATCAAAAAACGCATCTTTGAGGGTACGACCTTGCAATTTGGTTTGGTCACACATATTATTGACAATTATTTGCCCAAAATTTTCAATAAGATCGGACAATAAACACAGAAGTTATTTAAGACTTAACTTTCTATTGTGTGGGGCTCTGCGAAAAAGCAAGCTAACTGCTTAAACCGCTTGTACTGCTTGTACTGCAGCATGTGTGTGCTTAGATTAGTATGAATGATTGTAAGGACTGGGTTCAGGGTATCTCGTACTCGGGCACTCCCGACTAGAGCACTCTTACTTGTTTTTCTTGTTCCCACCAATGGCTTAGAACAAAAACAAAACAAGTAAGTTTTAAACAGTCTGCTTATCAAGTGATTTTGTCGTCATACATCAAAACGGTTTGTGGTGTAAGGGGTAAAGTGTCGCGCTGACAAACGCATGGTCCCAGGTTCGTTCTCCGCGGCGACTGATCGATTATTTTCATTTATTTTCTTATTCTTACAAATATTTGGTTTCTAATTATTAAATACCTTGAATTTAATATTTTCAAAGAAAAATTTAAATTCATATGATACCAATTCCTAGAGCAATAAATATAAATGACACGTGATAAAACGAGTTTTTTCAGCATATGAAATTTCAGTGGTGCGGTTGGCAGAGTAAAGTTGCCTAAAGGTTCGAAAAGAGTATAAGATCTTCGGCACGCCGAAGATAATCTTTCCCCACTTGTCATACTCTTTTCAAAGAAAATAAAGTATTCACTTTGTGCTGAAGTTTTTAATGCATAGAAGGAAGCGTCGGAGACCCCCAAAAGTTACTGCCAGTATGCTTAGAATGACAAAACAAATTGATCCAGCCATGTCCGTCTGTCTGTCTGTCTGTCAATATGTATGCAAACTAGTCCCTCAGTTTTTGAGCTAACACGATGCAACTTTGCTCTGACACTTAATATTCAAGGGGACAGCACATTGGTCAGAGCCGGCTGGATCGGACCACTATATCTATAGCTGCCATACAACTCAAAGTCGGTTTTGGCCATAAATCCGATGTTTTCAAAGCTATCGCGATAAAATTTTGCACAGATACTTATTATTCAAAGAAACAGCACATTGGTCGGAGCCGGCTGGATCGGACCATTATATCTATAGCGCCATACAACTCAAAGTCGGTTTGGCCATAAATCCGATGTTTTCAAATCAATTGCTTTCTATTTCCTTGTACACTTGAACATCCTTATCACTCATCAATGGGTAAAACTGCAAATCCATTTAGTCATAAACAGCGAAGATATGCGTTATTAAATATTTTGAAAGAACAGGTGCATATGAGCAAACAAACGCAAGGAAAAGTGAGCTTTTGACAGTCTGCTCGTCAAGGGATTTTGTCATCGATCATCAAAACAGTTTGTGGCGTAGGGGGTAAAGTGACGCCCTGGCAAACGAAAGGGCGCCGGTACGAATCTCAGCGTTGAATGGTCATTTATTTTCCAATATTTACCAATTCTTAGAGCAAAAAAATAAATGCCAAGCGATAAAACGATTTTTTACTACTTTTGAAATTTCAGTGGTGCAGTTGGCAGAGTGAAAATACATATACCATATGTACATATATTTACATTTATTTATATACACCATCAAAATATCGGGAAAAGACCTCTACCGAAATGCTGCTGCTATCGATAGTGGCTCCATGTTGCATGTTAGATGTTACTCTGTTTGAATAGCCTATAATTGTACTAAACATATACTTCAATTCAGTGCTGTCAAACGCAACTGCAATATTGTCATAACATTTGTCATCTGCGGAAATACCCACATAAATATACTGTGAGAATTTCGTTACATTGCGTTGCGCTGCTTAAACAATTTTCCGTGCATGTATTGTGTACGTCGCATTGTAACCATAAAACTCGCATTGCTTTCCGTAATTTCATTATCATTGTTTTGAATTCTGTGCAATCGACCTTGTTTATTATTTTTGTGGCTAAGTAATATTCATCCATCTCCCTAGTGTATATCGTTTGAGCTATGCCGAAGCGTGGCGGGGGGGGCGGTCAGCGTTACTACAACAATGTTGGGAATGCCAGTTGCGGTGGATCACGCTTTTCCGCGTTAAAAGGCTACGATGGTAGGTTAGCTGTATGGCTTGGCATTTAGATTGGGTTAATAATTTTAAGTTGCCATTACAGATGTGGACGATCATCAACGTCGAAAGGATCGGAATAAGCGACGCGTCAGCTTCAAAACCTTACAGTTTCCTCACAAAAGCGATGTCAAGCAACGACTTCAGGATGTACATCGCTGGGATGAGGATGACGACATGACTGAAATTACAACCACAGTGAAGGTTTGTTTTTACCAGGACTTGCGCATCCAACCAACATTGCTTGCTAACCCATTTAATTGCAGGATCGTCCCAGTTCGCGGCGTCGCGGCTCACCCATCCCACGTAGCAAACTTGTGCCAAATGGCGCTGGCTGGTATCAAGTGACAGTAAGTGGCCTCTATTTATACGCATAAACAAGCATCCCGGAAACACGGTGGACAACTGCTCGATAAAATGTTTTTTGCTTATTGGGTAAATTTTTAATTTTCGTCAGATTAGATTCACATTCATATTGAAAACTGCACATTGAGTAGTAACGAAGAATTGATTTTGAAATTATGGAAAATCCGCCCCCAAGATCTGAAAACTGTTACAGGAAATATATTCATTTATCATCCAATCGGGTTAAAGTCATTCTCAATAATGAAATACAAAATTCTTACATAACGATAAACCATTTATTTTTGAAACTCACCCATCTTGGGAGAAAATTGGGCTCAACCTCTTCGAATATAAAATTTAAAGTTTATTAAAAACTGCATACCAATACTTTTGAAAATTCACCACCTTGGGATATAAATTTGCGGTCAAGGTTGTAATGGCGAAAGTTTAGTTTTTGTTTTTCATCCGATTGTGTTCATTGAAAACTACGTATGAATTTTTTGAAAAATTCACTCCCCCAAAAGTTAGATCCAGTATGCTTAAATTGACAAATCAAATTGAGCTAGCCATGTCCGTCTGTCTGTATGTATGTAAACTAGTCCCTCAGTTATTCAGCTATCGCTTCAAAAGCCTGGACAAAGGTTCATTATTCAAAGGGACACTATATCTTATAGCTGCCATACAACTAATAGCCGGTTTGGGCAATATATCCCATGTTTTTTAAACCTATCGCCTTTAATTTCATTGCACATTCTTATTACTCAAACATTTTATGCTCTTCAAATGCATATAAAAATGCTTTGAACTCGCGATTTTCAAATATTGGGAAAATTCGTCAACAATGTCGGCAAATGGCGGGAATACGGCTAAATAAAATATCGATTGTTTTTCATTCGATCGTGATAAAACTCATTTTTAAAGGTAAAATTTTAAATATTGAAGTCGCCTACGAATCTTTGAATTATGTACTCTCTTGGTGGAAAATAGAGTGTCAAGGTGTACGGCCGAAAGTTAAATGTTCTTACAATTTATTTCAAAATCATTTGCTCCATATAGATTGGAGTAGTATTTGAATCGTGATTTTAAAATTTGGAAATTCCGGAAAATATAGAAGTTTTTTTATACTCTTTTCGAAGAAAATAGTATATTAAGTTTGTGCTGAAGTTTGTAACGCATAAAACTGCCATACAACTGGAAATAAATTTAGTATTTCAATTCAAATTGATATCATATGATCGAAAAGAGTACAGAATCTTCGGCACGCCGAAGATAATCCTTTCCCACTTGTTTTTGTTAACTCACTTTATTATTGATTATTATTATTATTTATGTGTATGTTTGTTTTTCAAATGATTTTGTACTATAGTGTTGCATGAGGGGCACTTTAATTTAGGCCGGTACTCTTGTTCCAAACCGCGATCTATAAACTTAGCCAATTTGGTATTATAGTCAGCGACTAATAGATCCCAACACTCTGTACATATTTTTAAATGTCCACAAGGGTAAATAGTCACTTGCCTAACATTTTCAAAGCATCATTGGTTGGTTGGACATGAAGCGGGCTAACTTTCTTCTGAATCGTCATCGTCGGAAAGTTCATAATTATTGTTTTCTGGTCTAGCATCATCGACACATGAAAAGTCTTCCAACTCCTCGCAAATTTTTGTCCCAGGACATGACATGCGATTAAAGAATATGGCTCCAGTATTTGTTCCATTTTTCAACAGCTTACTTGCTTCTGCAATTTGTTTTGCGCTTTTCTAATAAATTTATAATTCAATAATAAAGTCCATTTAAAATTTGATTAGTTTTTATGAAAAAAAATTTGTTTTCATCAATACCCCTTACGCCACAACCTGCTATTGTGTTCGATGACAAAATAGCTTGAAGAGCAGACTGTTTTTTTCAAAATATTTAATGGCGCTTATCTTCGCTATTTATGACTCAATCGTTTTGCAATTTTACCCATTGATGAGTTATAGGGATGTTCAAGTGTACAAGGAAATTCAAAGCAATTGCTTTGAAAACATGGGATTTATGGCCAAAACCGACTTAGAGTTATATGGCAGCTATAAGATATAGTGGTTCGACCCGGCCGACACCGACCAATGTGCTGTTTTTTTGAATAATAGGTAGGTGTACAAAGTTTAATCGTGGTAGCTTTGAAAACATGGGATTTATGACCAAAACCGACTTCAAGTTGTATAGCAGCTATAAGATGTAGTGGTCCTATCCAACCAGCTCCGACCAATGTGCTGTCCCCTTGAATAATAAGTGTCTGTGCAAAGTTGCATCGCGATAGTTCAAAAACTGAGGGACTAGTTTGCATACATACAGACAGACGGACATGGCTAGATCAATTTGTTTTGTTTTTCGAAACATACTAGCAGTAACTTTTGGGGGTCTCAGACGCTTCCTTCTATGCGTTACAAACTTCAGCACAAACTTAATATACTATTTTCTTCGAAAAGAAGATCATTAAACTTTGCGACAATTAATATTAAAAAAACCTTGCTGAAAAATATTAAGATTTGTGATCTTGGCTTTAATATAAAGTTGCAAGTTAGGTGTGAAATCGAAATATTTTGAAAAACTTTTTTTTTTTTAAATACATTTCTTTGAGGATTACAGGCAAACAAAGCAAAATGAGATCGAAACTGCTAATTTTAGCTATCGTCAGGTGTCCAATTTTACTTGTGTATCTTTGTTTGTTTTCATAAGTGCAAATTTTTGTTTGTAAATTTCTTAATTAAAATTACGAAATCTTATTATTGCTTTTTGCTTGCTCCCACCTGCTCCGCACTCAGTTTATAAACAAATTTTTGCTCTCAGGCCTAGTTCATTTTACAAAACAATGTTTCCCAGTAGAATAAACCTTTTTTGTTTTAATCATACTACATATTTTTGTTGAGTTCATTATTATTATGTAAAAATTAATACATTTAATACTTCTGTTGATTTAAAAACATTTTTAGTAAGCTTATTTGTAAATAATTTCGTTAAACAGCAACAGAAACAACATTAATATCAAATTGGAAAAAAATCAGCATCAAACACTACGCATCATGACACAAATTGCAACTCTATTTAAAAAAAAGTTAAAATAATTTTTGGGTAAAATCTAAAGCATTTTCAATTGAAATCAATGCATAACATTCAAAAGCTAATCGCATTGAAATATTGCTTCAGGTTTCGCTGAAATCGGCTCTTGAATTATTGGCCGCGAAAACCACTTCTATATTTGTCCCGTGTAAACTCGTTGATTTTTTGCAAATATCTTGAAAACATAAAATGTCCCAAAATCACCCTTAGCACCTACTGAAAAGCTATAAGTTGAGCCAGTTGTCAAGTGCGTGCGATTGAAAAAATATGACACCATGGAAACGCCCAATATATTCATAAAGTATAAATCGCGGCCTTTATTCATTTTGAAAATTAAACACGCGGTCTTAATTCATTTCTTTGATCGCAGCCATTTTTCATTATGAAAATGAATTTAGATTGCCTGGTCTTAATTAATTTTTTTATCGCCTTATTTCACGGAGCCGAATTTACATTTTCCTTAGAGACTCAACTTAAGCTATTTTGCTTTCGAGAAAAATAATTAGGAAAAAAAGTGAAAATAAATTATGTCGCAACCGGGATTCGAACCCGTGACTTCGCGTTGTCAGCACGTCATTTTACTACTTACAAACCGTTTTGAGAAATGCTGACAAGCTTGAATATAGTGAGCGTTTTTATACTCTGATACCGAAGGTACTCACCAGAGAACTGCAGTGTGTCACGTTTTGCCACCCTACTCACACCCAATGAAATGTGTGTCCCGGTGCCACTCAGCACCGGCTAAGCAAAGCACAGACACACACTTATCAAAAATTTTGTATGTAGGAATAAGCGCAAGTGAAAACAAGTAAGAGTGCTCTAGTCGGGAGTGCCCGACTACGAGATACCCTGAACCCAGTCCTTACAATCTTTCGTACTAATCTAAACACACACATGCTGCAGTACAAGCAGTTCAAGCAGTCCAAGCAGTCTAAGCAGTAAGCTTGATTCTTTACTGAGCTCCACACAATGGAAAGTTAAATCCTGAAAAACGTCTGTGTTTATCACCCGATCTTATTGAAATTTTTTGGGCACAGACTGGGCAATAAAATGTGTGACCAAACCACATTGCAAGGTCATAACTTCAAAAATGAGTTTTTTGAACTTTTGGGAGGATTGAGGGGTGGTATCCAAAAAGTGAAATATTTGTATGCCATTCGAGATTATACATGCCAAATTTGGGGCCTCTAGCTCTTAAGCCTTTGAAGTTATGACCCAAAAACTCAGGTCTGAAATCGAAACTTATCGATAACTTTTGAACGGGACGAGTTATCGAGAAAATGAAATAAACTTGATCTGTCCCGGGATTACGAGAACTTATATTCCAAATATGAAGTCTCTAGCTCTTGTAGTCTCTGATATCCGCGTGTTAATACAGACGGACGGACGGACGGACGGACAGACAGACAGACAGACAGACAGACAGACGGACATGGCTAGATCGACTCGACTGTTGATACTGATCAAGAATATATATATTTTATATGGTCGGAGATGCTTCCTTATGCCTGTTACATACTTTTGCACAAAACCATAATATCCTTTTTACCCATTTTTAATGGGTTCAGGGTATAATAAATAATAAATTATAATTTCTTAAGTTAAATATTATTGTGTCTTATGTTGTCAAGTTGCGCTTCTGCGCTTTTGCAGCAGCAGGTACTAAAAATAGCAACACAAGCGAAGGCTTGTACAAAAGAAACTTTAACACCCAAGACACTCAATACATTTTGTGTCTCAAGTTTTGTGCTTCCCTTTTCACCCATCCTTCTTTCGACGCCGATGCGCCGACGTATGCCATACGCACATATGCAAAAAACTACCTACTTACTTTTGTTGCTTGTGTGCCGGAACACTCATACTTTATTGAAAGGCGAGCGATTATGGTCAGTTGTCCGGTGATTGAAAACACCCGGGTGTCAAAATCAACTTACATTTACCTAGTGCACCTTAAGTGCCGGTGGATTGTTGCAGTTCTCTGGTACTCACTCTGATACCGAAGGTACTCATTATACCCTGAACCCATTAAAAATGGGTTAAAAGGGCATAATGAAGTTGTTTTATATTGGTTTTGTCGGATGTCCGTCTGTCCGTCTGGATGAAACGATATTAAGGCCCCAAATTTATATTATATTATATATATTATATATAATCTCGAATAACAGACACATGTAAAAAATATTTCACTCCTCCCCCCAAATGTGAAAAACATTAATTTTTCAAGGTATGACCTTGCAATTTGGTTTGGTCACATATTTTGTTGCCAATTTTCTGTCAAGATCGCACAATAAACACAGCTGTTATTTAAGATTAACCATTCCATAATGGAAGAAGTTAGATTGCTTTTACTGCTTGCAGCATGTGTGTGTTTGTAGTGATGTGCATTGATAGGTAAGTATGAATGACCGTAAGGACTGGGTTCAGGGTATCACCTAGTCGGGCACTCCCGACCAGAGCACTTTTACTTGTTTATTAATATTACGCTCATAATCTAAGTGCGCTCTCCACTAAAACCCTATCGGTTTGCTATTAATGAAAATTTGTGCCAAGTATGCTGATATCTCTTAACGGCCGCCGTTATACAAATTTAGGGCAGAGTAACGTAGGCCTGTTCCATTTCATCCGCTAAATAGAGTAGTTTTTGGCTTTATTCAGCCCATTTCATTGACGGCCGGTAAACGGTAAAGTGGCGTGCGTGTTTTTCGCAACCAATCAAAATCGCAAGAGCAATTTGGAGTAGTACCGGTTGCGGTTATCAACAAGCAAACATATTTCTGTCGATAAATGGTCAGGGAAATTACGTAAACACACTATAGTGCGCTGTTGGTCTTCAGTGTTAGATTTTATTCCTGTAATAATTGTTGACTAGAGAGCGAGATTATAGAATGTCCACTTTAAGTTCCTGGGACTATGCCATCCTGGCCATTGTGCTGATAATCTCCATTCTAATCGGAGTCTACTATCGCTTTACGGACAACAAACAGAGGAACACAACTGACTATTTTTTGGCTAATCGTTCGATGGGCGTTATGCCGGTGGCATTTAGTTTAATGGCTAGCTTCATGTCAGCTATTACTATATTGGGCGTGTCCATGGAGATCTATCAGTATGGCACCATGTTTGTCATTATCAATGTCTCCTATGTGCTATCGACGCCCATTGCCGCCTATCTCATCCTGCCGGTCTTTTATCGCCTAAAAACGGCCAGCGTGTATGAGTATTTGGAGTTGCGCTTTGGCTACGCCACTCGCTTGGGCGCGTCACTGGCCTTCTCGATGCAAATGATTTTGTACATGGGAATTGTTGTGTATGCGCCGGCATTAGCCCTGGAGGCTGTTACTGGTTTGAATCAGATCTTCTCGGTGATAATAGTTGGCGTAGTATGTACCATTTATGCAACGCTGGGTGGCATGAAGGCGGTTTTGATGACGGACATATACCAGTCGATCCTTATGTTCGCAGCCGTGTTTAGTGTCATCATCTGTACCGGAATCAAGGCGGGAAGTTTCTATGTCGTTTGGGATGCGGCGCTGGATAACGGACGCATCGATTTTACCAACTTTAGCGTTGATCCAACGACAAGACACTCGTGGTTCACCCAGGTTATTGGCGGAAGCGCTACTTATCTGGCCATCTACGGTGTGAATCAGGCTCAAGTGCAACGCCTGCTTGCCGTACGCAATCTGAGATCCGCACGCGCCGCTCTCTGGTGGTGTTTGCCGATATTGTGCATGCTGAGCATCAGCACATGTTTCTCTGGCCTGTGCATATATTGGTACTACCGCAACTGTGATCCGCTGCTCTCCGGACGCGTCAGTTCGCGGGATCAGATAATGCCGCTGTTTGTTGTGGACACCATGGGCGAATATACCGGCTTGGCTGGCCTCTTTGTATCGGGCATCTTTTGCGCCAGCCTATCCAGTATCAGCACTGCCATCAGTTCACTGGCTGCCGTCACCCTGGAGGATTACCTGAAGCCGCTGGTTCATTGCTGCTCGGCACGCACCCTCGATGACCATCAGACAATGTTGTACTCGAAGCTGCTGTCCGTGTTCTATGGTGCCCTCTGCATTGGTATGGCTTTCCTGGCCGGCTCTATTGGCGGCCTTCTGCAGGCGGCACTTTCCATATTTGGCATCATTGGCGGCCCCTTGTTGGGCCTCTTCACGCTAGGCATGTATGTGCCGTTGGCAAATCAAAAAGGTGCCATTGGTGGTCTACTCCTTTCGTTGGCTGTATCCTTTTGGATGGGTTTCGGACAACCGAAACCGCCAATAACCAGCCTGGACATGTCCATTGTTTGCTGCCCCATTGACCGAAGCTACGCCAGCGATATACTGCTACAACCGAAAGCACAATTAACTGCTACCCGCGATGCTGAGGATCCGGAGGTGGATTCGCACTATTTTTACCTGTATCGCATAAGCTACATGTGGTATGCGGTAATCGGATTTCTCATTGCATTCCTCGGCGGTTGGCTGTTATCCTGCTGCTTTGCGGTCGTCAACTTGGACAGTAATCACCGAATCTATCAGGACGCTGAGTGCACGCAGATCAAGCATGATCTCTTCGTGCCACCCATTGCTAGGCGACTGAAGCGTCGCCAAATGCCACTCGTCGTCGTCACCAGAAACGGCGGCGGCAGCAACAGAAGACTCAGCAGGAGCAACAGTGCAGAGCGTGAGCTCTCAGCACCACCCGATCTCAATTAGCAGGACACAGTTGCCGGGACGGAAAACCAATAACGAGCGAATAAATGAAAAAATGAAAACAAACAGGTATTAGTTACCAACACTTAAAAAAGCCGTGTATGCACTCAATTCAGTTGTCAATTCGCCCAGTGCGAAGCATATTTTTTCTGTCCTTTTCAGTGAGACGGTCATGGTCCAAGGAAGTCCAAAAGTATTTTAAGACGATTCATCGTTGAGTAATGGTCGTTTACTAGTCGGGACACACGGCTGTTTTTTAAATATATTTTTTATGATTTTGTTTTAACAAGTGCATTGCAAATTACAATAAGTGAAGACTTCCTTTGTAATGAAGTTCGACAAAACAAACAAGTAAGAGTGCTCTAGTCGGGAGTGCCCGACTAGGAGATACCCTGAACCCAGTCCTTACAATCATTCGTACTACTCTAAACACACACATGCTGCAGTACAAGCAGTACAAGCAGTGCAAGCGGTTTAAGCAGTTAGCTTGCTCTTTCGCTGAGCCCCACACAATGGAAAGTTAAATCTTAAATAACTTCTGTGTTTATTGTCCGATCTTATTGAAATTTTTGGGGCAAGCAATTGTCGATATAATGTGCTACCAAACCAAATTGCAAGGTTGTACCTTCAAAAATGCGTTTTTTTAACTTTTGGGGGGTTTGGGGGGTGGTATCCAAAAAGTGAAATATTTGTTACATACAAAACCATTATACCCTTTTTACCCATTTTTAATGGGTTCAGGGTATAAAAACATAAGGAAGCAAAACCACATAGTGTTGATTGATTCTTCGGCAAGGTATTTAAGGCGATATTCACGTTTAATCGATTTGTGATTTGAGGTGTATCGACATGTTATCGATTTGCCAGCCTCCCAGTGGGCGTGACATTCATTTGGAAAAAACTTGATCTGAAGCAGATACCTATAATCATAAAACAAAAGATTTCAAGAGTCTATCTAATATCGTTTCGGAAATACGTGCGTTCATCCAGACAGACAGACGGAAGACGGACGGCCTGACGGACATCCAACAAAACCAATATACTATGAGTACCTTCGGTATCAGAGTATAAAAAACGCATTTTTTTTAAGCTATGACCTTGCACTTTGGTTAGGTCATGCATATTAATGCCAATTGTATGCCTAACAAGTAAGAGTGCTCTAGTCGGGAGTGCCCGACTACGAGATACCCTGAACCCAGTCCTTACAATCATTCATATTAATCTAAACACACACATGCTGCAGTACAAGCAGTACAAGCAGTGCAAGCGGTCTAAGCAGTTAGCTTGCTTTTCGCTGAGCCCCACATAATGGAAAGTTAAATCTTAAATAACTTCTGTGTTTATCGTCCGATCTTATTGAAATTTTTGGGGCAAACAATTGTCAATAATATGTGTGACCAAACCAAATTGCAAGGTCGTACCTTCAAAAATGCGTTTTTTTAACTTTTGGGGGGTTTGGGGGTGGTATCCAAAAAGTGAAAAATTTGTTCATGTGTATGCTATTCGAGATTATACATGTCAAATTAGGGGCCTCTAGCTCTTATAACTTGTAAGTTATATCCAAAAAACGCTGGTCTGAAATCGAAATTTATCGATAACTTTTGAACGGGACGAGCTATCGATAAATTTTAATAAACTTGATCTGTCCCGGGATTAGGAGAACTTATGTTCCAAATATGAAGTCTCTAGCTCTTGTAGTCTCTGATATCTGTGTGTTCATACAGACAGACAGACGGACAGACGGACAGACAGACGGACATGGCTAGATCGACTCGGCTGTTGATACTGATCAATAATATATATACTTTATATGGTCGGAGATGCTTCCTTATGCCTGTTACATACTTTTGCACAACTTCATTATACCCTTTTTACCCATTTTTAATGGGTTCAGGGTATAAAAAAAAAGATCGGACAATAACACAGAAGTTGAAGATTTAACTTTTCATAGTGTGGAGCTCAGTGAAAAATCAAACGAACTGCTTAAGCTGCTAGCAGTATATGTGTGTTTGTATATATGCACACTGAACTCTGAAAGTCGGTTTTGGCCATATATCCGATGTTTTCAAAATAATCGCCTTAAATTTTCTAATAAACTTGAACATCCATATAAATCATCAATGATTGAGTCATAAATAGCGAAGATTGCGTTACTAAATATTTTTATAGAATAGGTGCTTACTGCTCTTTAAGCGAGTTTATCAGTGATCATCAAAACAGTTCAATGGCGTAAGTGGTAAAGTGACGCGCTGACAAACGCCAGGTCGGTGGCTCAAATCCCGTTTCATATCATACATTATATATTTTCACTTTTTATACCCTGAACCCATTAAAAATGGGTAAAAGGGTATAATGAAGTTGTGCAAAAGTATGTAACAGGCATAAGGAAGCATCTCCGACCATATAAAGTATATATATTATTGATCAGTATCAACAGTCGAGTCGATCTAGCCATGTCCGTCTGTCTGTCCGTCTGTCCGTCTGTATGAACACACAGATATCAGAGACTACAAGAGCTAGAGACTTCATATTTGGAACATAAGTTCTCCTAATCCCGGGACAGATCAAGTTTATTAAATTTTATCGATAACTCGTACCGTTTAAAAGTTATCGATAAATTTTGATTTCAGACTTGCGTTTTTGGGACATAACTTCAAAGTTATAAAAGCTAGAGGCCCCAAATTTGGCATGTATAATCTCGAATAGCATACACATGTAACAAAAATTTCACTTTTTGGATACCACCCCCCAAACCCCCAAAAGTTCAAACCTTGAAATTTGGTTTGGTCACACATATTATTGACAATTGTTTGCCCCAAAAATTTTAATAAGATCGGACAATAAACATAGAAGTTATTTAAGATTTAACTTTCCATTGTGTGGGGCTCAGCGAAAAAGCAAGCTAACTGCTTAAACCGCTTGCACCGCTTGCACTGCTTGTACTGCAGCATGTGTGTGTTTAGATTAGTATGAATGATTGTAAGGACTGGGTTCAGGGTATCTCGTAGTCGGGCACTCCCGACTAGAGCACTCTTACTTGTTTATACCCTGAACCCATTAAAAATGTGTAAAAGTATAATGAAGTTGTGCAAAAGTATGTAACAGGCATAAGGAAGCATCTCCGACCATATAAAATATATATATTCTTGATCTGTATCAACAGTCGAGTCGATTTAGCCATGTCCGTCTGTCTGTCCGTCCGTCCGTCTGTCTGTCTGTATGAACACGTGGATATCAGAGACTACAATAGCTAAAGACTTCATATGTGGAATATAAGTTCTCGTAATCCCGGGACAGATCGATAACTCGTCCCGTTTTAAAGTAATCGATCAATTCCGATTTCAGACTAGCGTTTTTGGGACATAACTTCAAAGTTATAAGAGCTAGAGGCCCCAAATTTGGCATGTGTAGTCTCGAATAGCATACACATGTAACAAATACTTCACTTTTTGGATACCACCACCCAATCCCCCAAAAGTTCAAAAAACGCATTTTGGAAGGTGCCGCAGATTTTATACTATTTTAGAGCTTTTAGGCAATTTTCACTCTGCCAACCACCACTGAAATTTCATATGCAGTAAAAAATCGTTTATAGTGTGGCATTTAGTTTTTTTTGCTCTAAGAATTGGTATCATATGAATTTAAATTTTTCTTTTAAATTATTGAATTCAAGCTATTTGCTATATATTTAACGGCTGGGATTTGAACCGTGGTCTCCCGTTTGCCAGCGCAGCACTCTAATACCTACGCCACCAAGCAGTTTTGAAATGCGCTGACAAGCTCGATTATACTGATATTTTCTTTCGCGTTGTATAGTTTTTGTTACGCCACAAGCAGTTTTGATGATCGATGACAAAATCCCTCGAAGAGCAGACTGTCAAAAGCTAACTTGTTTTGTTTTCCTGCAAACTGCAACTCGCGTTTGTCAACGCAGCACTCAACTACTTACACCAAGCAGTATTAAAAATCGCTGACAAACTCGATTATACTGAGCATTTGTTTTTTCGCGTGTTATTGTTTTTGTTCTAAGACATTGGAAGCAAATTAATTTGATTACAGTTGTTTTATATTTGAAAGGACGAATAAGAAAATGAATGAAAATAATTGACCAGTCGCCGCTGAGACTCGAACTCGGGACCTTTCGTTTGCTAGGGCGTCACTTAAACCCTTACACCACAAGCCGCTTTGATACTCGATGACAAAATCCCTTGAAGAGCACTGTCAAAAGCTAACTTGCGCTTGGCTTTGTTTTAAAACATCGGATTTATGGCCAAAACCGACTTAAAGTTGTATGGCAGCTATAAGATATAGTGGTCCGATCCAACCGGCTCCGACCAATTTGCTGTCCCCTTGAATATTAAGTGTGTGTGCAAAGTTGCATGGCGATAGCTCAAAAGCTGAGGGACTTGTTTGCATACATACAGACACACAAACAGACTAACTTTTGAGGGTCTCCGACGCTTCCTTCTATGCACTACACACTTCAGCGCAAAGTTAACATACTATTTTCTTCGAAAAGAGTTTAAACAAGTAAGAGTGCTCTAGTCGGAAGTGCCCATCTAGGAGATACCCTGAACCCAGTTCTGACTTCCATTAATACTTGCCTAATAGTGTGCATACATACAAACACACACATACTGCAAGCAGTGCATGCGGTTTAAGCAGTTAGCTTGCTTTTCGCTGAGCCCCATACAATGGAAAGTTAAATCTCAAATAACTTCTGTGTTTATTGTCCGATCTTACTGAAATTTTTGGGACATACAGTTGTCAATAATATGTGTTACCAAAACAAATTGCAGGGTCGTACCTTCAAAAACCTTCAACTTTTGGGGGGATTGGGGGGTGGTATCCAAAAAGTGAAATATTTGTTACATGTGTATGCTATTCGAGATTATACATGCCAAATTTGGGGTCTCTAGCTCTTATATCTTTGAAGTTATGTCCCAAAAACGCTAGTCTAAAATCGAAATTTATCGATAACTTTTGAATGCGACGAGTTATCGATCAAATGAAATAAACTTGATCTGTCCCGGGATTAGGAGAGCTTATATTCCAAATATGAAGTCTCTAGCTCTTGTAGTCTCTGATATCCGCGTGTTCATACAGGCGGACGGACAGACGGACAGACAGACAGACATGGCTAAATCGACACGGCTATTGATACTGATCAATATTATATACACTTTATATGGTCGGAGATGCTTCCTTATGCCTGTTACATACATTTGCACAAAACCATAATACACATTTTATCCATTTTTAATGGGTTCAGGGTATAAAAATTCCAAGCGAAAAAACGATTTTATACAGCATAAGAAATTGCCGTGGTGCATTTGGCAGAGTGAAAATTGCCTAAATGTTTGAAAAGAGTATAAAATCTCCGGCACATCGAAGATAATTTTCAACACTTGTTTATTTATTATTTATTTCCCAAATTTGGTGCCTCTAGCTCTTATAACATATGGCCAAAAAACGCTGGCTTAAAATCGATCAATAACTTTTGTTAAGGTCGAGATATTGATTAAATGAAACAAACTTCATCTGACCAGAGACTACAAGAACTTATATGCCAAATATGTATTCTCTAGCTCATAGACTCTGATACCCGCGTGTTCATACACACGGACAGACAGACAGACGGACGGACAGACAGGCGGGCATGGCTCGATCGACTCAGCTGTTGATACTCATCATGAATATAAATACTTCAAATGATGGGAGGTGCTTCCTTATGCGTGTTAAATACTTTTGCTCTACTTCAATTTACCCATTTTTAATGGGTTCAGGGTACAATCTTTTACAGCATATGCAGTTGGTAAAGTGAAAATTGCCTAAAGGTTCGAAAGAGTTTAAAATCTTCGGCCACCGAAGATAATTTTCAGCACTAGTTTATTAAGTTTCTTTTTATACCCTGAACCCATTAAAAATTGGTAAAAAGGGTATTATGGTTTTGTGCAAAAGTATGTAACAGGCATAAGGAAGCATCTCCGACCATATAAAGTATATATATTCTTGATCAGTATCAACAGTCGAGTCGATTTAGCCATGTCCGTCAGTCTGTCTGTCCGTCCGTCCGTCCGTCCGTCTGTCTGTATGAACACGCGGATATCAGAGACTACAAGAGCTGGAGACTCCATATTTGGAATATAAGTTCTCGTAATCCCGGGACA
Organism: Drosophila flavopinicola; assembly: GCA_035042425.1. Lineage (NCBI taxonomy): Eukaryota > Metazoa > Arthropoda > Insecta > Diptera > Drosophilidae > Drosophila > Drosophila flavopinicola. The sequence goes on along the minus strand of JAWNLL010000450.1, from coordinate 44,492 downwards.
GATCAAGTTTATTTCATTTTATCGATAACTCGTCCCGTTTAAATGTTATCGATAAATTTGGATTTCAGACTAGCGTTTTTGGGCCTTAACTTAAAAGTTATAAGAGCTAGAGGCCCCAAATTTGGCATGTATAATCTCGAAAAGCATACACATGTAACAAATATTTCACTTTTTGGTATGACCTTGCAATTTGGTTTGGTCACACATTTTATTGCCAATGTTATGTCCTACAACTTTTAGAAAGATCGGACAGTAAACACAGAAGTTATTTAAGATTTTACTTTCCATTGTGTAGGGCTCAGTGAAAAAGCAAGCTAACTGCTTAAACCGCTTGCAAAGCTTGCAGTATGTGTGTGTCTGTATGTATGCACACTATTAGGCAAGTATGAATGGATGTCAGAACTGGGTTCAGGTATCTCCTAGTCGGGCACTCCCGACTAGAGCATAGACTAAAAAGGGTAAAATTTTATGTAAAATTCACAGTTTAGTCTTAAATAGCGCCCAAATTAATAATCCTATTAAAATCTGACAAATGACCTGTTTATAGGCTATTTTATACAATCAACATACTAAATTCGAAAATATTGAGATTTTACTTTGAGCTATCGCGATAAAACTTTGCACAGAGAATTATTATTCAAAGTGACAGCACATTGATCGGAACCGGCCGGATCGGACCACTATATATTAAAGCTGCCATACAATTGGAAGTCGGTTTTGGCCATAAATCCCATGTTTTCAATATAGCTAGAGGCCACAAATTTGGCATGTATAATCTCCAATAGCATGCACATGTAACAAATTTTTCACTTTTGGATACCACCCCCTAATTCCCCCCAAATTTGAAAAAACGCATTTTTGAAGGTACGACCTTGCAATTTGGTTTGGTCACACATTTTATTGCCGATTGTATGCCTAAAAAGTTTCAATAAGATCGGATAATAAACACAGAAGTTATTTAAGATTTAACTTTCCATTGTGTGGGGCTTGGTGAAAAGCAAGCTAACTGCTTAAACTGCTTGAACTGCAGCATGTGTGTGTTTAGATTAGTATGAATGATTGTAAGGACTTGGTTCAGGGTATCTACTAGTCGGGCACTCCCGCCCAGAGCACTCTTACTTGTTATACCCTGAACCCATTAAAAATGGGTAAAAAGGGTATAATGAAGTTGTGCAAAAGTATGTAACAGGCATAAGGAAGCATCTCCGACCATATGAAGTATATATATTATGGATCAGTATCAACAGCCGAGTCGATCTAGCCATGTCCGTCTGTCTGTATGTATGAACACACAGATATCAGAGACTACAAGAGCTAGAGACTTCATATTTGGAACATGAGCTCTCCTAATCCCGGGACAGATCAAGTTTATTTCATTTTATCGATAACTCGTACCGTTTAGAAGTTATCGATAAATTTCGATATCAGACTAGAGTGTTTGGGACATAACTTCAAAGTTATAAGAGCTAGAGGCCCCAAATTTGGCATGTATAATCTCGAATAGCATACACATGTAACAAATATTTCACTTTTTGGATACCATCCCCCAAACCCCCCAAAAGTTCAAAAACGCATTTTTGAAGGTACGACCTTGCAATTTGGTTTGGTCACACATATTATCGAAAAATTTCAATAAGATCGGACAAAAAACACAGAAGTTATTTAAGATTTAACTTTCCATTGTGTGGGGCTCAGCGAAAAAGCAAGCTAACTGCTTGCACTGCTTGTACTGCTTGTAGTGCAGCATGTGTGTGTTTAGATTAGTATGAGTGATTGTAAGGACTGGGTTCAGGGTATCTCGTAGTCAGGCACTCCCGACTAGAGCACTCTTACTTGTTTAATATTATTATTGATGAAAATCAGAGCAGGTTTTCTACAGATAATTCTTCATAACTAAAATCTCCAACTCGTTACGTAGGACGGCGTGGTAAATAATTGACATGATGACGTTCGTCATCACTGGGTAAGTACTATTAAAAAAAACTGTGATTTTGGTACGGGGCCAACCGCAAATTTTATTCTATTGACCATGTGTGACAGGCTGCATCTGGCAAAAATTTATTGTAGGCGTAAGCTGAGCAAGAACATTTTCCATTACGTCACTAGCCAAATAAATTGGTACTTCGCACTTTTGACAGAAATACTAAAGTTTGGGAGTTAAAGTACTCAATTCGAAAGACAAATCAACAGAAACAGCTCTCTGTACTGTTACTTTAACATTCTCGCACAAGCAAAAACGCAGTAATTTTAGCTATTACTTAAAAGTTCAATCTAATTACATATATTTTTAGGATGGAGAAACATTGCCGGCACAGGTGCACTTTGACTTGAACGAATCGAGCACCCTGCCGGCGGCAAAGGCATCGTTTTTGTGCGACAGTGCCGGCGCTGAGGTTGTCCGTCAGTTTTTGGATCAGTACTTCAACATATTCGATTCGCATAACCGCCAGCCTCTGCTAGATGCATACCATGAGTATGCGCTGCTCTCCATGTCAATGCCTTCGGTCAGCCAGGCGGGCAGGTAGGCTTCCACTACACAATACATCTACAGTGAATCACTAAAGTATTCATTGCTAAGCATATGGAGCATAAACCTAAGTATTTCACCATCTTAGCAACTATTTTTTTTATATTTTCTTTCACTGCATTCCTAGAATGATGTTTACGAAAGACAATGCAAAAGAAAAAATTACAAAACGCTTAACATGTATCAAAATAGAGCAACAAAACTAAAAAAACGCATATTTTCATGTCACAAAAGTATTCATCGCTCTTATATATATTTACTTATGCTACGAAAATTTAGGTAATGCAGCTTAAGTTTTTTTTTTGTGTCCCTTGGTGTCATCCTCCAAGTGTCTTGACATCGATTCCACCAATTTACGGCAATATTCGGGACCTATTTTGGACCATTCATCCTGCAGCACCTGCTTTAAGACTGGTTTTGAAGAAATATGGTTCAATATAACTCTTAGCTTAAGATATGACTATAGATTCTTGATAGGATTTGTGTAGGGACTCTGTGGAGGAGCCTTTGACTATTTAGTGTTGCATAAAATCCACATTTGTACTGCCAAGCAGTGTGTTTTGGGTAGTTATTTTGTTGAAACAGAAATTGACCACGCTCAAATCCCATTTTGGAGGCAGTAACGGCCACATTTTTTTTTAATATGTTAAGATACACATTAGAGTTCATAATGCCATCACCAAAAACCAAATTGCCCATACCACGTGCAGACATATAGCCCCAAACCATCACTGAACCTCCGCCGTGCTTTATAGTTGCTGTTGTATTTTTAGGATTAAGCGCGTATCCAGCTTACGCCATACCATGTGACGACCGCCAGAGCCAAAAATTTTCTATTTGCTCTAGTCGATGAATATGATAGTCTCCCAGAGTGAAAATGGTTGTATTGTGTAGCAATTATCAATAGATAATCTCTTTGTAAAATTTACAGTGGAAATTATAATTTTTTCTGAAAACTCGACCATGTATATCTTTTGATCGGAGCACCCTGCGGACAGTTTCATCACATACGCTTGTGTTAAGGGTTGTTTGGAGAATATCGTTAATTTTTGGAGCAGAAAGATATGGGTTATTCCTGTTTTCCTGTAGAACTTTCCTCTCCTCTCTGGCAGATAAAGACTTTGGACGTCCAGAACGCTGGATATTTTCCAATCTACCGCGATATTTCAAACGCTGTATAGCACTTTGGATAGTGGTAGGACTTCTGTCGAACATTTGGCAAAAATAATTGGTAGATCGCCCTTCATTGTGAAGATATAATATTATTTTCTTCTCAACCACACTTAATTCCTTTCCCTTGACCATTTTGACGTACTAACAAAAACTTTGATGGTCAAATTGAACACATTGAGCGAAAATCTTATCTACACAATATAAATGTGCAAAAAAAAATATTAAAAAACATGTACAAACATGCACAAGCTAAAATAACGGAAGAGGCAACAACCGCAATGCATACTTTTGTGACATGAAAATATGCGTTTTTTTTCGTTGTGTTGCTCTATTTTGATAACTGTTTAGCGTTTACCAATTTTTTCTTTTGCATTGTCTTTCGTAAACATCATTCTACGAATGCAGTGAAAAAATATATAAAAAAGTAGTTGCTAAGATGGTGAAATACTTGGGTTTGCTCCATATACTTAGCAATAAATACTTTAGTGATTCACTGTATATACTCTTGACCAGTATAAACTGCTGAGTCGAGCTATCACTTAATGTTTGTCTGTCCAACAATCGGATATCAGAAACTATTAGATCTAGAAACTTCATATTGAAAAGGTCTCGTATTCGCATGTCAAATTTAGCTTGTTTAATTTCATCGATAACTCGTCCCGTTCAAAAGTTATCAATATATTTCAATTTCAGACAAGCGTTTTATGGCCATAACTTGAAGAGGAACCAAATTTGGTATGTATAATATTGTTTGGCATGCACATGCAAGAAATATTAATCTTTTTGGATACCGTCCATCATCATTATATGAATACAAAACACACATTTTTAAAGGTATGACTTTGCAATTGGGTTTGATCACAATTTTATTGCCAATTTTATGTCTAAAAGAATTCAATAATGTTGGACAATAAACACAAGTCGCCTAAGATTTAACTTTCCAATGTGTGGGGCTCAGTGAAAAAGCAAGCTAACTGCTTAAACTGTGTGTTTTTGTATGTTTGCACACTGATAAGTATATGATATAAGCATGTTATAACTGTTTACAGGGTCCCACCAAGTCGGGCACTCTTGACTAAAGCATTCTTACTAGTTTCATATGGACGGTTGGTGAGATGTGGCCCAATAGACCTTATCCTTTTAACAGTAGTAACTTATACCCTAAGTATCAAATTATCTAAATTCACAATATAATTATATTTAGTATTAGATTTATTATTGGTACAGTTGGAAGAAATTTATGCAATTTTTTTCATATCTCCTATTAAACAGATACAAAATGGTCAGATCTATGACAAGGAGACGCTGATGCGTGCCTTGCTGGCCGCAATGTCGCCGCATGTGTTTGTACCGCAATATTGGCGTTCGGAGCGTCATTGTGCCATCTTCTATACGGATGATTTTCAGGTGGCCGAACGGATAGTGCAGCTCGGTCGGCACGCACATCTGCCGGATGGGTTTCGAGTGATGCCGCGGGTGCGCAGTGGTCTCCTGCTTGTGACCATTGATGAGGAGTTCAAGGTGAAGATGAAGGTCGTCATGGCCAAACGGTATAATGTGCACACCAAGGCGCTTGATCTTTCGCGCTTTCATGCTGATATGGATTTAAAGCCCTTCTTTTGCCCGCTGTTCCGTTTAAACGTGATGTCCACCGCACTGAATATCATATGCGACAACATACCCGATCTGGAGGCCATTAATCTTAATGAAAACAACATGTCCACAATGGAATCGTTCAAGGGCGTCGAAAAACGTCTGCCTTATCTAAAGATACTTTATCTGGGCGATAACAAGGTGCGCATATCCACACAATACCAAAATTAGTTACATGTGTCTCAACATTTCCCTCTCCTCTGGTGCCCGATTCCAGCTGCCTTCTTTGGCGCATTTGTTGGTCTTTCGCAATTTGCCAATTGTTGAGCTGCTTCTGCGCAATAATCCGTGCCGTTCGCGCTACAAGGATCCGCTGCATTTTGTCAGGTATACTTTGGTGTGATTTGCTGTTGCTCCTGCTTTCTAAAGGATGAGACAGCGAAACATCAACGAGGGAACTAACCGTAACCTATCGACAGACCTTGTTGTTTTATACTCTTGTTCCTTATTCAACTTTAATGTGCTCAGTTTTGTTGTGTGCATACTGCTATTTGGAAATTGCACTTGTCCGTTCCTTTCGCTGATAAAATTTCAACGCATTTAAGTAAGGAAACGAATTTTCTGGCACGAAAAAAGTCCTAAAATTGTTGCAATATGAATCATATAGACAACTAAAGTTAATCCAAGCTTTTTATAGCGACAACATAAAAAAAAAATATTTAACTAAAAATATGTTAAAAAAAAAAAAATTTCAATATAAAGGAAAAGATTAAATAAACAGAAAACTATCATCTTAGAAAAATTAGCAACTAAATTCCAAACTAAGTGAGCCTGCAAAAAGTTCATTACACAACACAGATCGACACTTCGACGATACGCCACGCACACATACACTCAACTAAATCGCACGTTTCCATATCCACTATGCAGCAGCGTTGGGTTTTTATTGCGTTGTCAAAGTTTGACAAACAATTAAAAGAACAAGTAAGAGTGCTCTAGTCGGGAGTGCCCGACTACGAGATACCCTGAACCCAGTCCTTACAATCATTCGTACTAATCTAAACACACACATGCTGCTGTACAAGCAGTACAAACAGTGCAAGCGGTCTAAGCAGTAAGCTTGCTTTTTCACTGAGCCCCACACAATGGAAAGTTGATCTTAAATAACTTCTGTGTTTATTGTCCGATCTTATTGAAATTTTTGGGGCAAGCAATTGTCAATAATATGTGTGACCAAACCAAATTGCATACCTTCAAAAATGCATTTTTTGAACTTTGGTGGGTTTGGGGGTAGTATCCAAAAAGTGAAATATTTGTTACATGTGTATGCTATTCGAGATTATACATGCCAAATTTGGGGCCTCTAGCTCTTATAACTTTGAAGTTATCTAAATTTATCGATAGCTTTTAAACGGTATGAGTTATCGATAAAATGAAATAAACTTGATCTGTCCCGGGCCTACGAGAACTTATATTCCAAATATGAAGTATCTAGCTCCTGTAGTCTCAGATATCCGCGTGTTCATACAGACGGACGGACGGACGGACGGACGGACAGACAGACAGACAGACAGACGGACATGGCTAAATCGACTCGACTGTTGATACTGATCAAGAATACATATACTTTATATGGTCGGAGATGCTTCCTTATGCCTGTTACATACTTTTGCACAAAACCATAATACCCTTTTTACCCATTTTTAATGGGTTCAGGGTATAAAAACAAACACCGATACACGCAACCCACATTAACGCACGAACGCATGCGCGCACCACACGCACGAACTGCACACACGCAGACGCGTGCTCTCGCGAGTATGCCCGTTTTATTGTGGGCTGACGCCAGATGCAAAATTTCAAATTGCGTTGCGCTATTGTGTAGCTGTGGTAGCGGAGGCGTCAATGTCGGCAGCTAATTTGTTACGATAGGTGCGCGCGCAAAAGCATGCAAATACTGACTAACACTTGCAATGACGTCCATACTGCATGACAGCATACATAATATCTACAATATACACGACCTACTCCATACATATGTTAGCGAAGGCGTTGAAAGCTGACCGCGTTTTGTTGCAAGCCTTTCATTATACTCTTTTCGAAGAAAATAGTATATTAAGTTTGTCCTGAAGTTTGTAACGCATAGAAGGAAGCGTCGTAGACCCCCAAAAGTTATTGCCAGTATGCTTAGAATGACAATACAAATTGATCTAGCCATGTCCGTCTGTCTGTCTGTCTGTCTGTCTGTCTGTCTGTATGTATGCAAACTAGTCCCTCAGTTTTTGAGCTATCGCGATAAAACTTTGCACAGACACTTATTATTCCAGCGGACAGCACATTGGTCGGAGCCGGCCGGATCGGACCACTATATCTTATATCTGCCATACAACTTGAAGTCGGTTTTGGTCATAAATCCCATGTTTTCAAAGCTATCGCGATACAACTTTGCACAGATACTTATTATTCAAAGAGACATCACATTGGTTGGAGCCGGCCGGATCGGATCACTATATCTTACAGCTGCTATACAACTGGCAATAAATTAAATATTCTTAGAACAAAAAAAAAATTTTACGCGACTCAACGATTTTGTACAGCTTATGAAATTTCAGTGGTGCAGTTGGCAGAGTGAAAATTGCCTATAGGTTCGAAAAGAGTATAAAATCTTCGGAACGCCGAAGATAATCCTTCCCCACTTGTTATACCCTGAACCCATTAAAAATGGGTAAAAAGGGTATTATGGTTTTGTGCAAATGTATGTAACAGGCATAAGGAAGCATCTCCGACCATATAAAGTATATATATTATTGATCAGTATCAACAGCCGAGTCGATCTAGCCATGTCCGTCTGTCTGTCTGTCCGTCCGTCCGTCCGTCCGTCCGTCCGTCCGTCCGTCCGTCCGTCCGTCCGTCCGTCCGTCCGTCTGTCTGTATGAACACGCGGATATCAGAGACTACAAGAGCTAGAGACTTCATATTTGGAACATAAGTTCTCCTAATCCCGGGACAGATCAAGTTTATTTCATTTGATCGATAACTCATCGCATTCAAAAGTTATCGATAAATTTTGATTTGAGACTAGCGTTTTTGGGACATAACTTCAAAGTTATAAAAGCTAGAGACCCCAAATTTGGCATGTATAATCTCGAATAGCATACACATGTAACAAATATTTCACTTTTTGGATACCACCCCCCAAACCCCCAAAAGTTAAAAAAACGCATTTTTGAAGGTACGACCTTGCAATTTGGTTTGGTAACACATATTATCGACAATTGCTTGCCCCAAAAATTTCAATAAGATCGGACAATAAACACAGAAGTTATTTAAGATTTAACTTTCCATTGTGTGGGGCTCAGCGAAAAGCAAGCTGACTGCTTAAACCGCTTGCACTGCTTGTACTGCTTGTACTGTAGCATGTGTGTGTTTAGAGTAGTACGAATGATTGTAAGGACTGGGTTCAGGGTATCTCGTAGTCGGGCACTCCCGACTAGAGCACTCTTACTTGTTTTTATATTGACTGGCAGTAGGTGCGTGCTTTGCCTGCGGATGTGAGCGAAAAGTTCACAAAAGCGTTAAACGCAATCAATTAAACACAGTACAAATCCTGGACCAACATGATGCAGCATTGAGCTATTATGCAAAGCTTTTTGGGTTATTTAAAAGAAATGAAATAAATAACAAATTAATATTAAATAGGGCAAATGCAAAATAAGAATATTCTATATATGAAAACGCTGCTTAAAAGTTTGGCTCCGTTGAATATTTCATTGTCAGTTTCCTAGCCTTTACCGCTAGCTTTGATAATAATATGATCTAGGTGAGTCTACTTGCTCAATCTATAGTAGGCATATGCGATATTTAGCCGCATGTCAATAATCAATTTGGAGCATATTTTAAGTGCATGCAAGTCAGCTGCAAGTGCATTTCGAAACGGCAAAATACTGCAGTGCAAAACCAAAACCACAGCAAAGATACCTAAGTACATATATAAATATGTCTGTAGTATTATTATTTACTTAACATTACTTTTAAACTTATATGTATATGTCTGCACATTAGAGCGGCTCAAAAAAACCAGCAAAGCGCATATCTAGAACGTAATCTAGGCACAAATATAGGAACATTTTTCCCAAGAAACCATAGGTCTGAAATGAGTCCATGACTTCCAACGCTAAAATTTGTACGTCCATATTATTTCAATACGACTGAACACAGAAAAAATTTCCCAGCCTCGCCCGTATTCTCGAATAGCACAAAACACACGTATATATTTCCCACAATTTTAAAGCTGAGTCATCAAGCTTGGACCGTATGTAGCTGGTTATCTCCCCAAATATGTGACCTGGATTTCCTACCCTCGAGAATTGAAACGAGTCGGTTACGTCCAACTGCTCCTAATTAGTTGTTTTTATACCCTGAACCCAATAAAAAGAGGCAGAAAGGGTATATTAAAATTGTGAAAAAGTATGTAACAGGCAGTACAACAGCCGAGTCGATCTAGTCTTGTCTGTCTACACACGCGGATCTCAGAGACATAAGGTGGTAGAGTACTTGGAATATAAGCTCGCGTGGTCCCTGATCAGATCAAAATTTCTTTTATCTTTATGGATAACAAATCCTGTTCAAAAGTTATCGATAAATTTCCATTTAAGACCAGTATCTTTTGGCTAATAAGAGCTAGAGGCACCAACTTTGGTATGCATAATCTCGAATAGCAAACATATGTAAAAAAAACTAGGAAGTTGGCAACAAAATGTTTAAATAAGCCGAACTTCAAGTGCATTAAAATCTTTTTATACCCTGAACCCATTAAAAATGGGTAAAAAGGGTATAATGAAGTTGTGCAAAAGTATGTAACAGGCATAAGGAAGCATCTCCGACCATATAAAGTATATATATTATTGATCAGTATCAACAGCCGAGTCGATCTAGCCATGTCCGTCTGTCTGTCCGTCTGTCCGTCTGTCTGTCTGTATGAACACACAGATATCAGAGACTACAAGAGCTAGAGACTTCATATTTGGAACATAAGTTCTCCTAATCCCGGGACAGATCAAGTTTATTAAAATTTATCGATAGCTCGTCCCGTTCAAAAGTTATCGATAAATTTCGATTTCAGACCAGCGTTTTTTGGATATAACTTACAAGTTATAAGAGCTAGAGGCCCCTAATTTGACATGTATAATCTCGAATAGCATACACATGAACAAATTTTTCACTTTTTGGATACCACCCCCCAAACCCCCCAAAAGTTAAAAAAACGCATTTTTGAAGGTACGACCTTGCAATTTGGTTTGGTCACACATATTATCGACAATTGTTTGCCCCAAAAATTTCAATAAGATCGGACGATAAACACAGAAGTTATTTAAGATTTAACTTTCCATTATGTGGGGCTCAGCGAAAAGCAAGCTAACTGCTTAGACCGCTTGCACTGCTTGTACTGCTTGTACTGCAGCATGTGTGTGTTTAGATTAATATGAATGATTGTAAGGACTGGGTTCAGGGTATCTCGTAGTCGGGCACTCCCGACTAGAGCACTCTTACTTGTTTTTTTTTTTTTTTTATTTTATTTGGCAAGCTACATAGGGTGTTTACCTTATTTCCAGGCCGGTATAACTTTAAACTTTAAAACCCAATTCTCAGTGGGGAGATGACGCTGTTGTCAGCACGGGTATGCTATAATATATATTGCTATAATTTCTAAAGAAGCCGGCCGTTCCGCGACCGGCCAAGGATCCAGAGGTCCGACGGGTGCTTGCGCTTTAGACGCCTATGTCTCGCCGGTCTTGCGAGTTGTCTAGCCAGGCGGTTAGAGTGGTCTAACAAACGTGAGCGATACCGGTTGGAGCTTTTACTTATGGCCTCACACACCGTTGGTATTTGAAGGTCGTTGAGGATAGTCTCATTTTTGACGTAATGATGCCACTGAATATTGGTCATGCGGCGCAAAGACTTTGTTATTGTAGCTTGAACTCTTCTTAGGGTAGTGTCACATGCAGTCCCCCAGCAAGTGATACCCCAATTTAACGTTGGCAGTATAATTAAAATTAAAATCGGGGGCAGATATCCAAATAGTAAGATTCTGTATTCTTGAATAAGAGCATTCATTTCTAATTTGGTACCTCTAGCTCTAACAACTTAAAAAAAAACGGTTTTCTAAAGTTTATCGTTAACTTTTGAACGGGACAAGCTATCGATAAAACAAAAAAAAACTTTATCTGACCAGGGAATTTGAGATCTTATATTCTGAATATGAAGTTTCTACCTTATGCAGTCTCTGAGAACTGCCTGTTTATACTGACGGACAGACAGATATGGCTAGATCGACTCGACTGTTGAAAGTGATCAAGTATAAACTAAGTGGGGTCGGAGATGCTTCTTCATCTCTAAAGCTTGAATATGCTATACGTGCTTATACATATTTAGCAAACGAAAACAACTGTACGGACACATTGCTTAAGAATTAAAAAGAAAAAAATTAATGCACATACATATATCCTCTATGTACCTATGCCAACCACACTATGATGCCACAACCAAACGGACGCTATCCAACTGGAAACTATTTACAGCGAAGTACGACGAAAGTTTCCCAAACTGCTGAAACTGGTAAGTTGACCATATATTTTCTGCGTTTATGCTTCAGCAGGGCCTAAACAAGCAAACAAAACAGACAACAAAATATTTGAAGTATAGAAAACGGGGCAAATCTTAAATTCTCTTCTGATCTAATTATAACATCATAGGTCGGCACGACACGCAGTCAGTCATGAGTGATGTCGAAAATTTCCGCGATCATCAGTGGTCGGCATTCAGTCGCACTTGCTGAGAGCTGAGCAGCGAATCTCTGAGACACCTTCCAAGTTATCAGTAGAGACTGCGATAAAGCATCAAAACAAAGCAACGGGAGAGAGAGGGAGACTAATGAACAGCAAAACGCAGAATAAACAGGCTGTGCAGTCAAAAGGTGGCTTTCTAGCACAATTATTTTTCTCTGATCGTTTACTAATACACACACAGAAAGTATAATAATATAATAGTGTTTATAATCTTTTCGAAAAAAATAGTATATTCATTTTATGCTAAAGTGTGTAATGCATAGACGGAAGCGTCAGAGACCCTCAAAAGTTACCTCCAGTATGCTCACAATGACAAAACAATTTGATCTAGCCATGTCCGTCTGTCTGTATGTATGGTATCTAGTCCCTCAGTTTGTGAGCTATCGCGATGAAACTTTGCACAGACAAAATTCAAATTCAAATGTGCGACCAAACCAATTTGCAAGATCGTACCTCCAAAAATGCGTTTTTTTTAAAAAATTTTTTGGGGATTGGGGGTGGTATCCGAAAAATTAAATATTTTTTGCATGCGAATGCTATTCAAGAATATACATGTCTTATAACATTTAAGTTATGACCCAAAAACGCAGGTCTGAAATCGAAATTTATCGATAACTTTTGAACGGGACGAGTTATCGATAAAATGAAATCAACTTGATCTGTCCCGGGACTACGAGAACTTATATTTTAAATATGAAGTCTCTAGCTCTTGTAGTCTCTGATATCCGCGTGGTCATACAGACGGACGGTCAGACGGACAGATAGAACGGACATGGCTAGATCGACTCGGCTATTGATACTGATACACATGTAACAAATATTTCACTTTTTGGATAGCACCCCCCCATCCCCCGAAAAGTTCAAAAAACGCATTTTTGATGGTACGACCTTGCGATTTGGGTTGGTCACACATATGATTGACAATTGTTTGCCCCAAAAATAAGCTTGGACAATAAACACAGAAGTTATTTAAGATTTAACTTTCCATTGTGTGGGGCTCAGCGAAAAAGCAAGCTAACTGCTTAAACCGCTTGCACTGCTTGTACTGCAGAGCGTGTGTGTTTAGATTAGTATGAATGATTGTAAGGACTGGGTTCAGGGTATCTCGTAGTCGGGCACTCCCGACTAGAGCACTCTTACTTGTTTATACCCTAAACCCAATAAAAATGAGTAAAAAGGGTATATTGAAGTTGTGCAAAAGTATGTAATAGGCATAAGGAAGCATCTCCGACCATATAAAGTTTATAAAAATGTTTAGTATTTTGTTAATATAGAAAAGAAAAAAATATTTATTTTGAGTTAGTATATAATATTAGGAAGTATATTATAAAAAGAAGATATAAAATAAGAGAAATAAAAAATAGAGAGAGAATAAAGAAAAATAAAGGAACGAATAAAAGATATAGTAAGAAAAGAAAATGGAAAATAGATTTAACTAAACTCGGGCAGAGGAAAATACAAAAGAATATAAGATTTTATAAGAGGATTGTGCAAAGCGTAATCAGTCGTGCATGAAGGTAAAATCAAGGGGACGTAGTTTCTAGTTGACCTACTAGGAACACAAAAGTATAGGCGAGCTAACAGAAACGAAGAATCTATGGAATACGATGGCAAATGGAGATTGGAATCCCAGTTAAGTCCACGTAAGGCAAAGAGCAGAAATTGCTTCTGCTCGGATTCTATTCGTTCTTCAAAGTTTTGGTATTGCGGACACCAAATACATGATCAGTTTTCAAGAATAGGCTGAACTAGTGATACATAAAACAGTTTGGTGGTGAAAGGAACATTAAATTCTTTTGACCAACGCTTAATGAAGCCAAGTACACCTTTGGCCTCATTAAAGATAGTCGACATATGCAGATTAAACTTTAACTGTAAAAATACATTGTCAATCGTATAAGTGGTAGGGTCGAGTTCGACTAAAAGTCATGAACATACACTGAGAACAATTCAGCTGCAGTTGATTGGCCGAACACCAACGCTGCATAGAGTTCAAATCATCTTCCAGATGAGTATGACACAAGGGATCAGTGTACGAAAAAATAAGTTTCAAATAAATTATCGACATACAGAGATGTTGCAGTCGAAGTAAGGATTTATCAAATAATTTTGGGTTGGCTGATAGCTTTGCAATGCATCTATAATTCGAAATACCTGACTTCCCACCTTTTTTATGTGAAGGAATCACAAACGATTCCTTCCATATAGATGGGAAGACTGCAGAATGAAGGAATAGATTAAAAAGCTTTAGCTATGGTTAAATAAGCGAAGTACAGCACTCCTTGAGCACACAACTAGGGATGTTGTCAGGCCCTGGAGAGAAAGAAGATTTTAGAGATTTAATAGAGGATAGAAGTGAAGTGTTAGAGATGGTTGGGGTAAATATGTGGTTAGAAGGTGAAACAGGATAGGACACATTGGTAGGAGTGACAGAGAAATAAGTTGACTGAAAAAATATAGCAAATAGGTCAGAATCAGCAGAATCATTACTAGCTTTTTCCATCCCAAGAAAAAACGAAGAAGGCAAACCAGAAGATTTGCACTTAGAATTCACAAAATTGTAAAATTGTTTAGCAAGATAATTCTCGTAGCATTGAGAGTTTAGAAGAAAAAAGTTTGACTTGGCTATAGAGTATTTAGACAAGTCGAAATAAGAGTTTTGGCGTGAACCACGGTGGTTTCTTTAAACCAGATGTGCGGCCGTATTTAGGCATACAAGCACCAAAGAGCGCATATATGTTTTCGTAGAATCTTTTAATAGCTAAATCTATATCAACTGCATTGTCTAAAAATGATCAATCAGTTAAATAAATAAGCTGATTAAGTAGGGTGTAATTCCCCTTACTAAAACAAAATATTGGCCTCTGAAAAGAAATGTGAAATTTCTATTGTGGGATGGTAAGAATTTTCAGGGACTGTTACTGGAAGTGACCTAGACCTGAAAAGTTATTAGAGCTAGAGGCCCTAAATTTGGCATGTATAATCTGGAATAGCATACACATGTACCAAATACTTTTTGAATACCACCCCGCAATGCCCACAAAAATTCAAAAAACGCATTTCGAAGGTATGACCTAGCAATTTGGGTTGATCACACATATTGTCGCCAATATTATGCCCAAAAAATTCCACTAAAATCGGACAATAAACACAGAAGTGGTTTACAATTTAACTTTCCATAGTGTGGGGCTCAGTCAAGACGCAAGCTAACTGCGTAAACTGCATGGACTGCTTGCAGCATGTGTCTGCTTGTATGTACATATGTGCAGTGATAGGTTAGTATGAATGAATGTGAGGACTGGGTTCAGGGTATCTCCAAGTAGGGCACTCCCGACTAGAGCATAGACTAAAAAGGGTAAAGTTTTATGTAAAATTCACAGTTTAGTCTTAAATAGCGCCCAAATTAATAATCCTATTAAAATCTGACAAATGACCTGTTTATAGGCTATTTTATACAATCAACATACTAAATTCGAAAATATTGAGATTTTACTTTGAGCTATCGCGATAAAACTTTGCACAGAGAATTATTATTCAAAGTGACAGCACATTGGTCGGAACCGGCCGGATCGGACCACTATATATTAAAGCTGCCATACAATTGGAAGTCGGTTTTGGCCATAAATCCCATGTTTTCAATATAGCTAGAGGCCACAAATTTGGCATGTATAATCTCCAATAGCATGCACATGTAACAAATTTTTCACTTTTGGATACCACCCCCTAATTCCCCCCAAATTTGAAAAAACGCATTTTTGAAGGTACGACCTTGCAATTTGGTTTGGTCACACATTTTATTGCCGATTGTATGCCTAAAAAGTTTCAATAAGATCGGATAATAAACACAGAAGTTATTTAAGATTTAACTTTCCATTGTGTGGGGCTTGGTGAAAAGCAAGCTAACTGCTTAAACTGCTTGAACTGCAGCATGTGTGTGTTTAGATTAGTATGAATGATTGTAAGGACTTGGTTCAGGGTATCTACTAGTCGGGTACTCCCGCCCAGAGCACTCTTACTTGTTATACCCTGAACCCATTAAAAATGGGTAAAAAGGGTATAATGAAGTTGTGCAAAAGTATGTAACAGGCATAAGGAAGCATCTCCGACCATATGAAGTATATATATTCTTGATCAGTATCAACAGTCGAGTCGATCTAGCCATGTCCGTCTGTCTGTATGTATGAACACACAGATATCAGAGACTACAAGAGCTAGAGACTTCATATTTGGAACATAAGCTCTCCTAATCCCGGGACAGATCAAGTTTATTTCATTTTATCGATAACTCGTACCGTTTAGAAGTTATCGATAAATTTCGATATCAGACTAGAGTGTTTGGGACATAACTTCAAAGTTATAAGAGCTAGAGGCCCCAAATTTGGCATGTATAATCTCGAATAGCATACACATGTAACAAATATTTCACTTTTTGGATACCATCCCCCAAACCCCCAAAAGTTCAAAAACGCATTTTTGAAGGTACGACCTTGCAATTTGGTTTGGTCACACATATTATCGAAAAATTTCAATAAGATCGGACAAAAAACACAGAAGTTATTTAAGATTTAACTTTCCATTGTGTGGGGCTCAGCGAAAAAGCAAGCTAACTGCTTGCACTGCTTGTACTGCTTGTAGTGCAGCATGTGTGTGTTTAGATTAGTATGAGTGATTGTAAGGACTGGGTTCAGGGTATCTCGTAGTCAGGCACTCCCGACTAGAGCACTCTTACTTGTTTAATATTATTATTGATGAAAATCAGAGCAGGTTTTCTACAGATAATTCTTCATAACTAAAATCTCCAACTCGTTACGTAGGACGGCGTGGTAAATAATTGACATGATGACGTTCGTCATCACTGGGTAAGAACTATTAAAAAAAACTGTGATTTTGGTACGGGGCCAACCGCAAATTTTATTCTATTGACCATGTGTGACAGGCTGCATCTGGCAAAAATTTATTGTAGGCGTAAGCTGAGCAAGAACATTTTCCATTACGTCACTAGCCAAATAAATTGGTACTTCGCACTTTTGACAGAAATACTAAAGTTTGGGAGTTAAAGTACTCAATTCGAAAGACAAATCAACAGAAACAGCTCTCTGTACTGTTACTTTAACATTCTCGCACAAGCAAAAACGCAGTAATTTTAGCTATTACTTAAAAGTTCAATCTAATTACATATATTTTTAGGATGGAGAAACATTGCCGGCACAGGTGCACTTTGACTTGAACGAATCGAGCACCCTGCCGGCGGCAAAGGCATCGTTTTTGTGCGACAGTGCCGGCGCTGAGGTTGTCCGTCAGTTTTTGGATCAGTACTTCAAGATATTCGATTCGCATAACCGCCAGCCTCTGCTAGATGCATACCATGAGTATGCGCTGCTCTCCATGTCAATGCCTTCGGTCAGCCAGGCGGGCAGGTAGGCTTCCACTACACAATACATCTACAGTGAATCACTAAAGTATTCATTGCTAAGCATATGGAGCATAAACCTAAGTATTTCACCATCTTAGCAACTATTTTTTTTATATTTTCTTTCACTGCATTCCTAGAATGATGTTTACGAAAGACAATGCAAAAGAAAAAATTACAAAACGCTTAACATGTATCAAAATAGAGCAACAAAACTAAAAAAAACGCATATTTTCATGTCACAAAAGTATTCATCGCTCTTATATATATTTACTTATGCTACGAAAATTTAGGTAATGCAGCTTAAGTTTTTTTTTTTGTGTCCCTTGGTGTCATATATATCCTCCAAGTGTCTTGACATCGATTCCACCAATTTACGGCAATATTCGGGACCTATTTTGGACCATTCATCCTGCAGCACCTGCTTTAAGACTGGTTTTGAAGAAATATGGTTCAATATAACTCTTAGCTTAAGATATGACTATAGATTCTTGATAGGATTTGTGTAGGGACTCTGTGGAGGAGCCTTTGACTATTTAGTGTTGCATAAAATCCACATTTGTACTGCCAAGCAGTGTGTTTTGGGTAGTTATTTTGTTGAAACAGAAATTGACCACGCTCAAGTCCCATTTTGGAGGCAGTAACGGCCACATTTTTTTTTAATATGTTAAGATACACATTAGAGTTCATAATGCCATCACCAAAAACCAAATTGCCCATACCACGTGCAGACATATAGCCCCAAACCATCACTGAACCTCCGCCGTGCTTTATAGTTGCTGTTGTATTTTTAGGATTAAGCGCGTATCCAGCTTACGCCATACCATGTGACGACCGCCAGAGCCAAAAATTTTCTATTTGCTCTAGTCGATGAATATGATAGTCTCCCAGAGTGAAAATGGTTGTATTGTGTAGCAATTATCAATAGATAATCTCTTTGTAAAATTTACAGTGGAAATTATAATTTTTTTCTGAAAACTCGACCATGTATATCTTTTGATCGGAGCACCCTGCGGACAGTTTCATCACATACGCTTGTGTTAAGGGTTGTTTGGAGAATATCGTTAATTTTTGGAGCAGAAAGATATGGGTTATTCCTGTTTTCCTGTAGAACTTTCCTCTCCTCTCTGGCAGATAAAGACTTTGGACGTCCAGAACGCTGGATATTTTCCAATCTACCGCGATATTTCAAACGCTGTATAGCACTTTGGATAGTGGTAGGACTTCTGTCGAACATTTGGCAAAAATAATTGGTAGATCGCCCTTCATTGTGAAGATATTATATTATTTTCTTCTCAACCACACTTAATTCCTTTCCCTTGACCATTTTGACGTACTAACAAAAACTTTGATGGTCAAATTGAACACATTGAGCGAAAATCTTATCTACACAATTGTAACTGTGCAAAAAAAAAAAACATAAAAAAACATGTTCAAACATGCACAAGCTAAAATAACGGAAGAGGCAACAACCGCAATGAATACTTTTGTGAGATGAAAATATGCGTTTTTTTAGTTTTGTTGCTCTATTTTGATAACTGTTAAACGTTTTGCAATTTTTATACCCTGAACCCATTAAAAATGGGTAAAAGGGTATAATGAAGCTGTGCAAAAGTATGTAACAGGCATAAGGAAGCATCTCCGACCATATTAATTATATATATTCTTGATCAGTATCAACAGTCGAGTCGACTTAGCTATGTCCGTCTGTCTGTCCGTCCGTCCGTCCGTCCGTCCGTCCGTCTGTATGAACACGCGGATATCAGAGACTACAAGAGCTAGGACTTCATATTTGGAATATAAGTTCTCGTAATCCCGGGACAGATCAAGTTTATTTCATTTTATCGATAACGCGTCCCGTTTAAATGCTATCGATAAATTTCGATTTCAGACTAGCGGTTTTGGGCCTTAACTTAAAAGTTATGGAGCTAGAGGCCCCAAATTTGGCATGTTTAATCTCGAATAGCATACACATGTAACAAATATTTCACTTTTTGGATACCACCCCCAATCCCTCCAAAAGCTAATTTTTGAAGGTATGACCTTGCAATTTGGTTTGGTCACACATTTTATAGTCAATGTCTTGTCCTACAAATTATAGAAAGATCGGACAGTAAACACAGAAGCTATTTAAGATTTTACTTTCCATTGCGTGGGGCTCAGTGAAAAAGCAAGCTAACTGCTTGAACCGCTTGCACAGCTTGCAGTATGTGTGTGTCTCTATGTAGGCAAGTATGAATGGATGTCAGAACTGGGTTCAGGGTATCTCCTAGTCGGGCACTAGAGCACTCCTACTTGTTTCTTTTGCATTGTCTTTCGTAAACATCATTCTACGAATGCTGTAAAAAAAAATATAAAAAAGTAGATGCTAAGATGGTGAAATACTTGGGTTTATGCTCCATATGCTTAGCAATGAATACTTTAGTGACTCACTGTAACTCAATTGCAGCTATTATTCAAGTTATTCGGATTTATTGTAGGCTGAATAGTTTCTGGAAATTCAATCGAAATCTGCGACGCATTATAAGCACCGAACGGGATGGTTTGCGAACGCGTCTATTGAAGAGCGGACGACTTGCCTGCGTATCCACTTTGGATGAATGGCCACGTACGTTGCACGAGCGTCATACCTTCACCGTTGATCTGACCATCTACAACGTAAACATTAAAAAAATGCAATTCGATTACCTTACACTTAACTCATACTAAATTTTTCTTGTTTGCAGCCGCAAATGATGGTGTTTTCGGTGACGGGGCTGTTCAAAGAGCTGACTAGCGATACCGGCAACTCCACGCCCAGTTCCTTGCAGGCGTACGAGCTGAGACATTTTTTGCGCACGTTTGTGGTGGTGCCACAGAATACGGGGTTTTGCATTCGCAACGAGACAATTTTCATAACCAGCGCCTCGCCGGAACAGACGAGCAAATTTAAGCGATCGCAACACCAGGCAGTGCCGGGCACCGCCACCTTAGCTCCAAGCAGCAGATCATCCGTCACCGAAAGTTCAATTCAGAGTCGCATGCAAGCAGGTCGATCTGGGGCCAACGGTGCTATCGCTATCGCTCTACTGTCGCCGCCGGTCGGAATCAGCAGCTCACCAGCATCGGCGGTTGATGCAGTTACTGTGAACACATCCACATACACTGATTCCACAAAAATGGAAATGATTCAGGCCATGAGTGCACAGAGTCAAATGAATCTGGATTGGAGCCGCAAGTGAGATGCCGCTGAAAATATGCTTGCTATTTTATCAACATTCGTGTATGCTTCTGTTTCAGGTGCTTGGAGGAGACAAATTGGGATTTTAATCATGCTACCTTTGTGTTCGACAAACTCTTCAAGGAAAACCAAATACCTTCCGAGGCCTTTGTAAAATAATTGGCCATACTCACCAACATCAAAATAAAATCAAGACATTAAAACAACAATAGCAGCAAAATAATAACAAAATAGCCATTTATGGCGTGCAATTGGCAAATGTTTCACATCTTCATCGTTTGTTTATATGTCAATATTTTTAGTTACACAATTAACATTCAATTAAATTACATTACACTAATCTTAAACTGTTTTTATACGCTCAAACAGTCTTATTAAATACAATTCCAAAATGACTTGTCATAGATTCTTAAAGATATACACAAACATTTAAGTGGATGTACCTTTTTATAGGTCATTTGAATCGTTAACGTTTTTGCCAGAGTGTGTAAACAATTCACACTCACAAACTCACAAATGGGTGCACACGTACATTCATATACAGTCGGCGGCATATATATTTTGACAAAGAGACTCCCATGCGTTTTGGTTAATACCTTTTTAAATGAGTATTGAGCAAATTAAAAATAAATATGGTGTAAGGATATGTTTATTTATTTTCAAAATATACGAAAACATTTTACAAAAGTATTTTAAGAAGAATAACCAAAATAAATTTTCAAAAATGTATGCTGGCAAAAGTATTTTGACATATTATTTAAGATTGAAAATTTAAACAAAATCAAAAGTACTTAGATAATTTTACTTGTTATTAATAAAAAGTATAGCCTCCTTGGCATTTATAACTTTTTGCAGCCGTCGTGGAACAGAATTAACAAAAGTTTTGATGTAATCCAATGGAATATCCTTCCAGAATGTTTCTACTTCGGATTTTTTTTCATCACGCGTCCTTGTTTGATTAACACATCGTTTTTGTTTTATATAAGCCCATACATTTTCAATGATACCCATATTGGGGGCTTTGTGGTGGTGAAGTATCTGGTATTTCCGCAGAAAATATCAGTAAATAATGCAATGTACCCCGTTTAACTGTATATTACCAAATAAATAAATATAAAAAAAACGACACCATTTTTGAATGAATGTGAGGACAGGGTTCAGGGTATCTCCTAGTACCTCCTATACCCTGAACCCATTAAAAATGGGTAAAAAGGTTATAATTGTTTTGTGCAAAAGTATGTAACAGCCATTTAAAGATATTATTGTTTTTGTAAGTCAAAATGCATATATTGCACGCTAACATCAAGTAAATTAGGATTAAATTGTGTTGGATTTCTGATAGCAAACATATTAGCTTATGAACGTATTAAGTGACAAGTTTTTTGAAAATAAATCACAAAAAATATTTGTTTATGAAAAGAACAAACGAAATTTGTTCTCCCGCACATGCTTTACAATTAATGTTACATATTTTTATACCCTGAACCCATTAATAATGGGTAAAAAGGGTATTATGGTTTTGTGCAAAAGTATGTAACAGGCATAAGGAAGCATCTCCGACCATATAAAGTATATATATTCTTGATCAGTATCAACAGTCGAGTCGATCTAGCCATGTCCGTCTGTCTGTCCGTCTGTCTGTCTGTATGAACACACAGATATCAGAGACTACAAGAGCTAGAGACTTCATATTTAGCATATGAGGTTCTCGTAATCCCGGGACAGATCAAGTTTATTTCATTTTATCGATAACTCGTACCGTTTAAAAGTTATCGATAAATTTCGATTTCAGACCAGCGTTTTTGGGACATAACTTCAAAGTTATAAGAGCTATAGGCTCCAAATTTTGCATGTATAATCTCGAATAGCATACACATGTAACAAATATTATTGATTTTGGATACCACCCCAATCCCCCCAAAAGTTCAAAAAACGCATTTTTGAAGGTACAACAATTTGGTTTGGTCACACATATTATTTACAATTGCTTGCCACAAAAAATTTCAATAAGATCGGACAATAAGCACAGAAGTTATTAAAGATTTAACTTTCCCTTATGTGGGGCTCAGTGAAAAAGCAAGCTAATTGCTTAAGCCGCTTGCACTGCAGCATGTGTGTGCTTAGATAAGTATGAATGAATGTGAAATGTATCTCGTAGTCGGGCACTCCCGACTAGAGCACTCTTACTTGTTATAAAGTAGTGGACGAAATTTTGGGAGGCATCCTCAATCCCATAAAGTATATACCGCTACATCATCAGAGTCGGCCGGATTTTACCATAATATTAAATAGATAACAGGTTCCAGTAAGATAGGTTTTTGTATGAGGAACTATATTGTTTTAAATTATTGTTTGATGAAAGCTAGAATCAATCTCACCATATGAAAGCTTGTGCAGGAAAAGTACGCCATGGCATGTTCTACAATGGTTATGCGAAGGATAATCTAAGAAGCGGAGCCTGTTCTCATACGATCCTGTCTATCGGGATCCCAATTTGAGCCACGAAGTGCAATGATAAAAATTTGTTTTTGGACAGATTCAATCTGATCTTGCAATTTTTGGTACTGAGGTGACCGAACACAAGAGAAACCAACAGCTACTTGGTGGTATAAGGGTCGGAAAACTCTCTCGACCATTTCTTTACAAAGCCAAGGACACCTGCTGATTTAGGTGAGACGAAAGAAATATGCGAGTAACACATAAATTAGCGACGAAAGGAATGCCAAAGTCTTCAACTTTATAAATATGCTTTAAAGGCATATTATGTAATATGTAAGCCCTACGACTTTTAAATGTCGTAAAATTGCATTTAGAGACATAAAGGAGAAGGCGGTTAATGAAACAACAATTATGAAGATTCAAGATAATTTTAAAAATTAAGAGGAGAAAGTGGACTATGTAAAGATAGACAGAGCTTAACATCGTTGGCATACATCAACGCCCGAGAGTACTATAGGACATGTAGCAGATCGTTGATAAGCTATTTGAAAAGTAATGGCCCAATATGGCTACTCTGAGGGACGTTACTAATATGGATTTTCAAAACAAGAATTTAAAGCGAACACGTAGAGACCGTTTTAACAGATTATCACAAATCCAAAAAATAAGTTTAGTTCCAAAAAATAACAAGTGAAGTTTACAAAGGGAAGATTGTGATTTATGGATTCAAAAGCTTTGCTAAATATACTTATATTTCAAGGGGATTGGTTACAACTGAGCGTCGTCTGACAAATTTATTTAGGGTAACCATGATCAATTGGTCAAAACTGCTGCAATTGGGATGTAATAACTTTTTTAAAAGCGTCGTGCTTTGACTCTTTTTATGAATAGGCACAATGAATGACTCCTTCAACATCAAAGGAAGATCAGCAAGCTCAAGACAAATATTAAATAGCGTAAGCAAGGGCAAACAAAGAGGGGACAGCACTTGGAAAATGATCCGTGCCGAATGAAAATATATTTGGATGACTTCAAAATCAATGAACATGGAACATGGACTACTGACGGTGAAGACTAATATATGTAATATAAAAAATAATACAAACATATCAACATCATCAATATCTTAATTCACATTATTAAAATAAAGGGACGACAGGAAAGATTTACGCTTGGAATAAACAAATTTTTTAATCAGTTTCGGATCAGACTGTCTACTGAGTATTATTTTTGACAAATAAATTTTGTAGCAAGTGTCATTCAATAGAACAAATTTAGATCGAGCAATAGAATATTATTTAGTCAGATTGCAATTCTGATTTCCCAATCTTTTTTTTATAAGCGAGACTTAATATTCTTGAGGTTTGTTAACTGAGAGGTTAATCATAACGGACCAGGAACATAGTCGTTAAAGTTTTCCAAAATGTTGTTGTAAAATTAGTTTTTAGCCGAGTTTCTGTCCTGAAAAGAGTTTAAAAAAGTTCAACCTAGTTGCGATTAAACAATATTAAGCGATCTTAGATTTGATTAACGAAAGCAAAGAACTGATTTTTCCTGAGAGGCATAATATCTACAAAATGGAGACGGTAGTTTAGTATCAATTTGAAGAGTAGAATAATACGTGTCTGCAGGATAAGTTGAAGGGCAAACTCTTGTCAGATGGGATGCCGGAATACCGCTAACAAAATCTAAATCAAGAAGCCTAACCATGCTATTTAAAACACGATTTACATGTCCTTAGAATAAGTCAGCTAAGTTGCCAACAAAATCATGCTGATCGGATGGAAGAAGCTGATTAGGTTTATTAGAACGTATCAGGGAAATATCAGGCAAGTCAAAGTCACCTGGGACAATTAACTAACTGGATACCTGAGATATGACGTATATAGGCAGACAACTCAGATTTGGGAGGAATATATATGTAAACTCCTCTAAGGATTCACCACTAAGCATAATAGTTAAGAATTTAAAAAATAAACCATTTAACAAAATTAAACTCCCATCTGCTTTAAACAGAGGAGTGAATTTATGCAATTTTTTGAACATAAAACCTCATCAACCCTTTATAATTACATCAAAACTACCTTTTAAACAAGAATGCAATAAACACAGAACTCTCAAATATAAAAGCCCAGAATACAAATCAGATTATCTTTCAACACTTTCTTAACATTAAAACTAACCTACCCAACCATGTGTTCATATATACAGACGGTATAAAACCGGGAACTCAACCTCATACTCAATTACTAGTGAAGAACATATATAACAAGTAAGAGTGCTCTAGTCGGGAGTGCCCGACTACGAGATACCCTGAACCCAGTCCTTACAATCATTCATACTAATCTAAACACACACATGCTGCACTACAAGCAGTACAAGCAGTGCAAGCGGTTAGCTTGCTTTTTCGCTGAGACCCACACAATGGAAAGTTAAATCTTAAATAACTTCTGTGCATATTGTCCGATCTTATTGAAATTTTTGGGGCAAGCAATTGTCGATAATATGTGTGACCAATAAAATTGCAAGGTCGTACTTTTAACAAGTAAGAGTGCTCTAGTCGGGAGTGCCCGACTACGAGATACCCTGAACCCAGTCCTTACAATCATTCATATTAATCTAAACTCACACATGCTGCAGTACAAGCAGTACAAGCAGTGCAAGCGGTCTAAGCAGTTAGCTTGCTTTTCGCTGAGCCCCACATAATGGAAAGTTAAATCTTAAATAACTTCTGTGTTTATCGTCCGATCTTATTGAAATTTTTGGGGCAAACAATTGTCAATAATATGTGTGACCAAACCAAATTGCAAGGTCGTACCTTCAAAAATGCGTTTTTTTAACTTTTGGGGGGTTTGGGGGGTGGTATCCAAAAAGTGAAAAATTTGTTCATGTGTATGCTATTCGAGATTATACATGTCAAATTAGGGGCCTCTAGCTCTTATAACTTGTAAGTTATATCCAAAAAACGCTGGTCTGAAATCGAAATTTATCGATAACTTTTGAACGGGACGAGCTATCGATAAATTTTAATAAACTTGATCTGTCCCGGGATTAGGAGAACTTATGTTCCAAATATGAAGTCTCTAGCTCTTGTAGTCTCTGATATCTGTGTGTTCATACAGACAGACAGACGGACAGACGGACAGACGGACAGACAGACGGACATGGCTAGATCGACTCGGCTGTTGATACTGATCAATAATATATATACTTTATATGGTCGGAGATGCTTCCTTATGCCTGTTACATACTTTTGCACAACTTCATTATACCCTTTTTACCCATTTTTAATGGGTTCAGGGTATAAAAATGCGTTTTTTGAACTTTTGGGGGGTTTGGGGGTGGTATCCAAAAAGTTACATGTTACATGTTACATGTGTATGCTATTCGAGATTATACATGCCAAATTTGGGGCCTCTAGCTCTTATAACTTTGAAGTTATGTCCCAAAAACTCTAGTCTGAAATCGAAATTTATCGATAACTTTTAAACGGTACGATCTTGATCTGTTCCGGGATTAGGAAGAACTTATGTTCCAAATATGAAGTCTCTAGCTCTTGTAGTCTCTGATATCTGTGTGTTCATACAGACAGACAGACGGACAGACGGTCAGACGGACAGACAGACGGATATGGCTAGATCGACGCGGCTGTTGATACTGATCAATAATATATATACTTTATATGGTTGGAGATGCTTACTTATGCCTGTTACATACTTTTGCACAACTTCATTATACCCTTTTTACCCATTTTTAATGGGTTCAGGGTATAACAAGTAAGAGTGCTCTAGTCGGGAGTGCCCGACTACGAGATACCCTGAACCCAGTCCTTACAATCATTCATATTAATCTAAACACACACATGCTGCAGTACAAGCAGTACAAGCAGTGCAAGCGGTCTAAGCAGTTAGCTTGCTTTTCGCTGAGCCCCACATAATGGAAAGTTAAATCTTAAATAACTTCTGTGTTTATCGTCCGATCTTATTGAAATTTTTGGGGCAAACAATTGTCAATAATATGTGTGACCAAACCAAATTGCAAGGTCGTACCTTCAAAAATGCGTTTTTTTAACTTTTGGGGGGTTTGGGAGGTGGTATCCAAAAAGTGAAAAATTTGTTCATGTGTATGCTATTCGAGATTATACATGTCAAATTAGGGGCCTCTAGCTCTTATAACTTGTAAGTTATATCCAAAAAACGCTGGTCTAAAATCGAAATTTATCGATAACTTTTGAACGGGACGAGCTATCGATAAATTTTAATAAACTTGATCTGTCCCGGGATTAGGAGAACTTATGTTCCAAATATGAAGTCTCTAGCTCTTGTAGTCTCTGATATCTGTGTGTTCATACAGACAGACAGACGGACAGACGGACAGACAGACGGACATGGCCAGATCGACTCGGCTATTGATACTGATCAATAATATATATACTTTATATGGTCGGAGATGCTTCCTTATGCCTGTTACATACATTTGCACAAACCCATAATACCCTTTTTACCCATTTTTAATGGGTTCAGGGTATAAAAATAGGTATAATTCCAAACTACTCATCGATTTTCTCCGCTGAGATTATTGCAATATATGAAGCTATTAAGATTTATAAACTAAATCCTGGAAATACGTTATTTGTTCCGATACCTTATCTGCCAGTCACGCCATTGGTAATACGGAAAACGTCACATATTAACCTGCTGCTATAAGGACTCTAATCATGACACACTTTCCCATCCAGATGGTATCAACGTATATACCAAAACTCTAAACATGTCAACCAGTATATTAACAAGTAAGAGTGCTCTAGTCGGGAGTGCCCGACTAGGAGATACCCTGAACCCAGTCCTTACATTTTTATACCCTGAACCCATTAAAAATGGGTAAAAAGGGTATAATGGAGTTGTGCAAAAGTATGTAACAGGCATAAGGAAGCATCTCCGACCATATAAAGTATATATATTATTGATCAGTATCAACAGCTGAGTCGATCTAGCCATGTCCGTCTGTCTGTCCGTCTGTCCGTCTGTCTGTCTGTATGAACACACAGATATCAGAGACTACAAGAGCTAGAGACTTCATATTTGGAACATAAGTTCTCCTAATCCCGGGACAGATCAAGTTTATTTCATTTGATCGATAACTCATCGCATTCAAAAGTTATCGATAAATTTTGATTTTAGACTAGAGTTTTTGGGACATAACTTCAAAGTTATAAAAGCTAGAGAGCCCAAATTTGGCATGTATAATCTCGAATAGCATACACATGTAACAAATATTTCACTTTTTGGATACCACCCCCAAACCCCCCAAAAGTTAAAAAAACGCATTTTTGAAGGTACGACCTTGCAATTTGGTTTGGTAACACATATTATCGACAATTACTTGCCCCAAAAATTTCAATAAGATCGGACAATAAACACAGAAGTTATTTAAGATTTAACTTTCCATTGTGTGGGGCTCAGCGAAAAGCAAGCTAACTGCTTAAACCGCTTGCACTGCTTGTACTGCAGCATGTGTGTGTTTAGAGCAGTACGAATGATTGTAAGGACTGGGTTCAGGGTATCTCGTAGTCGGGCACTCCCGACTAGAGCACTCTTACTTGTTTTATACTGACCTATCAGTGTACATACATGCAAGCACACACATGCTGTAAGCAGTACAAGCAGTTTAAGCAGTTAGCTTGCTTCTACACTGAGCCCCAACATATGGAAAGTTAAGTCTTAACCAACATCTGTGTTTATTGTCCGATATTATTTAAATTTTTTGAGCATACCTATAAAGCGTAAAATGTGTGACCAAACCAAATTAATTGGTCGTACCTTCAAAATTGCGTTTTTTTATACCCTGAACCCATTAAAAATGGGTAAAAAGGGTATAATGAAGTTGTGCAAAAGTATGTAACAGGCATAAGGAAGCATCTCCGACCATATAAAGTATATATATTATTGATCAGTATCAACAGCCGAGTCGATCTAGCCATGTCCGTCTGTCTGTCCGTCTGTCCGTCTGTCCGTCTGTCCGTCTGACCGTCTGTCCGTCTGTCCGTCTGTCCGTGCGTCTGTCCGTCTGTCTGTCTGTATGAACACACAGATATCAGAGACTACAAGAGCTAGAGACTTCATATTTGGAACATAAGTTCTCCTAATCCCGGGACAGATCAAGTTTATTAAAATTTATCGATAGCTCGTCCCGTTCAAAAGTTATCGATAAATTTCGATTTCAGACCAGCGTTTTTTGGATATAACTTACAAGTTATAAGAGCTAGAGGCCCCTAATTTGACATGTATAATCTCGAATAGCATACACATGAAGAAATTTTTCACTTTTTGGATACCACCCCCCAAACCCCCCAAAAGTTAAAAAAACGCATTTTTAAGGTACGACCTTGCAATTTGGTTTGGTCACACATATTATCGACAATTGTTTGCCCCAAAAATTTCAATAAGATCGGACGATAAACACAGAAGTTATTTAAGATTTAACTTTCCATTATGTGGGGCTCAGCGAAAAGCAAGCTAACTGCTTAGACCGCTTGCACTGCTTGTACTGCTTGTACTGCAGCATGTGTGTGTTTAGATTAATATGAATGATTGTAAGGACTGGGTTCAGGGTATCTCGTAGTCGGGCACTCCCGACTAGAGCACTCTTACTTGTTTAACTTTTGAGTGGATGTGGGTGTGGTATCCAAAAAGTGAAGTATTTGTTACATGTGCATGCTATTCGAGATTATATATGCCAAATTTTGGGTCTCTAGCTCACATTACTTTGAAGTTATGTTCCAAAAACGCTAGTCTGAAAACGAAATTTATCGATAACTTTTCAACGGGACGAGCTATCGATAAAATGAAATAAACTTGATCTATCCCGGGACTACGAGAACGTATATTATAAATATGAAGTCTCTAGCTCCAGTAGTTTCTGATATCCGCGTGTTCATACAGACAGACGGACGGACGTGGCTAGATCGACTAGACCGTTCAAGAGATATCAATAAATTTCGATATGATAACAGCTTTTTTGGGCTATAACTTACAAGTTATAAGAGCTAGAGGCACCAAATTTGGTATGTATAATCGCGAATAGCATACACATGTACAAAATATTTCACTTTTTGGATACCAATCGTAAAAGTGAAAAACACTAATTTTTTAAGGTATGACCTTGTAACTTGGGTTGATCGCCCATTTTATAGCCAATCTCATGTCCTAAAAATTTCACAAAGATCGGACAATAAACACAGAAGCTATTTAAGATTAATCATTCCATAATGTGGGGCATTGTGAAGAAGTTAGATTGCTTTTACTGCTTGCAGCATGTGAACATGCCATGGCGTTTTTTCCTGCACAAGCTGTCATATGGTGAGATTGATTCTAGCTTTCATCAAACAATAATTTAAAACAATATAGTTCCTCATACAAAAACCTATCTTTCTGGAACCTGTTATCTATTTAATATAATAGTAAAATCCGGCCGACTCTGATGATGTAGCGTTAAGACTCAAAGAGCGGTATATACTTTATGGGATTGAGGATGCCTCCCAAAATTTCGTCCACTACTTTATAACAAGTAAGAGTGCTCTAGTCGGGAGTGCCCGACTACGAGATACCCTGAACCCAGTCTTCAGATTCATTCATACTTATCTAAGCACACACATGCTGCAGTACAAGCAGTGCAAGCGGCTTAAGCAGTTAGCTTGCTTTTTCACTGAGCCCCACATAATGGAAAGTTAAATCTTTAATAACTTCTGTGCTTATTGTCCGATCTTATTGAAATTTTTGTGGCAAGCAATTGTTAATAATATGTGTGACCAAACCAAATTGTCGTACCTTCAAAAATGCCTATAGCTCTTATAACTTTGAAGTTATGTCCCAAAAACGTTGGTCTGAAATCAAAATTTATCGATAACTCTTAAACGGTACGAGTTATCGATAAAATGAAATAAACTTGATCTGTCCCGGGATTACGAGAACTTATATGCCAAATATCTCTAGCTCTTATAGTCTCTGATATCCGCGTGTTCATACAGACGGACAGACGGACGGACGGACAGACGGACATGGCTAGATCGACTCGGCTGTTGATACTGATCAAGATTATATATACTTTATATGGTCGGAGATGCTTCCTTATGACTGTTACATACTTTTGCACAACTTCATTATACCGTTATTACCCATTTTCAATGGGTTCAGGGTATAAAAATATGTAACATTAATTGTAAAGCATGTTCGGGACAACATATTTCGTTTGTTCTTTTCATAAACAAATATTTTTTGTGATTTATTTTTAAAAAAACTTGTCACTTAATACGTTTATAAGCTAATATGTTTGCTATCAGAAATCCAACACTATTTAATCCTAATTTACTTGCCGTTAGCGTGCAATATATGCATTTTGACTTACAAAAACAATAATATCTTGAAATGGCTGTTACATACTTTTGCACAAAACAATTATAACCTTTTTACCCATTTTTAATGGGTTCAGCGTGCCGAAGATTTTATACTCTTTATACTCACTCTGCCAACTGCAATACTGAAATTTCATATCACTCACAAAAATCGTTTTATCGCGTGGCAATTTAAAAATAATTGATAAGTTGCGGCTGGGAATCGAAGCGAGCTCTCCCGTTTGTCAAAGCAGCACTTTACTACTTACACCACCAAATCGTTTTGAAATGCACTGGCAAACTCGATAATAGTGAGAATTTTTTTCGCTGGTCATTTTTTATACTCTTTTCGAAGTAAATAGTATATTAAGTTTGTCCTGAAGTTTGTAACGCATAGAAGGAAGCGTCGGAGACCCCCAAAAGTTACTGCCAGTATGCTTAGAATGACAATACAAATTGATCTAGCCATGTCCGTCTGTCTGTCTGTCTGTCTGTCTGTCTGTCTGTCTGTCTGTCTGTCTGTCTGTCTGTATGTATGCAAACTAGTCCCTCAGTTTTTGAGCTATCGCGATAAAACTTTGCACAGAGACTTATTATTCCAGGGGACAGCACATTGGTCGGAGCTGGCCGGATCGGAATACTATATCTTATAGCTGCCATACAACTCGAAGTCGGTTTTGGCCATATGTCCCATGTTTTTGAATCTATCGCGATGAAACTTTGCACCGATACTTATTATTCAAAGAGACATCACATTGGTTGGAGCCGGCTGGATCGGATCACTATATCTTATAGCTGCCATACAACTCGAAGTCGGTTTTGGCCATATATCCCATGTTTTTTTAATCTATCGCGATGAAACTTTGCACCGATACTTATTATTCAAAGAGACATCACATTGGTTGGAGCCGGTCGGATCGGATCACTATATCTTATAGCTGCTATACAACTGGCAATGAATTAAATATTCTTAGAACAAAAAAAAAAATGTTACGCGACAAAACGATTTTGTACAGCTTATGAAATTTCAGTGGTGCAGTTGGCAGAGTGAAAATTGCCTATAGGTTCGAAAAGAGTATAAAATCTTCGGCACGCCGAAGATAATCCTTCCCCACTTGTTTTATTCTTAGACATTGGTAGCAAATGAATTTGATTGCAGTTATTTTATATTTGAAAAGAAGAATAAGAACAAGTAAGAGTGCTCTAGTCGGGAGTGTCCGACTAGGAGATACCCTGAACCCAGTCCACACATTAATTAAAAAATTGTGTCGTTTTTTTATATTTATTTATTTGGTAATACACAGTTAAACGGGGTACATTGCATTATTTACTGATGTTTTCTGCGGAAATACCAGATACTACGCCACCACAAGGCCCCGACATAAGTATTATTGAAAATGTATGGGCTTATATAAAACAAAAACGATGTGCAAATCTAGCACGGACGCGTGAGGAAAAAATATCCGAGGTAGAAACACTCTGGAAGTATATTCCATTGCAGAAGATTTTATACTCTTTTCGAACCTTTAGTCAATTTTCACTCTGCCAACTGCACCACTGAAATTTCATATGCTGAAAAAACTCGTTTTATCACGTGGCATTTTTTATACCCTGAACCCATTAAAAATGGGTAAATAGGGTATTATGGTTTTGTGCAAAAGTATGTAACAAGCATATGGAAGCAACTCCGACCATATAAAGTATATATATTATTGATCAGTATCAACAGCCGAGTCGATTTAGCCATGTCCGTCTGTCTGTCTGTCCGTCTGTCTGTCTGTATGAACACGCGGATATCAGAGACTATAAGAGCTAGAGGCTTCATATGTGGAATATAAGTTCTCGTAGTGCCGGGACAGATCGATAACTCGTCCCGTTTAAAAGTTATCAATAAATTTAGATTTCAGACTAGCGTTTTTGGGACATAACTTCAAAGTTATAATAGCTACAGGCCCCAAATTTTAGATGTATTATCTCGAATAGCATACACATGTAACAAATATTTAAGTGTTTGGATAACACCCCCCAATCCCACAAAAAATGCATTTTTGAAGTTATAACCTTGCAATTTGGTTTGGTAACACATTTTATAGCCAATGTTATATCAAAAAAAATTCCAGAAAGATCGGACAATAAACACAGAAGTTTTTTAAGATTTAACTTTCCATTGTGTGGGGCTCGGAGAAAAGCAAGCTAACCGCTTAAGCCGCTTGCATTGCTTGTACTGCTTGAACTGCAACATGTGCGTGTTTAGATTAGTATGCATGATTATAAGGACTTGGTTCAGGGGTATCTCCTAGTCGGGCACTCCCGACTAGAGCACTTTTACTTGTTTTTTTATACCCTGAACCCATTAAAAATGGGTAAAAAGGGTATTATGGTTTTGTGCAAATGTATGTAACAGGCATAAGGAAGCATCTCCGACCATATAAAGTATATATATTATTGATCAGTATCAACAGCCGAGTCGATCTAGCCATGTCCGTCTGTCTGTCCGTCTGTCCGTCTGTATGAACACACAGATATCAGAGACTACAAGAGCTAGAGACTTCATATTTGGAACATAAGTTCTCCTAATCCCGGGACTGATCAAGTTTATTAAAATTTATCGATAGCTCGTCCCGTTCAAAAGTTATCGATAAATTTCGATTTCAGACCAGCGTTTTTGGATATGACTTACAAGTTATAAGAGCTAGAGGCCCCTAATTTGACATGTATAATCTCGAATAGCATACACATGTAACAAATATTTCACTTTTTGGATACCACCCCCCAAACCCCCAAAAGTTAAAAACACCCATTTTTGAAGGTACGACCTTGCAATTTGGTTTGGTAACACATATTATCGACAATTGCTTGCCAGAAATTTCAATATGATCGGACAATAAACACAGAAGTTATTTAAGATTTAACTTTCCATTGTGTGGGGCTCAGCGAAAGAGCAAGCTAACTGCTTAAACCGCTGGCACTGCTTGTACTGCTTGTACTGCAGCATGTGTGAGGTTAGAGTAGTATGAATGATTGTAAGGACTGGGTTCAGGGTATCTCGTAGTCGGGCACTCCCGACTAGAGCACTCTTACTTGTTTGTTCTAGGCATTGGTATCATATAAATTTTAAATTTTTCTTTGAAAATATTAAATTCAAGGAATTTTATATTTGAAAAAAAATATTTGAAAAGAAGAAAAAGAAAAAAAATCTGAAAATAAATTCGAATCGAGCCAGCACGAACTCGCGTATGTCAGCGCATCACTCAACTACAAACATCACCTAGCCGTTTTGAAAATCGCTGACAAACTCGATTGTACTGAGCGTTTTTCGCGTGACATTGTTTGGTTTTTGTTCTATGACAGTGGTAGGAAATGAATTTGATTACAGTTATTTTATATTTGTAAAGAAGAATAAGAAAAAGTGAAAATAAATGACCGACCATTCGCCGCTGGGACTCGAACTCGGGACCTTTCGTCTGTTAGGGCGACACTTTAACCCTTACGCCACAAGCCGTTTTGATTATCGATGACAAAATCACTGAAAGAGCAGACTGTCAAAAGCTTTCTTAGGTTTGTTTGCTCATATGCACCTGTTTTTCAAAATATTTAATGACGCATATCTTTTGCAACTTCACCCATTGATGAGTTATAAGGATGTTCAAGTGTAAATGGAAATTTAAAGCAATTGTTTTAAAAACATCGGATTTATGGCCAAAACCGACTTCGAGTTGTATGGCAGCTATAAGATATAGTGGTCTGATCCGGCCGGCTCTAACCAATGTGCTTTTTCTTTTAATAATAGGTATCTGTACAAAGTTTCATCGCGATAGCTTTGAAAACATGGGATTTATGACCAAAACCGACTTCAAGTTGTATGGCAGCTATAAGATATAGTGGACCGATCCGGCTGTTTCCGACTAATGTGCTGTACACTTAAATAATAAGTGTCTGTGCAAAGTTTCTTCGCGATAGCTCAAAAACTGAGGGACTAGATACAATACTTACAGACAGACGGAGATGACTAGATCAATTTGTTTTGTCATTCCAAGCATACTGGATGTTATTTTTTTATGGAGGTCTCCGACGCTTCCATCTATGCGTTACAAACTGCAGCACAAACTTTATATACTATTTTCTTCGAAAAAAGTATAACAAGAATGTCGGGAGTGCCCGACTAGGAGATACCTTGAACCCAGTCCTTGCATGCATACAAATACACACATATTACAAGCAGTGCGTGTTCATGCAGGACTGACGGACGGACAGACAGACGGATATGGCTAAATCGACTCGGCTGTTGATACTGCTCAAGAATATACACTTTATATGGTCGGAGCTGTTTCCTTATGCCAGTTACATAAATTTGCACAACTTCATTATTTTAAAAATTTTGATGCTGATGCCTTATCTCGACAAAATCTTCATGCCAGAAAGCAAGGCATATTTTACATTTTTATAAGAGAAAAATCCTAATGCAAAATGTGTGTGACGCAGTCAAAAAGGACGTAGTGAATGCAATTAAGGGCGAATTAACAATCCTAGTATTTGTCCAAAGTAAATTGGTGGAAAACTTTCCGTCAAAAAATGTTGCTCTCGATAAAAACGTACAAAAACAGAAAATAGTTGCAGAACATAACAGGGATCACAGAGCAGCCCAGGAAAACAACAGACAAATACTTCAAGACTACTTTATCCCAAACAAGTGGGGAAGGATTATCTTCGGCGTGCCGAAGATTTTATACTCTTTTCGAACCTATGGGCAATTTTCACTCTGCCAACTGCACCACTGAAATTTCATAAGCTGTACAAAATCGTTTTGTCGCGTAACATTTTTTTTTGTTCTAAAATATTTAATTCATTGCCAGTTGTATAGTAGTTATAAGATATAGTGATCCGATCCAGCCGGCTCCAGCCAATATGATTTCTCTTTGAATAATAAGTATCAGTGCAAAGTTTCATCGCGATAGATTAAGAAACATGGGATATATGGCCAAAACCGACTTCGAGTTGTATGGCAGCTATAAGATATAGTGATCCGATCCAGCCGGCTCCAACCAATGTGATGTCTCTTTGAATAATAAGTATCTGTGCAAAGTTGTATCGCGATAGCTTTAAAAACATGGGATATATGGCCAAAACCGACTTCGAGTTGTAGGGCAGCTATAAGATATAGTGGTCCGATCCGGCCGGCTCCGACCAATGTTCTGTCCCCTGGAATAATAAGTGTCTGTGCAAAGTTTTATCGCGATAGCTCAAAAACTGAGGGACTAGTTTGCATACATACAGACAGACAGACAGACAGACGGACATGGCTAGATCAATTTGTATTGTCATTCTAAGCATACTGGCAGTAACTTTTGAGGGTCTCCGACGCTTCCTTCTATGCGTTACAAACTTCAGGACAAACTTAATATACTATTTTCTTCGAAAAGAGTATAAAAAGACACGCCCTATAAATGAAACAGTAGCAAACTGTAAAATTTGTAACAAAATCAAATACTACTGACACTCACAAAAGCAGGTTATTGGTAAAACAACCGTCCCCTCCCAGGTAGGAGAGATACTCTATATCGATATTTTTTCCAGGAACAAAAAATTTTGTTTCGCCTGCATTCATAAAATTTCAAAATTCGCTATCGTTCAACATAATAGCTGCTAGAAACATAAAATACGTAGAACCATCGATATTTATTGCGACAGTGAACCGTCTCTAAATTCAGGAACAGTAAAATCACTCCTAAGCAAGTAAGAATGCTCTAGTCGGGATTGCCCGTTGAGGAGATACCCTGAACCAATTCCTAGCGTACATTCATACTTACTTATCACATGCTGCAAGCAGTGCAAGCGGCTTAAGCAGTTAGCTTGCTTCTTCACTGAGCCCCACACTATGGAAAGTTATGTCTTAAACAACGTCTGTGTTTGTTGTCCGATCTTACTGAAACTTTTTGGACATAAAATTTCAAATAAAATGTGCGACCAAACAAAATTGCAAGGCCGCACCTTCAAAAATGCGTGTTTGAACTTTTTGGTGATTGGGTTTTGGGAAAGTAAAATATTTGTTACATGTGTATGCTATTCGAAATTGTACATGCTAAATTTGAGGCCTCTGGCTTTTATAACATATGTTATGTATAAGTTATGCCCCAAAAACGTTACGAGTTATCTAGCTCTTGTAGTCTCTGATATCCACGTATTCATACAGACAGACGGACAGATGGACGGACAGACAGACAGAAGGACATGGCTACTTGGCTGTTGATTCTGATCAAGAATATATATACTTTATATGTTCGGAGATGCTTCCTTATGCCTGGTACATACTTTTGCACAACTTCATTATACACATTTTACCCATTTTTATTGGGTTCAGGGTATTAACATACTTTCGATGTCCAAATTGTAAATTCCCCACCGCTACATAGTACGTCGAATAGACAGGTAGGGAGGTTTCATAGCACTTTTGCAGAAGGTGCTTGAAATTAGAGAAACACTTGAACGACTCAGTTGAACTGATACTTCAGTCAACAATAGAATACAACACAACAATACGCTCAATCATAAACAGGAAACCAATTGACGTATCCAAAATTCGAGACAGAAATAAAAGATAAAATCAATAAAGCCCAGTATTTGCAACTACAAGGACATAACGAGACAAGACGAAACATAATCTTCCAAGTGGGTGATGAAGCCCTTTTACAAACTAATAAAAGGCAAATCAGGAAACTTACACCCCTTTATGAAGAAATTACAATAGAAGCCGACTTGGGAACAACGCTTGTATTAAGGGGAGGGATGTCCATAAGGACAATTTAAGATAAGTTTATATTCCATTTAGTCGCTGAGATCCCCGATCTCGAAGATTTTTAAAATTCAGTAACCAAAAATTAATCGAATCAATAAACAGACAGGCATCTACAAACACTCGAGTGCAAGAACAAATAAATAATTTTACCAAATGCGTAATTACTATTGTCAAAACTGCAAAGAAAAATCAAATCGAAACAGGTCATCTCTATGGAACATTACTCGCAAGGGATAGAATTTTAATTTCAGAACTTGAGACACTAATGTTATCAGTTACAATTACATTACAACAAAAACACTGGCAACAGAAAGGAGAAAACCATTCATAGCTCGTTCCTGCTGGCATTCGATGACGAAGTCAGGATAACATGAAGCATAACATTAGAACATTAGACACTCTGGCTCAGCAACATCGACGCTCCTGAATATCAATAGGCATCAAGAAATAATGTTGCGCTTAGCGTTCCCACGGAACGTATCAGCAGAAATAGGGCATCTCCGACCATATAAAGTTATATATTCTTGATCAGTATCAACAGCCGAGTTGATATAGCCATATCCGCCTGTCTGTCCGTCTGTCCGTCCGTCCGTCTGTATGAACACGCGGATATCACAGACTACAAGAGCTAGAGACTTCATATTTGAAATATAGGTTCTCGTAGTCCCGGGACAGTACAAGATTGTTAATTTTTTCATCGATAGCTCAACTCGTTCAAAGTTATCGATAAATTTATATTTCGGACCAGTGTTTTTTGGCCATAACTTGAATGGTGTAAGAGCTAAAGGCGCCAAATTTGGTAAGTATAGTCTCAAATATCATACACTTGTAAAAAATATTTCACTTTTTGGATACCACCCCCAATCCACCCAAAAGTAAAACAAACCGCATAATTTTCAGCTTTGACCTTGCAATTTGGTTTGATGAACTATTTTATAGCCAATGCTATGTCCTGAAAATTTATTAAAGATCGGACATTAAACACAGAAGGTATTTAAGATTTACATATCCATAGTTTGGGGCCTTGTCAAAAAGTTAGCCTGCTTAAACTGCTTACAGTATGTCTGTGTTTGTATGTGTGTGCATTGATAGGTAGGTATGAATGGATGTAAGGTCTGGGTTCAGGGTATCTCCTAGTCGGGCACTCCCGACTAGAGCACTCTCATTTGTTCATTTTATACTCTGATACCGAAGTTTTTTATGGTTGTTGAAGACAGAGACTTGCAATTTTGACTGTTATACTTGTTGTTATCTGCTTCAGATGAAGTGTTAAGAGTTTTGTGCTTCGCCAATTGGGATGGCAAATCGATAGGATATCGATAAACCCCATAGATTACAGAGACCACGCTCACTTCCACCCCCATAATTTCGCTAATTGAAATGCCCGAAAGCACAAATTGATAACACGTGTATATTTCCCGCATTTTTGAAGCCGACGAATTGATTTAGATTGCTGGTGAGCTCCCCAAAGATTGCGTGCCGGATTTCAACCATACCGCCATTACGAATCGCGGAATCCAATATTTACCACAGTTGTAAAGCTAGAGTTACGAAACTTGGAAAGTAGATTTCTGGCCACCCCCTACAAATTGTTAAGCAAATTTTGAGGTCACGCACCCTCCTGCCCTCGAAAATCGTGAAAGCTCATATCCCCCACATTCTTAGAGCTAGAGTCACCAAATTTTGAAGGTAGATTGCTGTAAGGCTTTCTCAAGGCACGCTCACGTCTACTAACGCTCTCACCCACACTCCCGCTGTTTTTACAATGGTATTAGAGTATTCCGCAGTTAGTTATGTCCGACTGCAACGTTCTTACGTTCTTGTTGATTATATTTTTGTACTTATTTGTTTATTTGTTTAAAATAATTTAGCAATAAAAAGTTAATTATAAAAGAAAAAAATATTAAGCTTTGACAGCACTGAAACTGGGAGAAATAAAATGCAAGAATATTGATAAAACCCAAAAACAAACTGTGCGGTCATTATTTTGCTCGTTCAACTTATTGCTCGTTGCCCACCGCCAATTTCTAAAGTTCTTGTATTACTCGAACAAGCCACTCACAGCAAAGTGTGGTCAGAGCGAGCAAAGCTTCAGTTTAAATTTAAAAAAGTTGTATAGTTAATATTAAAGAGAGGACATAACAGATTTTACTACTAAGGAAATAGAGAAGTCAAAGAAGACCAGATGAAAGTATTTATTATACAATGGCTACCTTGAGGGACTCCAGACATTACTAGTATGGATTTTGAAAACTAGAATTTAAAGCGAGTACGTTGGGACTGTTTCAACTGATAATCATAAATCCAATGAATCAGTATAGTAGGAAAAAATAACAAGTGAAGTTTACAAAGAGAAGATTGTCATTTACGAAATGGCACAATGAAGGTGTCATTCTACATTATAGAAAAATCATTAAGCTTAATAGAAAGATTAAATAGTGTTAGCTTGGTTAAACAAAGAGATATATTTAGATAACTTCAAATTCGATAAAAGACAGTCATATTCAATGTACGCGGGTTAGATAGAGATTAACTGATCTAATTGAAATGGATATTGGAGAGACGAACTAAGATCTACTGGCGATGAAGAAAAGCATAATTGAAACAAGTGAGAACGTTGCAGTCGGGCGGAGCCGACTGCGTAATACTCTGATACCATTTTAAGAACAGCTGAAAGCAAGTGAACAGAAAATTTTTGCTGGTGTTTGGGTGACCCGAAATCGGCATTCCAAGTTTTTGGGAACGGGAGGGGCATGGTCGATCTTAAGAGGGGGTGACCAGAAGTCTATCTACCAATGTTGGTGACTCTAGCTCTAAAACTGTGGAAGATATAAGCTTTCGCGATTTTTGGGGGCGGGAAGGGGCGTGGCCCCAAAAAATTTGGCCGATCTTTAGAGGGAGTGACAAGAAGTCTATTTTACAAATTTCTTGACTCTAGCTCTAAAACTGTGGAAGATATACATTTTCGCGATTTTTGGGGGCGGGAGGGGGCGTGGCCCCAAATTTTTTTACCGATATTTAGAGGGGCTGACCAGAATTCTATCTTCCAAGTTTAATGACTCTAGCTCTGAAACTGCGGAAGATATAAATTTTCGCAATTTTTGGGGGCGGGAGGGGGCGGGGCCCCAAAATTTTTTGCCGATCCTTAGGGGGGCTGACAATAAGTCTATCCTCCAATTTTGGTGACTCTAGCTCTGAAACTGTGGAAGATATAAATTTTCGCGATTTTTGGGGGCGGGAGGGGGCGGGGCCCCAAATTTTTTTGCCGATCTTTAGGGGGAGTGACAAGAAGTCTATTTTACAAATTTCTTGACTCTAGCTCTAAAACTGTGGAAGATATACATTTTCGCGATTTTTGGGGGCGGGAGGGGGCGTGGCCCCAATTTTTTTTTACCGATATTTAGAGGGGCTGACCAGAATTCTATCTTCCAAGTTTAATGACTCTAGCTCTGAAACTGTGGAAGATATAAATTTTCGCGATTTTTGGGGGCGGGAGGGGGCGGGGCCCCAAAATTTTTTGCCGATCTTTAGGGGGGCTGACAATAAGTCTATCCTCCAATTTTGGTGACTCTAGCTCTAAAACTGTGGAAGATATAAATTTTCGCGATTTTTGGGGGCGGGAGGGGGCGTGGCCCCAAAATTTTTTGCCGATATTTAGGGGAGCTGACAATAAGTCTATCCTCCAATTTTGGTGGCCCTAGCTCTTAAACTGTGCGAGATATAGGCTTCCGTGTTTCGTGGGGGCGGGGTGGCTGGGGGGCGTTCTAGTGGGCGTGGCCGGAAAATCCAGGACGCAATCTTTTGGGCTGGTCAGCCCTAGTCTAAATTCCAAATTTGGGGACTCTAGCTTCAAAATTGCGGGAAATATACACGTGTTATCGAATTGTGCATTGATGTATATCGATTTTCGCGATTACGGGGGCGGGAGTGGGCGTGGTCGAAATTTTGTTTCTGTAATCTGTAGAGGACGTCACCAGTAATATATATTCCAAATATGGTGACTTTAGCTCTAAAACTGCGGGAGATATAAGCATTTCAAATTAATTTTGGAGGGGGGCTGGTGGGCGTAATAATGGGCGTGGCCGATTAACCTAGGATCCAATTTTTTCGGGAGGTCACCAGCAATATACCTACCAAATTTGATTACTCTAGCTTCAAAATTGTGGGAGTTATTCACGTTTAATCGATTTGTGATTTGAGGTGTATCGACATGTTATCGATTTGCCAGCCTCCCAGTGGGCGTGGCATAAATTTGGAATAAACTTGATCTGAAGCAGATAGCTATAATCATAACGCAAAAGATTTCAAGAGTCTATCTAATATCGTTTCGGAAATACGCGCGTTCATCCAGACAGACAGACGGACAGACGGACAGACGGACGGCCTGACGGACATTCGACAAAACCAATATACTATGAGTACCTTCGGTATCAGAGTATAAAAACATGCAGAGAGATATGCAATACCACTCTACCGTTTTTTTTCGAAGAAAAACATTGCCTATTCCTGGGCCTCTTCCAATATTTATGAAAATCGCTTTGATAATTTGGCAGACCCCTTAGATGACGATATTCAGAATACGGATGATACTGTAGGGCCAGAAACCACTGCAAACCCCTCAAGAATGCAGTCAGCAAGTCGTTCAAAACCCCAATGTGAGTTTTCGTTCCGTTTGTCTGTCTGTCTAGGGACTTTATATTTGGAATATAAGTTCTCGTAGTCCCGGGACAGGTTAGTTTCATTTTATTGATAACTCGTCCCGTTCAAAAGATATCGATATATTTCAAATTCAGACCAGTGTTTTTTGGGTCACAACTTCAAAGTTATAAGAGCTAGAGGCCAAATTTGGCAGGTATAACCTCGAATAGCATACAAATTTAACAAATATTCAACTTTTTGGATACAACCACCAATCCCAAGTTCCAATCTAAAAGTTAAAAAAACGCATTTTTGAAGGTATGACCTTACAATTTGGGTTGGGCACACATTTCAATAAAATCGGACAATAAACACAGAAGTGGCTTACGGTATAACATTCCATAGTGTGGGGCTCAGTAAAGAAGCATGACAACTGATTGATTAAAGAAGCAAGCTAACTACTTAAGCTGATTGCACTGCTTTCAGTATATAAATGTTCGTATATATGTGATAGGTATATGTAAGTATAAATTAATGTAAGAACTGTGTTCAGGGTATCCCTAGTCGGTCTCTCCAGACTAAACCACTCTTCCTTATTATGGCAGGGGGCGTTCAAAGGAAAAAAATCGATTAATAGAATATTTAGTGAAGTCAGATTGCAACCTTGATTTCCTACGCTTTTTATATCATCGATGCTTAATATTATTGCGGTTTGTTAAGTGAAAGGTAAGCCATAACGGACCACGAGAGGGTACACACTTGCAGACTTTAGGAACATAGTCGTAAAAGATTATGCATTAGTAGCCGAGTTTCTGTCCTGAAAAGAGTTTAAAAATATCAATCCACTTGCGAAAAAGGAAAAATCAAGCGGTTTAAAATTTGCTTTACTAAAGCAAAGTATTGATTTTGCTTGAGAGGCATACTAATGACAAAATGGAGACGGTAATTCAATTTTAATTTCAAGAGTATGATGATACGTGTCTTCGTGAAAAGATAAAGGACAAACTTCTGTCACAACACCATTCACATCTCCGAAAAATAACTCAGTCAAGTTGTCAACGAAATCATGCTGATCGGATGGAAGAAGTTGATTAGGTTTATTGGAAGGTAATCAGGAAATTTTAGAGATGTTAAAGTCACCTAGGACAATTAAAAGGTCGTAGTTGTAACTTACTGGATACGCATATAGGTATAAAACTCAGACTTAGAAGGCATGTATGAGCAGGATATATAAATATCAACAGATTTAGAAAGCAATTTTAAAATAAGATCTCCCAA
This sequence comes from Drosophila flavopinicola, assembly GCA_035042425.1. Classification (NCBI taxonomy): domain Eukaryota; kingdom Metazoa; phylum Arthropoda; class Insecta; order Diptera; family Drosophilidae; genus Drosophila; species Drosophila flavopinicola. The sequence continues at coordinate 187 of JAWNLL010000450.1, read as the reverse complement.
CGACATAGAAGGCCATATGACAAGAACGGCAATGTGTACGCCACAATGAACAATGTATTCATCAGTAGAAATTTATGAGTTGTGCCAAGTCTCAGAGAAGGCAATGACATCAAACTCAAAGGAAGCGCCGTCAATGAAGAGTTTGTCCGCCACAAGCCACGTACATTTTGAAAATATATTTATACCC